>JAQQAC010006923.1:40856664-40879541 GCA_029783875.1 Phataginus tricuspis | reverse complement strand
TCCACCACCTCCACCTTCACCTCCTCCACCTTCACCTCCACCACCTTCACTTCCACCACCTCCACCTTCACCTCCTCCACCTCTACTCCCGCCACCACCACCTTCACCTCCACCACCTCCACCTCCACCACCACCTCCACAATCAGGAAGTCTTGGTCTGAATGACACAGTTTCAGAACTCTCCTGCCAGGGGCTTGACTTTCCCTGAGGAAGCAGGACATGGAAAAGGATGCGCCTCCCACCCCCGGCAGGATAGCATTTAACTGCGATACCTTGTGCCTTGGGAGCTGTCCAGGAATCCCCTCTTTGGAGGGTCCTGGGTGCAAAGCATTCATTCAGAATCTCGTGGCTCCTGCAGCTCCCTGAGACCCCATGCCAAGTACCACCCCTGCCCTCACACCCTGTGGGCTGGGCCAGGCCCCAGTGAGATCCACACTCCGCTGAACAGCCAGGATATCAGAAGCTGAGACCTAAATGTGTGTGTTCTGTGAGGAAACACTGCTCAGAAGGATGGAGAAGGCCCGCCCCTTGCATGGCTCCCTTAATCTGGATGCAATTAGAGGAAACCCGCCAAAAACCCTGCGGCAGCTGTTGCCCCAGGATTATTCCCAGCCAGCAAAAGGCATTAGGGTGATAATTCAGTCATTAGGTTTCTAGCCTTCCCACCTCCAGAACGTGCAAACGCGGGATAATCACCTGCACGGCTGTCCTTGGCGATGCTGCTTATTTAACCCATTTTTTAAAATGACACTTAATGTCATTGGCCAGCGTGCGTGTGTGCGCATACTTACAAGTTCCCCCACCACTAATGTCTGTGCTGACGATACACGATGTCGCCAGGGCCTCTGGGAGGAGAGGGGCCTTTGATGCACACGTGCTGGCCCGGAAGGGGCAGCCTGGCCGAGACTCGCCAGCCGGGGAGGGTGCACTCTCCCAGGGAGGATGGGACAGCAGGAGGACGCTGGGCCTGGGAGGACGGGGGATGCACAAGCTGGTGGGGCTGGAGCAGAGGGGAACAGCTTGCTTGCTATTCCGGAAGGTTCCAGCTCAAGTCTCAGCCAAGAAGATTTGGAGCTCACGAGTCATGGGAATCAGTGCTCCTGAGCCAGTTAGAGAGGGAAGGATGGATGAGGTGGGGAGGGGCTGCGGTACAGAAAGGGCAGCCTTGCTGGATGCCGTCAGCAGGCAGAGCCGTGTCATCCCTATCAGCTACATGTCCGGCAGGGTGGAGGTTTTACAATCCAGGACCTTGACCGCATGTCCTTTGGATTTTCCTTAAGACTGCCTGAAGCCCTGTTGGACAGGATGAAAACGGTGGTCCTGAAACGTGGGCTTCCCCTGGGCTCAGAGGCACTGGCTGGCGAGGCCCCCGGCTCCCGCCTTTGACGCGTGGGCCACGGGTGGGGGCTCTGCGGCTCTTCCCTTGGCCTTTGTGAGCCTCATCTGAGCTCTCTAGGCTGCTTGTCGTTTAGCGGGAATAACTTGGAGGGGGTGGCCGCCGGCGTGACAGGAGTCTGCTCAGGGCTGTGCCCCGCCGCTGCAGAAGCCGTGACCCTCTGACGACCTCCCCTCCCACTGCAGAGTGCCTGAAGGGTGTCAGGGCCATGGGGCAAAGGAAAGTAGCCTGTCCCGGTTTGTCTGCCCAGCAGAGGCCCCTGGAGGCTGCCCTGCCTGCAGCAGGGAGGAGGAGGAGGAGTTCCCCTGGGGAAACCCACACCCGTGCAGGGCTGTGGCCTGGGCCAAAGGACGAGGGCAGGGCTGGCCGCAGCAGCAAAGGGAGGGGGCCCGCAGGTCGGGCCTGGACACGCCCCATCCCGAGACCTAGGGACCCGGACCACAGAGGCCAGGGGGTCCAATTAGCCCCGTGTTTCTAAGCCAGGCTGCAAGGCCCGGGAGTGAAAGCATTCTGTCCCTGTCCGTTCCTGGCTCAGAACTGTCCTAGAACTAAATAGCTCATTTCCTCCAAAGCAATGCAGCCTGAGGCGGGAGCAGTGCCCATAGAGGCAAGACACTCACCTGGGGTCAGGAGCCTGGTTCTTGTCTGGCCTCCGACCCTTTCCATCTCCTGAGCCTCTGAGAATGATAAGGCCCGCCCACCCTCCTCGCAGGACGGCCGTGGGGACTGTGTCCCCGTAAAATCTAGTGAGGTTGGTTTACCAAGCCCCAGGGACCTCACTTGCTACTCAGGGAAGAGACCACTGACTTTGGGCTTCAGCAGCCTTGACCAAGAGGCGACGTGCTTCCGGCCAGAGAGCTGGCCCTGATTTGGGAGTCAGCAAACCCGCTCCCTTCCATACGCCCACTTTGCTGCATCCCCAGCCAAGGGGAAGCCTCTCTGTGCCTCTTCTGTAGAATTCACCCATGCACCCCAGTCCTGCCACCATAGAAAAGTCCACCATGTACCATAGCCCCAGCAACCCCAAGAGATGTGTGCCTGTCTGTGTAAGTGGGCGTGCAAGGCTCTTCGATAGGTATGGCACTCGAGGTCTTACCCCCTCGGCTGTTAAAACCACCCCAGCTGGGACCCTGCTTCCTGGGTCGGTGTGGAGTTGAGGGGCAGGGTGAAAACAGCCTGCAGGTGTCTGGCCCTGTACATGTGTTGAATTTCTACATGGGAAGCTTCAAGTTCAAAGAGATCCAGCACGTGAGTGTCTCCTCTGGGCCGGAGGCCCGGGCTCTGCCGTCTAAGGCAGGGTCATGGAATGCCCACTGTCACCAAGAGATCACCGATGTCCATGGCAAGCAATGCTTTCTCTGGTTTGGTTTAGTTTTGTAAATAGTCACCCTCTGTTCAGGCCCTGCCACCGCGACCCCTGCGGGCCATGGGCTCAGTAGTGCTTCTGGCTTTCATGGATTTTGCAGCAAAAGAAATAAAATCCTATCAACAACAAATGCAGACTCTGTGGTGCCTCTGGGAGAAGTTCCAGTGGGGTTGGGTAGGTCCAAATGGGGCAGGTTCTGCTGTGGGCATGAAAGAGCCCAGGAGCTTCCTGGCTGTCCTGTGGGGTCAGGAAGGGGCTCACGGAGCTGGTCGGGGGGGCCTCAGGCAATGGACTTCAGGCCCCTCCTCTGGGCCCGTGGGTCCATCAGCCACCTGGAGGGGGAACAGGTCCGTGGCTTGTGGTGGGAGGCCTGGTAGCAAGGGTGGTTCCGTGGCCCCTGGAAGGAGAGTTCGGCACGAGCATTAATGAAATGCTCAGAAAGGGCCCATGAACCCCCAGCAGCTGGGGGCCCGAGATCGGCCCCAGCGCCAGGAAACACACAGTGTTTTATTGAGACTTAGCGGCCAGGCTCTGATTTCAGGAAAAGCTGGAGTCTTGGACTTGTGAACTTTTCTTAAGGAGGCAAACAAGGTGAATGTGACTCCTTGGGGTGGAAGTTAGAGGAAGATTGTGGGCATCAGCTGCCCTACCAGACCCTTGGGGGTGGGGCTCAGCTTCCCCGCCTCGGGCAGGGGCATCCCTGGCATGCAGAAGAAGGGCCGGTGGGGCTCGCAGATGTTTCAGCCAAGGCCAGGTGGGTGGACGGTGCACAGACTGCAGCTTGAGACCCCAGCGGTGCAGACGGCCGGGACAGCTGCACGTGCCCCCGCTCCCCTTGCGTCAGCAGTGGTGAGTATGGACAGAGCTGAGGCCGGGGCAGGGGTGTCCCCACCCTCTTACGGTGTGGCCGTTGCAGGCGGTGTGAAGAGCGGTAAGCGGGGGGGGGGGGGGTGAGCGGCCCCTCCTCAGGAAGGGACGGTCCCCCCCTGCTGCTCAGCCTCACACCGGGATGAGGACCATCGTGATCCCCAACTTGGGACATTGGCCCAGCCCCACCCAAAAGGGCCTTTCAAACCTGCCAGGCATCTGGTTCCCTGGGCACGGCGCAGCCAGGATGCACCTCGGATGTTTTTCTTTGCTCTGCCCTGCTCTCCCCCGGAAAGGCCCAGCCCTGTGGGGACCTGCAGTCCTGTGGTCCAAGCCTGGGAGCAGCTTGTCCAGCACGGCACAGATGGGCATCTGCCCACTCAGTGTCTACCCTCTGCCAGCAGCAGCTCCGTGGGCAGCTCTAGGGGCCTCATTCACTTCAAAGGGATGGTGTGCACCACCCTGCCCCACATCAGCTATGAGTCCCAGCGGGGAGGCCTGCACCTCCCCGCAACTGTGGGGCCGCCCGCAGGGTTTCTGGGATAGGCACACACCCTGCAAGCCCTCCAGCCAGCAAAGCCACACCCAGGAGAGGCTGCACAGACGCCCACGCCTGGGACCCACGGGGCAAACCCAGAGTGCCCGCATCTGAGCAGCCTTTGGCCTCCTTTCATCCCCGCGGGTGTGACGCTCACTCCAGAGGTGGGTGAGCAAGAAACGGCACTTACGTTTGTTCCCACCAAATTCAATCCAATTATGAGCCCCATCTGCCCAGTTTGTCTCATTTATCCCGGGTGTTGCCCTTCCCTACCCACTCCACTAAGGACTGGCAGGGAGCAGGCGGGCAGGGGGCCCATGCAAATTGTGCAGGGGGGCTCGCTGCCCCCAACCCATTGTTGCTGCTGAGATACCCTCTGTCCAAACCGAGGTGGCCCATGAGGCCTGGCTCTCGTCTTTGGCGGGGACCCTGGAACTGGGCAACCCTGCCTCTCTGTCCCCATCCTGTCCTGGTGAGCAGAGCCCCCAGAGCAGCACCCCCAACGTGGAACCCACAGGAGGCTGGCGCAGACCCTCCTGCACATATCTCCTGGATAAAGGAGCACCAGGGTTTGGCAAGGTCTAGGGAATGCTTGGAAGGGAAACTACAGTGGTGGCAGAGCACGTGTCGCCTCCGTGAGTCACCCGGCTGCACAAGGTCCCTCACCATGCAGGGGATGCAAGCCAGCCTCCTGTGAGCCCGTGTCTTCAGGACCCCACCGCCTCACGGGGGAGGGTTCAGACCTGCCTGGCCACTTTCGCACCCTCTGCAGACTGGAGGACACCTGCCAGCGGCCTTAGGGTCACATTCTAATTTTGGTATTGGGACACTTTGGAGATCATCATTCCTGGATCCACACCCCCCTCCTCTCAGCAGCTCAGGACACTAACCAGGTCCCCAGGCTCCAGGGCATGTAATGTGTAATTTAGACAAAGTGGTTTGAAAATATGCTGTTTGGTCTCCATACACGATAACACATCTGCCTTGACAGGTCAGACGCTACCAGCTCTGCTGTCAGCAATTTGACACTGAACAAAAGAGAGCACTTTATATTTTGAGTCATTAGAGAGAACGACTTAATGGTTTCCTAAATCAGTGTTTAGATGCTGAAATTAGGATGGTGCAACGGGTACAGTGCTACAGGCTAGGCGCAGCAGCCCTCCAGGGGGCAGAAGCAGGTGCGAAGCCATTCAACGAGCGATACATGCAGTTCAACAAAATGGGAAGCCTGCACCAAGGACCAGGCACAGTTTTTACTCATAAAGTTCATCAACTCCTGGCCATGAATAACCACAATAGGATAAGACACGAAGGGTCCCAGTGGCTACAAGTTATGATGAGTGAGCACAATGCTTGGGCAGTTTTAAATCTAACAGTAGAATATGGCAGTGGGTGACCTGGGGTGAGAGGTGAGAGCTTTGGATGTGACTTATTGGAGAACCGTGGCCAGTGTCTGTCTGGACACCAACTACAGGGGGTTGAGTAGAAGATTCAGAGAGGGACACCTAAAATGACTAAAAAGACCTTGAAAGGGTAAAGTGATGGCTCCCTGTTCAAAATTAAGACTGAGGGATAATTAATGTTATCAAGGGTTTATGGACCAATGGAGTGCCAACTAGCTGGCCCCACTCTTCTGGGGGATGAGGGGCAGAACCCAGCAAAGGCGTCAGGCATCAGGGGAGCCGCTCTCGAGTCGCCCCGTCCGTAGTCCTCGAGGTCCTAGAACTCCGCAGACTCTTGGAGGGGGGACCCTGGCCTCACAGGGCTCCTCTGTGCCCCAGGCACATACATGCCAGAGGTGAAAATGAGTTGGAGAAACCTGGCTTTGTATTTGCTCAACTGGAAGCCTGTTCTCTGATGTGGGGGTCTCGGTCTACTTCTGTAAAAGGAAATTCAAGTGGACTTGAAAAACACCCAGGAGCCTGGGTCATTGGGTGGCTGGCCGCCGGAATCACCCTGTAATGACAGTTCCCAGGGAGGTTTCCAGGGATCTTTTCTGCCTACCACATGCCCCTACAGGAAAACTAGAAAAAAGTACCAGTGACTCTCGACCTCTGGGCAGGTGCTCTCTGGGGGAATGCCACCCGCCTGCCCAAATGGCATTTAGTTCCAGGCATGTTCTGCCTTTCTCCAAAGCCTGGCAGCCTCTTGGTTTTCTGATAAGTCCCCGGGCTCTGTCTGGTGACTGATTCAGGTGGGAGCTCCCCCCAGTTCTTCGTCTTACTGCTCGATTGGGCCATGTGACCCCCTGAGCCGGGCGGATGAGTAAAAGTGAACCTCTAGGGCGTGTAGTCAGCCAGCCTGAAACAGTGGCAAGGAGGGGCCAGGACTCGGGGAGGCAGGGGTCAGGGTATTTCCAGGGCAGGCCAGCTGCTCGCCTTGCAGGGGGTGACACGACCCAGCTCTCCCACATTTTTCCTGCAGTGCAAACCTCATGGCTTTTGATGCAGGTGGGGGCTTTCAGAACTGGCAGACCAGGAACGGGACTCAGGGTCACGCACTAGGAAGAGGCACGCTCCCCCCTTGTCCCAGCGGCAAGCTTCTCACAGCAGCTCCCCCCACCCAGCCTCTGCATCTCCCCTCCACCATGCGGGTGGTGAAGGATTCTATGGATTTGAGAGTCTTACCAATAGGCTCATACCCTTCCCCTCAACCTTCTGGGCCAAATTGCAGCTGCCCGGGCAGCCCCAGAGAAGTCCCAGGATCCCTGAAAGCATGGGAGGCCCCTAGAGTCTGAGATGCAGTTACAGGTTCACTGAACTGGCCCGGTCTTCCGGGGGCCTGCACAGACCCCCAACTCCGTCGTGTGTGAGGAACTGGCCCAGAAGGCCAGGGTCTGCTTGCAGAGTGGGCTGCTGGGCCCCAGAATCTGGTTAATGACGGCTTGGATTAGAGGGTACACGCCAGCAGGTAGTGTCCCATAGATGTTCAGACTCTTGCGGCTTCCAGCCCCGCTGCCATGATGGGTGCCCCAGAGACTGCACTGGGACCCTCAGAGGGTGCCCTCCTTTCTAGACAGCTCCAAAGCTTGGATTGGGCCTGCTTGGCATGCCCCTCCCCTCCCCCATTCCTGTTCTCAGCTGTCCTGTTCAATCCAAAACACGCACTTGGCTGTGGGATTTGGCATGGTTGTATTTCTGCAAAGCCCGGGCTGCTCACCGGGAATTGGTCTCCCACGGGAGGGAGGCAGGTGGGTGTTCCCATCCCCACCCGGGCCCGTGGGCCTTCCGGAGCCCGCCACCCATACAAGGCCTTGGAAGTGAGGGACGCTGAGCCAGAGCCCTGTAGGACGAGGACAGAGGAGGCACAGGTGGGCACAGTGGGGCCACATAGCCTCAAAAATAATCCTCCTTGCTAATTCCCATCTTCGCAGGAAGAGGGCCGGCACTGATCAGATCCACCCCGTTTTCTGCAGAAGGGGCTTCGTTGCTGTTCCTTTCGATTTCACACCCGACAAGCCTTTTCTCTGTGTGGGGATCCTGGCCTGCCCCTGCCCATCACACACCCAAGAGCCGCCTCGAGCTCCTGTTCCACCCAACTGGTGGGAGGCCACCGAGGGAGAGGGGCATGCAGAGCAGGGGGTGCTTTGGGCAGGTGGGAGGGGATGCTGGGAGCAGAGGGGGGACATGGCGGGGGAAGGCGACCCCCCATTCCACCTGGGACCGCTAATCTAATCATATCAGGTATGCTCCAGATAAATATTAATAACCTGGTGACAGAGGGAATTTGGGAGAATCTAATTGAATGGACACTGCGCAAGCTGGCAGCTTTGCCAAGGAATCGCTCCTGGTATAACCCAAGGGCTGGGAAAGGAGAACAGGCAGAGCCCCTGGTGCCGTGAAAGGACGATGCAGCTTCCACCCCACAGCTGCCCTCCTGCTGGAGAGCTCTGCTCGCTGACCTCTCCCTGCCGGCCCGCACAGGGCAGCAAGGCAGGGTTAGGCCCTGGCTCTAGTGCCCCCCAAGACCCCACCCCGCCCTGGTCCCATCGCCAGGCACCACCCTGGAAACCAGCCTGAGACCAAGACGCCTTGCCACACCCCCAGGGGCCCAGCACCTCCGCTCAGCAGCCCACCAGGCCCTCCCGTCTGTCTGTCTGTGTCCGGGTGGTGCTCTCTCTCTACAAAACCTGAATGCACACGCCATGCCCCCCACACTCCTCCAGACAGAAAGGAAAGGGAACCTCAGGCCTCAGTAGAGCTCCCCCAGGGCCCCCTGGGGAGTGGGTGAGCCTGTCAGGGATGCCAAGAGACATGACCAACCCAAGAGGCCAGGCCTCGCCAGCCAGGAGCTGCCTGGGCTTGCCTTGAATGAAGTCCCCAGGCCAGGCCCAGGGTCAGGCCCCCTCCATGGTGCCAGAGCCCGCCAGCTCTGTGGTGTCTGTCTGCCTGGTGGGTCCCTTGTAATGGGGACTCATAGGCTCCCAGGGCCCGTATTGTCCTGAAGTCCAGGCGTATTTTAGGTCCCTTGTGTGAGTTAATGATGCTCTTCAGCCTTCCTTGACTTAGTTTGGTCGGGTCGGAGTGGGAGAAGCTGGGCGCGGGGCAGCGTGGGCCAGACGAGTAGAACCCTGGGCTCAGCCAGGGTCCCTCCTGGGCTCTTCCGCCCAGCAGCCCTGCCCTCACCCTCTCCCCGCCTCACCCCTCCCTCCACCCAGCGGACAGACGGCTGGTCTGCCAGGGCAGCTGCTGGCTTCTGGGCCTGAACAGCTGTGGCATCGGCTCTCTCTTCTGTAATTGGGGTGACACCTCTCTGTCCAGGCCCCTTTTCCCCTGAGCCGTCTGTAGGAGAAGCCCCTGGGAGGGGTGGGGCACAGCTGACCGTCCACTTGGCTGTGAGGCGGCCTCCTCAGGGAGGCTGGGAAGAGGAGGGAGCTGGTTCATCCAGCCCCCCTCCAGGCTGGGGCTTGACCCTCGCAGCCACAGGGCCTGTCGTCTGGAGTAGTCCCAGGATGGAGAACCTGCCCCCTGCCAGCAGCTGCTAAGGCCTGGAGCCACACAGCCAGGGCAGGCCTGAGGGTGGGCCCAGGGGGTCCCAACAAGTGGCGTTCGGACGCCTACCATGCGAGCACTTGCCATGTCTCAGGGCACTCCATGTTCGCAGCAGCCAGATGGGGGCGGTGCTCTTACGCCGTTTCATAGAGGGGGAAACAGAGAGGTTGAGTGATCTGCCCAAGGCCACCCGGCCGGGAGGTGGTAGAGCCAGGACTGGTGGCCGGGTCTCCCAGAGTCTTCAGCCAAAGGCTCTCGGCCGTCCTTCCCCAAGGGAGGGGCCCCTGAGCACTGCCTGGCCCGCCCCCTGAGGCTCGGTGCCTCTGGCTCTGAACGGGGCTGCCTCCTTTCTCTGGGTCCTCCCTGCGCCCGCCCAGCGGCTGGGGGGCAGGACATGCGGGCTGCCCTTGCTGTGCAGCCTCCTACCTGATGCCTCTCCTCCTGGGCCTCTGTGACCCCAGCCGGAGGACAGAAGCCTCCCCCTCCTGGAAGGGCCCCCTGACCCCAGCCCTTCCACCAGGACCCCAGCACCGCCCAGCAGGGAGGCACCGAGGACAACTCTGAGGCCCCGCAGGCTGAGGACACCAGGAGCTGCCCTAGGTCCCGGCTCAGAGCTCCCTCCTGGTGGGCTGCTGAGAAGCCCTCAGCTGCCCTCTAGGCCGGAGGCGCCCTGGGTTTGGTCCTGGGGTCGGGTTGGGGAGGAGGCAGGGACCTGGCCCCAAGGGGTGGCTGTGGGAAGGAAGGAGGGGCTGCAGCTTCAGTGTCCCCTGGAGGCAGGGAGGGCAGCCCCTGAGGAAAAGGGAAGCGAGACAGCCTCCGGGCAGAAGTGGGGAGCTGGTTCTGAAGTGATGGAGGTGCCGCTCACGGGGCTTCGAGCTGGGGTGTGCTGGGGTGCCCCCAGGTAACCCCTCAGCTATACAGCAGGGCTCTTGGTGTCTTTCCCTTGGGGTGGATAGCAGCAGTCAGGCACGGAGCGCCAAAGACCACACGGCGAACACAGGAAGCTTGACCGTCTCCGCTGGTGGCAGGAGGGCCCGAGGGGGCAGATGAGGGCTGGGCACAGGTGGCAGGGGTGGAGGGCGCCACTTCCGGGCCCGGGGAGCCGGCTGCACTCTGATCCCGCTCACGTGTGGCCGGGCTGCCGGAGGTCAGCCCCCCCAGCTATCCTCAGACCCAGGCAGGCGGGCACGCCGGCCTTAAAGGGGGTCCCGCCTCCCAGAGGCCAGGAGTCCTGTTCAGAGATGAGCACAAGAAGGGCGGCTATGCTCCCCGGCCGCCGGCTCCGTGGGGTTCTCACCGTGACGGGACATGAGGATCACCTGGGGACTTAGAGTCCGGGGTGCCTGGGCCCCTCCCAGATGCGCAGAGAAACGGAGTAGCGTCCTGCTTGAAGGCTCCCTAGAACCTTTGAGGGGCGCTGCTCCCCAGAGGGACTTCATGCTCCCCTCCTGCCCCTTCCCTTTCCCTCACCCGTCCCCTCTCCCTGGCTGACCGCTGAGACTGCGGGGATGTCCGAGGAGGGTTTTCAGCACTCGCCTGGGGGCTCGCGGGGGCAATGCGGAGGTGCCCAACCTTCCCTGGGGAGGCAGCGGCCCAGGGGGAGCTGCTGGTAGTAGCTCAGGCACTCAGGACCTCTGGGGCTCTCCACCTCACCCCCACCCCTGCTTTTGTGTTCTGGAAGCCACAGGAGTAGACTCTTTCTGTCTCTGCAAGCTTAGAACCCGGCAGACACACAGACATGTGGGTTTTCGGAAGTGCTGGGTCAGGTGTGGCCCTGAGACGCCTCGCACCCCTGTAAGGGAAGAACCAGCCCGGGGAGGCCTCAGCGGCCCCAGAACAAACCTGGCAGACCTGCCCTGCCCGTCCCACACTCGCTGCCTTCTCGGGCCACTGACGCAGCCTCATGGCTCGGAGCACACCCGCAGGTCCGTGGCCCCCAGGCCCAGGTGAGGGCGCGTGAGGTTGCTGAGACCCTGCCCAGCTGTCACCTATGCCCCCAACAGAGGGCCCTGCTCTCCTCCGTGCCCCCCCAGCACCCTGCAGCACCGGTGCACCCTGGCTTGCGGTCCGAGGCCATCTCCCGCCGGGGGCTCCTAGCCCATGACCACTCCCAGAGCAGGCCCCTTCTTAGGCAGCACAGGACGCTCCTAACTCAGACTTTGCTCGAGGAGCCCCCCAGGGCTGGGGGTGGGGTAGGGTGGGGGGACAACTGTATTTGGATCACAAGTTCCTACACCCCTATGGCTCTGGGATTTGGGGAATGTAACATGACCTCTCTGAACTTGCTTGAGTGCCGGCGACTAGGACATGGACTCTACCTCCCAGAGCGGGCTTCTCCCACAGCCGCCGCACATCGGACCTCCCCTGGCCCATCACCCAGCAGCACATTACGGGCCTGGCCGCATGCCCCCCACACCCTGCGCAGTGCCTGGCCGGCAGCAGCCTCAAGGTGCTCACTGGGTAATAAATTCATAAAGAAGGGCCCGTCCCTGACACTCGACAAATATTGTCGGAATGAAGGAACGGACGCATGTCAGAGTACACAGACCATAAAGACAGCTGGAGCAAGGGCCGATGGGCAGATAAGATTAGCTCCCGGGGCACAGGCCGGCTCAGCAGGTCCCCGAGGGGTGCACCAGGCGGATGAGAGAAGCTTCCTGCTCAGAGCAGAGTTGGAGAACGTTCTCACCGCCGCCTGTAGTCCTCTGGACACCCCGGGTCCTCTCGTTCTGAACCAGGCCACCCTCGCTGTGATCTTGGGCAAGCCACTTAGCTTCTCTGAGCTTTGCTTTACTCTCTTGTAAAATGTGGGTAGTAACACTAATCCCACTAACACACATTCCACGAATTAAGTCAGAAATGTGCAGTGACACATGAAGCATGTCACGTGTGCCCGACCGGTCAGAAGCGCTCAGGTCGCAGCCATGTTGTGAAGGTCTGCCTCGTGTGGATGGCAGAGCCGCAGGAGAGAGCAGGGGGAGCGAGGCGCTACCTGCCTTAGCTCGTCCCCAGCTCTGCGGCCCTGCACAGGCCCCCAGCCCCACATGGCTGTCTCCGGGCCTCGCCCACTGAGGGCTTGGTACCTGCCCCAGGGAACATGGGTCTGGGCGTGCCCAGCTCTCTGTCCACGCCTTGTCCGGCCTTCACGGCACCCTGCAGGCAGGCAGTTCCCAGACTGTTCCACAGTTTGCATAGCATGCAAAACTCACTGGCCAGCTCCAGGGGGATTTGGGGGTGGGATGGGAATCATGAACACAGATGGGCAGAGAGGATGGGACAGTGACCCAGGCCTGTTGGCAGCCTGGCCTCACTGGGCTGGGGAGGTGGTGGCCCGGGGACAGGAGTGTCCCTGGAGCCTCTTGCAGAGACGGGACCTCAGGAAGGTCTGGTGTCCCTGGCGGAGGCCCAGGGAAGCTGAGCCCAGACCTCCACCCTGAGGGGGGACTCAAGAGACACCGTGGGCGACAGGCTTGATGGCCAGGAGCCACCTTACCAGCGAGCACTGGGACCTGAAGCCAGGGAGGCCGGAGAGCTGAGGGGAGGTGACAGAAGGCAGGACCAGCAGCACCCCCATGCCCCAAAACAGCCCCAGCTGCTGCGACTCAGCGAGGGGTCCCCCTGACTGCGGCAGAAGATTGGGAACCCCAGATGCCACCAGTTCCCAGGGGGTGGCTTGTGCCTGCCAGAGAAGAACCAGGAGCCTGGTACTATATGATAAGAGCACCCAACTCAGAATAAGAGGGCCTGGAGTTCCTGGGCCACGGCGCTTAGTCTCTACAGTGAGGGGAATGGGCTGAAGTGAAGGCTTTCTGGGGTCTTAAATGTGGCAGGCACACAGCCCAGCTTGCTCAGTTACTCCTCTCAGAGGCCATACAGGGTAGAGGGCTATTATCCCCATTTTCTACACTAGGAAATTGGGGCACAGAGAGGTTGTGACCTGCCCGAGGTCCCTCTGACCAGTGACGCTAGCCACTGAAGTTCCCCCATCCCCACCCTGTGCCCTCTTGGTTGCTAATGCTGATGGACAGATGGCCCCTGCTCAGAGATGGCCGTGCCCGGGCTAGTCTAGGCAAAACCCTGTCCCAGATGCAGGCCGATCGCTCTGGGGTCACTGAGCAGGGAGGCAGCATGGCCGCCGCTGCAACCTGCCTGGGCCCACCGATGCCTGCAGACCAAGGCCCAGGAGAGAGGATGCACGGATCAACAACCAGAAACAACCCAGGCAGGCGAAGGCCGTGTGAGTCCACCCCACAAACCAGGCTCCTGAAGGGAGAGCCTTACAGGACAGACGGGAAGCGGAGTAACACGAAGTGAAAACTGGCATGCAGCTCAGGTTCAGCTCCTAGCATTCTGTGTGCCTCAGTTTCCCTGCCCTGTCTCAGTGGGAGGAAGTACCACCTTCCACACAGGGCAGGGTGAGGAGCGAGTGAGATCATCCAGGGAAATAAAGCAGGTGCCTGGCCCCAAGCAGTCCCTTAAGGCCCACAGCTGCTTTAGAGAATTTCAACAGCACCTCCGAGAGGAAGCAAGCGCCCACGTCCCGGCCCCCGGGGGAGCAAGAAGAGACATGGGGGGTATTGAGCCAGGCGCCCCTTCCAAGGGACATGCATGCCTCTCGCCAAGGGGTCGGTCAGCCAGGAGGCCCCAGCAGAGGTCCAGGGGGCCTCATGGAGGGGCTGCCCCCTGACCACTGTTCTCAGCTATCTCTCAACCTTGAACTTTCTATTCTGTTTTGCAATCAGTTCAGAAAGCAGCTTTTCTAGACTGCCTTCTTATCACCGGGAAACTTCTAACACAATAGCTGATTGTATTCTCCCCCGGGCGCGGCTAGATTCTTTGACCCACACACACACAAACCTTTTTTTTTGGTAGGTTTGGAACTATAATGATCCCATTGTGATTGGTCTGTTCAGGTGACAGTGTGACCCTTAGTTTAGAAGCATGAAACGTTGCTGGGGCTGGGCAGAAAGGGGACCCAGAGGCAACCAGTGACACGATCCAGGAAAATCTTAGCGCAGCCAGAGGGCATGGTTTTACATACAGCACTGAGAAGCATTGCTGGACTGGCTGGGTTTGGAAATATATAGCTATTTGTCACAACACCAATGGTCTGTCCTTTGTCTTTTTTTTTTAGCTATTAAGAAATAAAATTGGTTTGTAATTTCACTCTCTCCATGAGCCCGGCCTGTAGGACCCAACTGCTGGGCAGAGTTAATACAGATTCATCTGAAGGTAAACTAACAACAGCCATCAGCCAACCCACAGGCCCTTGGTCGGCTGCTGTGGGGTGTGAGTCAGGGGCCTCGTGGCTCTGTGGCCCGGGGCATGCTGGCTCTCTACGGCTCAAGGTCAGTAGGCAGGGCAGGTGGGGAGCCTTGTCTGCCAGGGGAGCCCTCGGTACCCCTGCAGGTGCTGGACTTCACCTCCTGCCTCTCCTTCTCCAGCCTGGGCCCCCAGGAGAGGAGTTCCAGCCAGAGCTCTGGGTGCCCCCTCCTACCACGGTCCCGTCTGTACAGAGGGCTTCCTGCCTCACCTGAGCTCCCGAGAAAACCCCGGAGGCCTTTCTTAGAATGTTCAGCAGTTGCTGTGCATCCAGAAGGAAACGGCAGGGGCCCCGGCCACCAGAAGAGGGAAGCAGATCGAATTCAGTGGCCTGGAAGCCAGCGAGGCCAGAGTGGCGCTGGGTGTGGGCTCTGGGACCTGCTGGGTCGTGGGGACCTGCAGCAGGCTCTCTGGGCCTCTGTCTGCACAGTGGCTCCTCTCAGCCCCAACCCCTTCCTTTGCTGGTCAGTCTGGGTAAATGGGGACAGAGTTAGTTGGCATTTGACACCATGCCTAGACAGAGCAGAGACCCATGAATGGACATCTTCATCACTGTCAAAAAACAAACATGCTTAAAAACACTGGTATTTGCTCTTTTCTGGGCATTTCACTGGCCTCCTCCCTGTCAGCCTTCCCCAGATCAGATCCGGAGAAGGGGGCACTTGCAAGTCCCTGGCCAGTTTCCTGGCTGGGGTTGAGCCTGGCCATCGGCTGACTCCAGGGCCCACATGCCAGGGAGGCTCCCTGGTCCCAGGCTTTATTTCTGCTCTGAGACCCCCTCCTCACCCTGGGGCAGAGACTCCCCAAGGACATCAGAAGAGATACCCAGCCCAATGTCACCTTCCCAGGTGGTGGGGCAGCCCTGCCCAGCTGTGGGCCCCCTGATGGACTGTGAGAGAGGCAGCCAGGCGGGAAGGGGACCACATCAGGGACATTCAGAGGCCTTCACTGCGTGCCAGTCTGTCCTGGAGGGAGCGGGCAAGGCTTGCTTTTCAATGGGCCAGGCGGGCAACTCAATCCAAGAAAGAACCTCCTGGTAGAACTGCCCTGTGGGGGAACCAGGAGCCCTCTGGGGTCACATGTGCAGGCAAGCCTCGGGTGGCGTGGGTGCTGGCTAGCAGATTCAGGGTCTACCAGATGACCTTTGAAGCCTTGAGGCAAAGCTAAGGGCTCTGAGAGCTTGACTCAGAACTGGGGGCGTGGGAGACAGGGGGCTCAGGCCAAGGAAGGGCCGGGGGCTGAGGGAGCTCCCAGGGACCCAAGAGAAACTGGAAATGCATGTGTGTGGGTCCTGTCTGGGAGACCAGGGCACCTTGCCTGGAGTACTGTGGATAGAACCATGAGCCACGGGGCAGAGCCACATGTGACAAGGCGGCGGGACAGGAACCCCACAGAGGAAATAACTAGAGACCCCTTGCCTATGGCTCATAGCCGAATGCAGACTGTATCTCTAGACGCTGACGAGGCTGAGGGGTCAGCCGAGAAGGCTTCCTGGAAGAAATGGCTCTCCTGAACGGCAGGGAGGACATCTTGGAGGGTCCCCTGCTGTCATACCTTCCCCAGGAGCACAGCAGCAGGCTGCCTCTACTGGGACACCCGGAGCTGGTGGGTCACCCAGCCTCTGGCCAAGTAAGTGGCAGAAAAACCTAAGCCATTCTTTTAAAATATTTTATTGATGTTCACATAACATAAAATCAACAATTTTAAAATGTACAATTCAGCACTATTTAGTACAGTCTCAGTGATGTACAACCATCACCTCTGTCTAGTTCTAGAACATTCTCACCCCCCCAGAAGGAAGCCCCGGGCCTACTATGTGGCTGCTCCTCATTCCGCCCCCGCCCAACCCCTGGCGACCACTTATCTGCATTCGGCGTCTATGGGTTTGTCTGTTCTGGCATTCGCACCTCCTAAGCCATTTTTTAAAGAGGGAAAAGCAGATAGCTGGGTCCCAGCCCCCACTGTGTGAGCTGGAGCACAATACTTTGTCTCCTCCTGCATCAGTTTCCCCATCTGAAAAATGGTCATAAGAATGCCGAATAGGATTGTCTTGGGGATAGAGGGGCTGTCTATGCCCGGGGCAGGATCTGTCCTGGAAACCTGGTGCTTTTTAGCTGCTGTTGTCATGGGCATCAAATATCAGGATGGTATGGGACAAGGACAGCTGGGGGCCATGGAAGAGCAAAGCCAGGAACAGCAGGTCTGTTCTCCCATGGGCGTGGCTCACGTGTGCCACCCCATCCAGGTCACAAGCCTGTTTTCTAGTCTGCTTCTGCTCCTTCCTACTTCTGTGACACTGAGCCTTGGTTTTCCATCTGGAATGGTGAGGCAGACCTCACAGTGTCGGAAGGGGTGAGACCTGGCACCGTGCTGAGGGCGGGGGGATGCTCAGGAAGGAACATTCCAGCACGGGTGCAGGGTCACAAGGGGCTCTGAGAGGAAGGGATGACAGCGGGCAGGTGCCCAGGGCCAGGTTTGAGAGCAGGCAGGCGGCAGGAGCTTTGAACCAGCGGCTGGATGCCTCCTGTCCTGGCTTGCCTTGCGGGTAATCCATCAGCATGGCTGTTACTGTCCAAGCGGTGAGCGGCCATAAACGCTCCAGCCCCCCCTCTGCAAGTGGCCCAGGTTTTACGTTGTAAGGACACTGTGGGGCGTCTCAAACACGCCGCTAATGACAGGCATCATGAAGCAATAAAAGTGCTGGGGCTGGTGGGAGGGGGCTGGCGGGAAGGGCGGGGCCCCCAGTCTCGGCTCCCCGGTGGTGGCGGCAGGAGCTCTCTGACAATTGATTAGTCTTGGACGTGCTGACCTTTTTGTTCTTGAAAAATTGCTTTTGAGCAGCTGAGGCAATAAAAGTAAATTGATTCAGAGAGAACGAGGATGAAATTTGCGTTAGGCGGGGAGGGGCACAGATAAATGCGCTGTGACGTCAGAAGGCCCCCACCCCAACCCCTGGACAGTGAGACATGACCTACGCAGCTAGGGCAGGGTGGGGCTGGCGGGGGGCAGGCTGGGTCTCTGCAGAGAAATGAAACTGAGAGTGGAAAGCGGAGGGGAGGAGAAGAAATGAGACACAGAGGACAGGTGGGGAGGGGAAAGGGGCAGGCCTCCAGGCCAGGTGGGGGGAAGGCCGCAGGACCTAGCAGGGAGCGGGGGAGGGGTGCATGAGATAAGGGGCTCCCTTGACCATGCGCGTTCCCCCATCTCATTTAATCCCCACAAAGCCTTATCTTATCCCCATTTTATGGAATGAGAAAACAGGCCCAGGGAGGTCTAGCTACCTGTTCAAGGTCACCCACCTGAGAAGTGGGAAAGCCCAATTGAGCCCCTCTGAAACCAGGCAGGGGGCTCCCGAGGGTGGGCCCTTTACTGAGCCACAGTCAGCGACCCCCTCCCAGCACCGAGGAGTTTCTGGGGCTTAACGGGCCCCACAGACTTGTAGGGGGTGTGGCGCTGCACCCAGAGGAGAAGCTCAGAGAAGATCAGCTGCTGGCCAAGGCTGCTGACGTGGGCGCGGGGGAAGGGTTAGCCCGGTGTCCTCCCCATGGCCACGGAGGCCCTCCCCCGGAGCCCTGCCACCGGCTGGCTCCAAGTTCACAGCCACACTCCCGGGTTTGGGTCTGGAGGTTGGAGATGTGGAATCCTGAGGCTTTTTGGTTCCAGTGTGTGGTCTCACGTGGAGAATAAACACCAAATCAGTCTGGTGCAGGAAGGAGCAGGGGCCACCCCAAAGCGCAGGCACCCAGGGGGAAATCTAGACCCCACCCAGGCTCTGCGTGATCCCGGGGGCCTTGAGGAAGCAGGTCCTCACTCTGCCCTCAGGAACCAGTCCTGCACGGGACCCCACACCAGGGCAAAACCCGCCAAGCCCTGGGCATGGCACCCTGCTGGCTCCCCAGGGGGCCTGCTTGCCCTGGACTCGCCAGGCGCTCCCGCCCGTGCTCCCTGCCCCCACCCGCCTCTGGAGAAGACAGAGGAGCCTTGCTGCCTCCATTTCCACGGAGAGGAGCGGACTCGCCTTGCCCCCCTCCTGGGTCTCCTGCCCCCCTGGTGCGGGCGCGTGGCCACCCAGGTGTCCCAGCCCCCGCCAGCAGCTCCAGCGAGGGGCCGCCCCTACTCGAGCATGCCGTGCAGTTCCCCTGCCATCTGCACCCCTCCCCTGCCCTCCCCCTCGGGGCTCCCCGGGCGAGCGGGCCTGGGGCGCGCGGGTTGCCCGGCGACCGCGTAAGTTGCCAGTGGAGACGCTCATGCGCAGGCGCCCCGGGGCGCCCGAACCCAGGCTGGGCCCTGGGTACCTGAGCCGGGGCGCTGGGCCGGGCTGCTAGGAGGGACTCCCGGGCTTCTCCACCGCTCCTGGCTCGGGCTGCCTCTGGCTCCGTTCCGCCGTCAGGGCGCGAGAACGGCGCGACGCCACGGGCCACCCCACGCCTCGCTGTCAGGGCGCAGACCCCTCCCCACGCACACCTTGGAGCGAGTCTGCAGAGGAGGCGGCAGTTGTGACTCCGAGCTTCCCAGCCCAGCCTCCATCCTCCGTAGCTGTTTGCCTGCAAGGGTCTCCGGAGGACAGAAAGGGGCATTTTTCATGGGAGACAGGTTGTTTCCCTACAGGGAAACTGAGGCTGGGAGTGGTTCAGTAACTAACCCGAGGCTTTACCGCTAGGAAAGGGCAGTGATGGGACTGCAACTCAGGCTGCCTGATGCCCAGCGCTGGCCGCTCCCCTCGCTGCCCACCTGGTTCCTTGCCTTGGCGGCTGAGCCTGGGCAGAGCTTTCTCCCTCTCTGGCTGCCCTCTCCCAGCTGTGAAGAGTGGCAGCTCCTGGGCCTGGGAGACACACCTAGGGTGCAGGCCCCGGCCTGGCGCAAGGCCCCGAAGCCACTGCTGGGCTCCTCGCTCCTGCAGGGGGCCTGGCACTGGGCCAGCGGCGGAGCAGAGACCAGCCCAGAGGGCTGTATACACAGAGCTCTTGGGACGGCCACCAGGTGCAGCCAGGCAGGGCCCCTGGACAGGCTGTTTCACTTGCCCTGGAGCACGGCAGTGAGGTGGAGGGAGGGAGGCCTGTGTGTCCCTAGGCTCCTGAGCGGTGAGGTCTCCAAACAGGGCCACCAGGCAGTCTGTGCCGGAGCTGTGGCCGAGGATTTATGGAGGTCACGGGTGAACCCCTAGTTCTCCCCATGAGAACCACCCTGGGGGACCTGGCAGAGGCTGCCATGGAAGTCCTCTCCCTGTCCTGGCTGGCATCCACCCCAGGGACCACAGCAAGATGCTGGCATGGGTATCCGCCAGACCCCAGGACCTGTACCCAGAAACCAAATGCCTGGGCTGGGCGTATTCATCCATCAAATACTAATTCAGCAACTTTCAGTCCTCTCACTAATGTTGTGATAAAATAGAAATTCCTCTAATGGTGTGTGGAATTCACAGTAGGCCTTGTCACTATCAGACACCAAAAGACAGACTTGTGACTCTGACTTCTGGGAAGAGTGGGCCATCTCTGATCTAGATAGTGTGCCCACCACCACCCACATCTGTCTCCCCCTCGCACCTGAGGTTGGTGGAAAGGGAGAGCCTTCTCTGTAGGGCCACCCTCATTCATCCCATGGTGGCCCACGGGTCACCCGCTCACCACGTCTTGGCAGGGTTGGACCATGTGGAGGGGAGGCGGTCAGGAATCCTCTACACAGACCGACTAGCCCTACAGGGATGGAAAGGGAGGCACAGGCCACACTGGGGGTGCGGGCCGAGGAGGGTGGGCACCCAGGAACACTTTGGGGAGGAGGGTATTTTGACCTGGGCTGAAGAAGACAGGATTTCTGAAGTAGGGGTTTGGGATGGACCCTGTGTCCTCACGGGAAGGTCTGTAGCGAGCAGGTGGAAGTGCTAAAGATATGTCCAGGAAGGCAGGCAGCCCTTCCAGCCTGGGTCTGCAGAGGGACGTACAGTCAGCTCCCGGCTTCGCCTGCCCCGCACATAACACAGCATGTATACCAGCCCCTGTCCCCCTGTCTGGATGCAGGAAGGTCAACAAACCTCATAACCGAAGTAGGAACACAAAGTGCAACACAAAGGAGACCACGCAATGCGGGGAGTTGTCATGCCTTCACAAAGCAGGCCCTCTGCGCCTGCGGATGACGATTTGTATAGAGTGGGTGTGTTGGTATGTATGCGTGTATGCCACCCGCAGGCAGAAAGGAGGCATGCAGTGCGTGCAAATGCAACACACACACACACACACTCAGCAACCTCCTGGCAAATGCCTTTCCTCGGTACGTTGGTGACATACTGAGCACTTTGCAAGGGAAGGGCCTTCGCGGGGCCCCTGAGCAGTGTTCTTCCAAAGAAGCAATGAACCCCTGCCCTGCAGCCAGAACTGTCCTCTCTCCCCAGCCTTGTTCTGCAGGAGGTAGGTTGACGCAGAACCACAGAGGTCCCAGCTTCACCTCCCTCAGGCCCCCTGGTGCACAGAGCTCCCCCCACCCGAGAAACTGGTATTGGGGGAGCTCCACAGTGATCTACAACTGCTGAGAATATTTTGGGAACTGCCTTTTAGAATCAGTCCCCTGTGGAAACCCCACTCCCACTCCTTCACAGCCCTACTCAGGCTTTGTCTTGGTTTGGCTTTGATTGTTCAGTAAACTCTTCAGAGCTGGAGCGCTCACCTTTCCCCGGATCTGGGGGTCTCCCTCTGTAATCATCTTCATCATCAGCAAAGGAAGATCTCCCACCAGAAAGTAGCACATGTGGGGCTCTGGAGGAGGAGCTCAGAGCAACCCAGAGCAGGGGCAGCGGGCGCCAGTGTGTAGACAAAGCACAGCCTGCTGGGGAGCCGATGGCCCTGATCTGCCTGCTGCCACCCCACATTCGTGGAGCCCCTCTGCCAGCCAATTCTGACTGCACTGGGGGTGCCTGCCTGAGCCAAGGAGGGGGCCCTGTTCTCTGGACGGTGCACACGTCCAGTGTGGTAGTACCATGCATTCCCCTCCTCCTTCATAATCCTGCCTTGACATCTTCCAAGAGGGGTGGGTGGGTGGTCCTTCCAAAGCACAGGAACGCTCAAGATAAGGGAAATGAATTATTGAAATTGGAAAAAGAAGAACAAATGAGGCCCAAAGTCACCAAAAGGAGAGACATAATAAAGATCAGAGAGGAAATAAATAAAATTGAGAAGAATAAAACAATAGAAAAAAATCAATGAAACCAAAAGCTGGTTCTTTGAAAAAATAAACAAAATAGATAAACCCCTAGCCAGACTCATTAAGAGAAAAAGAGAATCCACACACATAAACAGAATCAGAAATGAGAAAGGAAAAATAACGACGGACCCCACAGAAATACAAAGAATTATAAGAGAATACTATGAGCATCTATATGCTAACAAGCTCCAAAACCTAGAAGAAATGGACAACTTCTTAGAAAAATACAGCCTTCCAAGACTCACCAAGCAGGAAACAGAAAAACTAAACAGACCAATCACCAGCACCGAAATTGAATCGGTAATCAAAAAACTACCCAAGAACAAAAGCCCTGGACCTGATGGATTCACCTCTGAATTCTACCAGACATATAGAGAAGAAATAACACCCATTCTCCTTAAAGTTTTCCAAAAAATAGAAGAGGAGGGAATACTTCCAAACTCTTTCTATGAAGCCAGCATCACTCTAATACCAAAACCAGGCAAAGACCTCACTAAAAAAGAAAATTACAGACCAATATCCCTGATGAACGTAGATGCAAAAATACTCAACAAAATATTAGCAAACCGAATTCAAAAATACATCAAGAGGACCATACACCATGATCAAGTGGGATTCATCCCAGGGATGCAAGGATGGTACAACATTCGAAAATCCATCAACATCATCCACCACATCAACAAAAAGAAGAACAAAAACCACATGATCATCTCCATAGATGCTGAAAAAGCATTTGACAAAATTCAGCATCCATTCATGATTAAAACTCTCAACAGAATGGGTATAGATGGCAAGTACCTCAACATCATAAAGGCCATATATGACAAACCCACAGCTAACATCATACTTAATAGCGAGAAGCTGAAAGCTTTTCATCTAAGATCGGGAACAAGACAGGGGTGCCCACTCTCTCCACTGTTATTCAACATAGTATTGGAGGTCCTAGCCACGGCAATCAGACAAAACAAAGACATACAAGGCATCCAGATTGGTAAAGAAGAAGTCAAATTATCACTATTTGCAGATGACATGATACTGTATATAAAAAACCCTAAAAACTCCACTCCAAAACTACTAGAACTAATATCTGAATTCAGCAAAGTTGCAGGATATAAAATTAACACACAGAAATCTGTTGCTTTCCTATACACTAATGATGAGCTAACAGAAAGAGAAATCAGAAAAACAATTCCATTCACAATTGCA
>JAQQAC010006923.1:40840395-40852967 GCA_029783875.1 Phataginus tricuspis | reverse complement strand
GGGGAGGTGGCTTTCCTCACCTACCGCCTGCACTTCTCTGGGACTCGGGCAGAACTCAGGCATCCGGGAGTGTGGGCGCGACCTCGGGCTCCCCTTTCTTCTGGCGCGGCTCCCCCGCTCTCCCCACCCCCAGGCCCTGCATCGCCGGCCCTGAGGCCCGGACGCCTCGCAGCCGTGCTCCCTGGCCGGTCCAGGCTTGCTCCCCAGGTCTGTCGTGGGGCCCGCCCCCAGACCCACCAGCCTGGCCAGCGCTCCCCGAAATGCAGCGCCTCGCGCCTATTGATTGAGGAATTGAATTCGCGGGTATTGCTAGGCAACTGGCTGCTCCGAGTCGGCGCAGAGCGCGCTGATGTGATTAGTGAACCTGGAGCGGCCGCCGCACAGCCCCGCACCTCCCAGCCGCCCCGCCTTGCCAGCCCCACAGCCTCTCGGGCCCTGGGCTAGCGGGCAGGAACCCCAGTGCCAGGGGAGGCACGGTCAGGGGAGAGCGCAGCACAGAGCCGGGGTCGGGGCTCCCCGCCCTTTCTGGCAGCAGTGGGGGCGGGGCCGTGAAGCTGGCACCAGAGGGCCGCCTTTGAGACCCCCAAAGCGGCCATCGCATTGACCCTACTTCCACTCCCCTAGCCCCCGCGGACATTGCCCCGCGGAGAAGGCAGGGTCCAGGGGCACTGGCGGAGCCCGAAGGGAGGGGCGTGGGCACGCGCTGCTCCGCACATCTCCAGCTCTTGGCCAACGGGTCGGTGACCCAGCCCTTGGCGGAACCCTACCCGCCTCCTCCCGCCCGTTCTGGGACCTTTGTGGGAGGACCTGGCAGGCAGGGAGCTGCCCTGCTCCGCGGAGTTGGGCAGCGGGTCACGGAGTGCGGGGTGCCCTTCAGACGTGAGGGCCCTGCGCCCGGCGCGGGCAAAGTCGGGGGCGGAGGGTGGAATGGGGCGGCCAGCCCCCGAGCCGTGGCCCCGCTGCTCCGCCCGACTCCCTCCGGTCCGCTCCGTTGTGTTGGGGCAGCGGCATGGGCTCACGCCTCGGTACATGGAGGGCGCCCACTCTGCCCTCTGGCTCCCCGTGGCTGGCCACTACCAACCTCTGCTTTGCCCAGGTTTCCGTTCTCTGGGTAGACTCCCCGGTAAAGGGACCAGGTGTGGAGGCCTGGGCCCGCCGTGATGTCTCGGGGCCCGGCTGGCTGCCTCCCGTTGCCCGCGCAGGGGAGGCTCGTGCGGCCGCCGCGAGCGCGGAGGCTGGCCCAGCAAACACACGGCTGAACTGGAGTCCTTATGGCTCTGAGGAAGGCGGCGGGTGGATCTCGTCCCTTTGATCCTTGTCGAGGTCCTGTGCGCGGGAGACCCGACGGCGAACGGGCCCGCCCCAGCACTATGGGCGGCTCAGACTCCGATTTCCTCTTCTCATCAAAAAGTCCTCCAGGCCCGAGTGGGGCCGAGATGGGGGCAGCTCACTGCTTGGCGGGGCTCCACGGCGTCCAGCCTTGGGCGCCTGTTCACAGAAAGAGGTTATGGGCTGGGTCCGAGGCTTTGTTTTTGAGACTCCGGAAACGGAGGCTGCTGGGAACACGTCGGAGCAATGAGGGTGCGGACCGTGCATTTCGGTTTCCCGGGGCAGCTCGGAGCCCCAGGTGTCTCACCTTTCACCGCGTCCCAAGTGCCAGCGGCCCGAACTTCGCGGGACGCGCGCGCCCTCTAGAGGCGATGGCCTCAGTCCCATTTCCTGGCGCCCACCCTCTCCAGGAGCGAACAGTGCAGCCGCAGGGAGAGCCTCATCTCCCCACACAAAACCATGCTGGAGGGGGGGGTTACCGTGGGAACGCCTTTTGCGCCTTCTCTGCGGCCAGACCTTCCAACCGCGAGGGTGGAGGGGAAGGAGGAGGTGTCCAGCCGGCGGCGTTCACAGCCACGGAGTCTGGCTGAGCCATGTACTGGGCACCCTGGGACTGGATGGGTGGCATGGGGCTGAGCTTCAGGGAGGCCGCAGCCAGGCCCTCTGGCAGTGTTTGGCCCCTTGGCAGCCCAGCCCATTTTTCTGGGCGGGTAGTAGATTAGGCCATCAGATCAGCAGCGCCAAAACTAACAAAGGCCGGTGTTGGTCCAGGCCAGCCCCCATCTGGGCAAGGCCACGAGAGCTGCTGGCCAGGGGGGCCAGCACCAGCTCCTGCTCCACTAGTCTACTCTTCCCGGCCCTTTCCACCCCTTTGTGCAGCTCTCAAAAAGCCAGAGGACAGGACGGCTAGGGTCCTCCATGGCCATCTTCTCCAAACAGCTTCCCTAGGAGCAACACAAGATGCCGGCAGTTCTCCCTTCAAGAATCTGATTTCAGATTTGCAGGCCTTTTTTGGAGGGGGTAGGGCTGGGGGCTGTACTTCCACATGCAGTGGGATCTCCTCCTGAACTAAAATATTCAGGCCTTTGCCCCACTAGCCTTTCAGCAGCCGGTGGCGGACAACATCCAGGCCGGGTTCTCTTCACTTCAAAAGGAGCTTGCTTCTCTCTGGAAGCTGAAATTTATGAATACATTCACGGTGAGGGTAAGGCAAGCCTTAAAGGACCAGGGCATGTGACATAATAGGCACATCATCTCTCATGAGCCGTGGGTTAGGGTAGCACCATCTCCCGACCTACGTCTCCTTGCACTTCAGAGCAACTTTCCTGGCATCTTATCGTTGTCCTTCTCAAGGGTTACCACGTGGTCATTCAAGAGGTTGAGCAGCTTTCCAACAGTCTCTTTGGATGTTTGGTGGTGGAGGAGGATTTTGTTTTGTTAACGTAAAGTGTCAGCTCCTAGGAGAGATCTCGTGAATTTATTGCATACAGTAGCATCCCTGGGCAGAGGCCACATATACCCCTGCCATTTCCCACCCCCACCAGGTGACAACCAAAGTTATCTCCAGACCTTGTGAGGTGCCCCTGGGGTGCCAAGTCACCCTTTATGAACCACTGGTGTGGGCACTGTTATAATCAGCCTCACCGCTTTGCTTAGAAATGCCATTTTTTGCACCCCAGCAAAGTGGCAGAGGCTTTCCCAAAGCCTTTGACTTTTCCATCCCATGATTGTGTACTCAAATATTCTGCCTAAAGGAACATGAAGACTGTTTCTAGGCATAACCACATACACCAGGTTGACAAAAAAAAAAAAAAAAAATTTATTGATCTACTAAAAGTTAAGACAAACACCTTCTGACACCATTTGCTAATATAATTCCCCTGCAAAATAAATTAACATCAGTCTAAAAAAAAAAAAACCCCAAACCCGGCAACCTATTGCTAGTGTTAAGTTTTCCCCAAAATACTAGAAAACCCACAGAATCTTTAGATGCACTTGAGCAAAAATCAGTCATCTAGGCACTACCTCTCCCCTCCTCCCACCCCTTTCCCCCAAACCATGTGGGCTTCCTGGGGGAGCATCTCCTTCAGCTGGCTGGTCAGTCCTGATTGAATATGGGGGCTGGACTGCTGACCTGTTTCAAAAGACCTGAAGTTTCCCAGGGCTTTAACATATCCACTTTGTTCTCTTTTAAGAAAGCAAACAGCCACAGTTTAAAGCAAGTAGAAATGGCATACATGAATGACGTGGCTTTATCTTTTTTAATTGAAAAACAAATCAAGCTAGTGATTGGCGCTGGTCCAAAGCTCTGGCCCCCCCAGACCCCTCATGAGACCTCCAGGCCCCAAGTCCTTTAGGCTAGAATTTTGAGTGTAACCAAAACAAGGAACACTCTTTTTGGTACCAAAAATACATATAAAAATAAGCCAAACTCTAAAATGGACAGACTGGCCACCTCTATCCATTACGACACAAACAGAAAGATGTGACAGGATGAAAACACCCATTCCACATCCATTGTGACGCAGCTCAGGTAAGAAACCCTGTGGCACAAAGAAACTGAGTCTCAGGTCAGGTGTGTGACTGAAGCCTGGCCACACCCACACCCACACCCACACCCCAGCAAATAAGCACTACTTTCATTTGTTGGGAAAAACAACAACCAACTCTGAGCATCGGCCCATCCGGTTCTCCAGTGAAGTTGTCCACTGGCCTGCGTGTGTATGTGCACACACACACATGCCCTTCTGAACATGGACCACTCAGGAGTCATAAACAAGAAACAAACACCACAGCAAGAAGGCAAAGCGGCTGGGAGGAAGGCGTTTGCAGGTACACACTTTGGGGTTTAAGTAGCTGGTCAAACAAAAGGCACCAGATTGGGATTTGGAGACGTGGCCGCTGCAGATGTCAGGTCAGACCAGACACACATTTGTCCAACAGCCTGAGGAAGCCGGGGTCACCCCAAAGATTTGGGGGGGGAGGGCTGCTGCTGGGTGGATCTGCAGCCTCTAAGGCAGCACGGTGCTGGGCAGGAAAGAAACTACAAGACTTGAAGGTCGTTGGCTCTTCTGAGGGGGAGGCAGCCCGGAGGAGCCCCTTCAGTCACACCCAGGGCATCTGGGTGCTTGGGGACTGGTGGGAGGCTGTGTCAATGGCCTGCTGTGCTGGGACCCTCCTTTCAGGCTGTACAGTAAGCTGGAATTTTTCCTTCCCCTCCTAGGGCAATGGAGAGGCAACTCTCCCCTTTGCTGCCCGCTTTCCAGTTTTTGCCTGGTTTCGGGACCCTCAGCCCTCAGGTCTGCCAAGGTGGCACCACTCCTGCTATAGCCAGCAAGGCTACCACACCCAAGCCCCAAAAGCTGCTCCTGGATGCCCGTCCCTTAGCACGTGTCGGTCCCCAAAGGCACACTGTCGAAGTTGATCTGGCTACACAAAAGTCATCTCTTCCTATTTGGCGTGGAGAGCGCGGGTATGGGGGTCCTGGAGCTCTGGCAGGCCCGCCCCTCAGGACCTGCACTGAGTCTGGGCTCTCCCCAGCAGTCAAGGCAGATAGGGTGATAAAGGGTAGCCTCCCCCACATCTGCTGGCTGACTTTAAACAGTAACTGAAGTACTAACAAAGTTCCCCCACATTTCCACTTTTCTTTTTGGCATCACAGAGACCCAGTGAACCCACTCACCGCCCTACCTCTACAAGATGGTAACACAATTCTGACGATGGCCAGGAACCACACATGGCAGCTCCCAGACTCAGCCACCTGGGGGTGAGCAGATTTGGCCTTTTGGGGGTACTCTGCCAGGTGGGCTGCTCAGATTTTGTCCTACTTCCCCAGTGGTTTGGATATACAGCTTCTCTGCTGGGAAGAACATGGAACCCCCAGACGTGGGGGGATTGTCAGGGAAAGGTGGTGCCCATCCACCTGTGCAGAGGTGGCTGGGGGTGGGAACTTCGGCAAGCAGCCACATAACAGTTGGAAGGCAGCACCGGCTTGCACTCACACCTTCCAGAGTCCCGGGGCAGTTTGTGGGGCCTATGGCAGTCTTTGGACAGGCTGGCAGTGGAGAGACACCCTTCTCCTGCCCCCCGAACTTGGAGTGTCTGAGTGAAACAGCCCAGGACTAGCCTCTGCATCCAGGCCATGCCAAATTCTGGGTCAACTTTTGGGGCTGCAGCTGTTAATCTGAACCAGTTTAGAGGGCACCAAAACCAACATTTTTGGGGGTCTCCACCGTCCTGTAGCTGCCAGCACCTGTTCTTTTACAATAAGGGCACAGCGCTCAGTGGTGGGACAGTCCCTCCCCTGCACAGCTCAGGCACTGCTCTGAAGCGGGGTTCTGACCAGGCAGGCCCCCTCCCCATCTTCTAAAAACTTAGGCTCTCCTGTAACAGTCCCCTGAGGCCTTGCCTCCCCCAGTGCCCCAATATACTTTCTCTCCCCACTGCTGGGCAGGAAACAGCCGAGCCGGACCAGAAGCTTCCTCCTCCACATCCCCTGCCCCTGGCCAATCAGGACAGCTGACCACCACCCGTCAGAGGGCAGTTCACGCGGCACCATCAGGGCTCGGCGTAAAAATGTTCAGGTGGAGCCGCAGGTGGTCACTCAAACCTGAGGTGAACTGAACAGGAAGCAGAGGCGCAGAGGTAGAAACAAGGGTGGGGCCAGGCCCAGCAAGGCACTGATCGCTCCTGCCTCACGTCACAGGCAGGGCCAGGGCCCAGAAGTCCCTTCCAGACCTGCCCTTGAACAAGGCCCCCCCGGCCCCCGGACAGGGACTGAGGTGCGGTCCACCTAACCAGAAACCAGGGAGAGGCAGGCGAGACCTGGGCAGCCAGGCGTCCGTGGGTATCAATAATGTCTCAGGTTGAAGAAGCCCACGCTGGTGGGGGACTCCTTCACTGTCACCGTGATGAGGTTGGCAGTGACATCGGTGACAAAGACGTGCTCGATGAGGCTGCGGGTGGGCTTCCAGTCCTGGCTCGTCTGGACGGACACAGACAAGTTGTGCTCGGTGCCGGGCGGGGAGGCGGAGTCGGCCTCTGAGTCGGAGCTGCTGTTCTCTTCACCGGTGCTCATCTCTGACAGCGTGGTCATCTTGCGTGCTTCTCCAGGGGCCGAGTGGCCCTCCTGCCCACCGGGGGCTGTGCTGCCCTTGACACAGTCCTTCTTGCCTGCAGGGGCGGGCAGAGCTGCCACCCTAGAGGCCAGCTTCTCACTCTTGCTGGTGTCGGTGGGCAGGCTGGCCCCATTCCCCGCCATAGGGCCACCCCCAGCGCCCTTCCCAGTGGCTGGGCTGGTGGCAGGGACACCCTTGGGGACATGGCGGGCAACCACGCCCACCCCCGGCAGGCCATTCTTGACGCTCTGTAAGTCCAAGACCTGGAGGCTCAGCTCCTGAGTCGGGGTGGGCTGAGGACCCGGGCACCCAGCAGAGGCTTTGCCACTGCCGTGGACGTGTGGGGGCCCCCCTGCGCTCCCCGCTTTCTGCTCCGCAGCCCCACTGCTAGGGGCCTTGGGGACCCTGCTTCCTGGGGGGCTTATCCCCAGCTCCCCCTTCTGCGTCCTCACCTTGAGGTCTAGCCCGAGGCTGCACTTGCTGCTGCTCTGGGTCTTGAGCGCCGGTCTGCTGGCGGCCTGCGCCTGGCCCTGGCCCATCCGGCTCATGTAGTGCACAATGGAGCTCTGCCAGCTGATGCCGCCCCGGCTGGGGCTGCTGGCCATGCCCCTCATCAGGCTGGCCAGGTTCTCCGGCGTGGCCATGGTGCTGGGGCCCCCACAGGCCTCCTTGGCATGGGCCTTCAGAGCCGCTAGGCCTGCCACAGGGGCGCTGAGTGGAGGGGGCAGCTTGCTGACTGGTGACCCCAGGTCCTTGCGGGCGGTCTTCAGCACCTTGGCGAGGCTCACGGGCCTCCGGGCCGCCTTCTGCTCCGGTGGCAGGGGCTTGCGGCCCCGCTTTTTCCGGGTGGGATCCTTCAGCTCGGGCTTGGCCACCAGGATCTGGGCCTTCTTCTGAGGTACGGGGTGGGTCTCGCGGCCCCGGGAGCCCCTCTTGGCATCTAAATCACTGTCATCCTCTTCATCCGAGGAAGAGGAGGAAGATGTGGAGGAGGAGGACGAGCTGCTGGATTTGGATTTGGAGGGGGCATCGGGCTCCTGCAGAGACAAAGGGGATGTGTCACCGCTTCCATGACCAGGTCCTCAGGGTCCAGGGTGCACATGTTCCCCAAGGTGCACCAGACTCCTTGAGACCAGCACCTCCAGCACCTTCCAGACCAAAGAGGTGGCCAGGAGGGAGCGAATTCCCACCACCACGTTCCAGAAAGGACTGAAAAGGTCCCTACGTGGTTCCATGGGTTGCAGTTAAAAGAGTAAAACAGAGCAAAGAAAAACAGGTGGCTTGTAAAGCGAAGGCAGAGCAATGAAGGGAAAAGCACAGGCAGTCGTGTCCTGGACACTATGAGCTTCCCAGGGGACCCAAACTGAGCTTCCGGCTCTGTGACAGACAACTGGGAAAGGGAAATTCAGAGCAGCCCAATTCACACATCTCAGGTTGACTTGAATCAAGTAGGGCACCCACGACCTTTGTAATCTAAAGCAAAGGGACTTTCTGCTTCAATTTCCCTACTGCCAAATCCGACCCCTTCAGAACCTTTCAGTACAACAAGCCACTACGGTCTGCTGGGTGTCACCCCAAAGGCTGAGCTGGTGCACCCAGCTGCTTCTCGGGTCCCCCTGTTGTCTGCTGGGTCAGAGATGTAAAAGGTATGGTTTAGGTTTAGCCAACACCATGCTCTCAGCCACAGAGCTAGTCTGCCTTGGACTGGGGACAATCAAATCAGAACTGAGAAGCCTCACGGCCTCCTTACCTGGATAGCCCCACTGTCTAGCTGCCACTTCTGTGGCCCCCAACGCGTTACCCTGGCTGAGTAGTCCAAGCCATGGGGCTGGCGGGTGCCACCTCTCAACACAAACACCCCACATTCTCCTGACCTCAGTGGGAGTCACGTAGCCACCACCATCCTGCTTGAAAGGAAGGCTGAAAGACAGAATGAAGCCAGTGTACACTAGCTCCCAAGACTTCAGGCAAAGCCACAGCCTCCCAGAAGAAAGTGTTTTGTAAGAGGCTGAGCTTGAGAAAGGAACCAAAGGCCCATGTGAGAAGTAAAAACTTCCAATTATAAAATGAGTGACAGGGATGAAATGTACAGCCTGGGGAACATCAGTCATGTATATTCCATATGGTGAGTTAATCACTACACACATATTGTGTTGAGCATTTTGTAACGCATGTAATTGTGTAGCTGTGTGTACCTGACAGGTTAGCTGCGTTGACCTGGCAAGCCCATGAGCACCTACTGTGTGCAGGCTTCTTGTTCTTTCCCGTTCTCCATAAGCCACTGGGCTGATAGACGGTGCTATCCAGGAGAAAGGGCAGAGAACAGGGGCCCAGCCCGGAGGGGCAGGGGCAGGAGGAGGGGCTCTGAGGTTTGTGGTTGCCCCCTGCTGGCAGAGGCTGAGAGAGGCAGCAGGCCAGGGTCTTCTGAGCAGGGAAAGCCTTCTGCAGAAAGGCCAGCCCCACTCCCATCCCCCAAAGCCCTCAGCCCTCCTGCCATGGCTTTCCACTCTGCCTTGAGTAAGTGCTGGAAGGTAAGCTGCCAACTCGGCCGGCAGCCACCCACCTTGAGCTTGGAGTGCCTGCTACAGGAGGACATCACCGTGTGCTTCCTTGGCCGGCCCCGGGGCCTCTTGCCTCTCTTCCGGTTCTGCACTTCCTTCTCGTGTTCCCTGAGGACAATCACCAATCAGGGTCGGAGGAGCCCTGCGCACAGACCCTCTCCCACCACACGAGCATCTTGTGGCTTCGAACACTCTGATACCCCAGCCTGTGGTAGCTTATCATTGGTTCACTGCAAAAACATATGCTGTCAATAACATTTCCAAGGCAGGGATCCAGAAGATGGTCTCTGCAGTGTGGGTATTACTTTCACATCGATTTAATTTACCTTTGGGTAGACAAGTCACAGAAATTCAGCCAAAGCCAGCAAACAGTTCTCCAGTTTTCTCTTAAGGCAACCCTGTGCTCATCCTGACCACTTTCTGCAGGTAAAATGTTCTGTGGAAATTCTAGAATGCCACAACCAGAAGGAGCCATTGTGGTCACGTGGCCCAACCCTCTCACTCCAGACAAGAGTCCTGGGCAGGGAGACGTGGACCACTGTTCCTGGTGGCCCGAACAGAACGCTCATCATCTGAGGGACACTGTCCTGCGTCCCTATCCTCCTAGAGCTAGTACCCCGGCTCTAGTTTCTCTTCTGGTTTACTTTTTTCTAAGAACTCTCTGTTCCTAGACTCTGCTCTGGATGGAAGTACTCGAGGTGGATTCTGAAGTGGCCGGGGCTCAGCACCACCAGCAGGGCACTGTTGCTCAGCCCCCGAGATTCAGGGTCATGCAGCCAAAAGAGCTGCCTCTAGCCCCCCACCCCCTGCATTTCAGGCTATCACTCTACCTGAGGGGTTTCCCAGTAATCAAAATGGGCAAACATCACACTAGGGCCTGGAAAGCCATCTCTTAAATCAATCAATACACCCCGACAGAGTTTGTACTCCAGTCTCCAAACTGTCTCCTAAAAGGATGGGAGCATCTCATGTCCCCTCTGCTGCACAATAACAGACATGCAGGCTCTGAACCTTACACTTAAGGGCTCTCCTCCCCTCCTCCCCAGATGACCACCAGCTCCGTTTCCAGTGGGGTCTGTTGGGCGGACAGAAGGCAGCGCAGCCGCTCCCCAGTTCTCTGTCCTCTACGGTGTAATCTGGATCACTCCATGGTTCTTTGCAACTCCTCCGCCTCTGGGATATTCACTGACTCCGGTTCTTGTCTATTGTGCTACGACCAAAAGTGAAGGCAAGGCCACAGACTCTCAGCGGTCAGGACCCTTGCAGAGAGCGTGCCGGCTGGTAGGACCTGAGTATGAATTAAACGGCAGATGCTGGGACTGCCGAAAAGCTTTTCCAAAGGCCCTGAAACCACTGAAGCAAGCATATGCTCACTTCCTTTTCTCTCACCCTGCCAAAAACCTATCTCTATTTTCTACCCCGTCTCCCCTCTGAGAGGGCCCAAGTGGACACAGCTTGAGCTGCCAGAGAACAAGTTGGCCAGAAGGACCCCCTGGCTGCAAAAGCTTTGGAGTCCCTCATTTATCTGCCTCCATTAACAGGGCAATTTTTGGCCAAGCACCCCATACTTTGCCCCACCAGTGTGCTCAACAGCATGCCCTGGCCCTCATGCTGGGGTAGGGGTGAGGTCCACCCACTGCCCACCCTTTGCCCCCTTTTCTCCTGAGGCCTCTTTCAACCCAAGACTCCTACCTAAAAATAGAAATGACATCCACAATTACAGAAGCAAATCCTGCCCCTGAGACTGGCAAAGGAGCTGCCCTGGTGCTCCCTCAGCACTGTGTTTCGCAGTCCAGAGGAAAATAAACGTGCTCTTCTTGGTAGAGATACACTGTAGCAGGCACAAGTTTGTGCTGTGTTCCAGTTCCCTCTCTGAGTCTTCGCTTGCTCAATGGCACCCTTAGGAAGGGTGGAGAGGGCAGGCCTGTGTTTTTACGGCAAACCTGCCATCCTGGTTTTTATTACTGCAGCCTGCAAATTACTCAACAAAAAAGGCCAGGGAGAAGGCAGAAATTCCCACGAAGGAACCCATTTTGCAAGTCTGGCTGTCAGACTAAAAGCTGCACTTACTGCGTTACTCCTTAGGTCTGCACACTGGGCTGACCAGTCAAGGAAAGGTGCAGGGGGCACTCAGCTGGGATCCCAGGGCCTGCTCCACCTTCCACACCACAGCACAGGGAGGCCCTGGTGATAAACACTGTGGGGCCTCAGACCACAGCCCCAGCCCAGGTCCCCTGGAGGCCAGCGCTGCCCTGCCCTACTGTGTGACAGGCCACTATCTGCCCAACCTTCTCTCCCTTCCCACATGGGTCGTTAACTCTCTCACTTCTTCTGGAAGGCCAGGAGCAGCCTTGGGTCCAGGATATTTTCCTCTGGCTCCCAGCTGTTGTGTCTGGAAAAGCAAAGAGCATGCCATCATAAAATATCCGTCAGCGACCGGCCGCTTGGCACAGCAACCGGAGAGGGGCCGCCCTATTGCTCCCCCCAGTCCCTGCTCATGGCAAGGTCCCAAAAGGTCTCATCCCGGAGAAGCTCTTGGAGACTAGGGCCCTTGAAGCTAGCACCTTATCCTCAAACGCAAAGGGAAACCACCACCTGAACCCAATTAACACGGGGCCTCAGGAGGACTCGGTGGTCTCCCCGTGGAGGAAAGCGGATCCAAATAAAACGAAAAGTTGCAAAGAGGAAAGCCCCCAAACCCTGGCCCTGAGCCGGCGAGGGAGAAGGGAAGGCTCGTCCAGGATGCAGGGAAGGAAAGGCCAAGGGACACAGAAGCGCAAACCAAAGATTAACAACAATGTGGCTGGCGCCCGGGGGAAAAGCAAAGAAAGAGAAGTGGGGTCCGGGAAGAAAAGGGAAACGGGTCTCCGCGAGCGACTGTAAACAGAGCCCCTTCCGGGGATGCCAAGTTCCCTCCCTTCAAGGGGGAAAAAAAAGGAGCCTTACATCCATCAATAGAGAGCTCAGGTTACAGCGGGGAAATATGGCCAGGGGTGGGGAGGGCCGGGGAGGGGCGGGGGCGCATGCAACAAATGGGCGCGGGAGGGAAGCGGGCCGGCGCGGAGACAGACGGCTGGGGGCGCCGGCCCCGCGGAGGGGCTTCCGGGGGAGGCCGCTTGCCCTGCTCCCCGCGGGCTTGTAAACAAAGGGCAGCCCGGCAGGCTGGCCGCCCCTCCCCGAGGGCCCGCGGGACCCCGCGAACTTCCCGCCCGCGCGCGGACGCCCCCGACGGCGCGGTCGAGAGTCCCCGCCGGCGCGGCGGGAAGCGGGCGCGCATTGTTGGGACTCACTTGGAGGACCAGCCGCGCCACTTGACCAGGTACTCCAGCTTGCCCTGCAGGGAGAGAAGAGCGCGTGAGCCCGGGGCGCGGGCGCGGGCGCGGGGCGGGCCGGGCCGCACGCACCTTGCGGAGCCGCTTGCTCAGGATGCACTCGGCGGCGAAGACCTGCTCGCCCACGCTGCTCAGCTCCTCCATGCTGCCGCGCGCCCGCCGACCGCGGCGCCCCCGCTCCCGCACCGCCGCCGCGCGCCCGCCGGCCGCACACAAAGCGCCGCCCCCGCCCG
>JAQQAC010006923.1:40785410-40839895 GCA_029783875.1 Phataginus tricuspis | reverse complement strand
GTCCGCGCCCCCGGCCCGACTCGGTCCGCGCGCGGAGCCCCACCGGGCCGCGGCGCCCGCCCCACCACGCGGGCCGCCCCCTCGAGCGCCGGCCAATGGGCGCGCGGGGCGCGGGCGGCGCGTATTGTTTGCGGCGGGCTGGGCCCCGCGTCCCGGTGGGGCTCCGCGCGCGGACCGAGTCGGGCCGGGGGCGCGGACCCTCGGGGCGGGGCAACGTCCGCCGCGTCCCGCTCGGTCCCGGGCGCGCCTACTCTCCTCCGAATTTGGTTTTCCGGACGCAGGGCCATTGTTCTGGCCTGGAGCGGGGAAGTCGGGACTGGCGAGGCGGCCGCTTCCTGCCCCCGCCTCCGAGGGGCGCTGCTTCGGGGGCGCGCGGGCCCGTCCGCCTCCCCTTCGGAAGTCGGTCCTCCTGCGTGTCGGGGCTGCGGTCTTATTTTGCGCGGGAGCAGAACGTGCTGGCGGGCGGAGAAGGAGTGGAGCCAAAGTACTGGGGCGGCGGGCTGCGGCCAGAACCGAGCACGGGCGAGGGAGGAAAGACATCGACTGAAAACGCGAACTGCTCCGTGTTCTTACTTTTAGCCCTGAATTCATAGTGGAACCCGGCCGCCAAGTTTTAGGACACGCGTAGGGAGAAAAGCAACTGCGCGTAATTTGTTGAGCTATTTTGACGAAATGAATGTAGGGAGTGTGAGCGAGATTTGAGGAGACGGTTCTCACCTGGGACTGAGTCATTCAGGGGCCCGTCAGGTTCTGGCAAGCAGTGTCCGTTGAATCCGTTGCACGCAGCAGGAAGGAGACAGGGCCGCGTTTGGGCGTGGGGGTGGGCGGCCTGGAGTCCTCTCTCGGGCCATCGCTGGCAGGCTGCCCCTTACCTTCTACTGGTAAGATCGCTATTCCACGGAGCAATTCCCCCTTTAAGCCATTTAGATCTTAAATAAGAGCAAGTCAAACGCATAATAAGGGAGATAGACATTAGCCTCCACTTTCCCCCCCTGGTTCAATACAATTTAACTAAATGAAAATTCACTTTCTGGTTTTGCTTCTCCCTGGGACGCAGCTGCAAAGTACTCTCTCTGTTGAACAAATCAAAAAGTCATTTCTTGTTACAGGAGACGGTCTCAATGTGATTTTGATCATTCAAGCCATATTTATAAAGGATTCTGCAGGAGTTCTGTTTTTTGTAGTTTTAACAGAAACGCCTACTGTAGAAAATTGGGAACTGCAGGAGCCCACCTGTCAATTTCTGGCATGATTTTCAGTTTACTTGGCTAAATAGGTTACAGTAATTGGGTATTCTGGAGAGAATTTGGTTAGCCTTTGGAAACTCAGATATTTGCAAAGAAAGGGGGAAGACATAAGATTTCGCTTGGGGTGGGGAGCTTGATGGCTCACCTGGGAGGGGCTGTAGCCCAGAACCCTTCTTTTGGGATAAAACCTGTACCCCTGGGATGAAGAGAGCCGTTTACAATCTCTTTCCAGCGCTTTTGTATCTCCATTTTGTGGAGTTAGGCAGTAAATTGTGGGCTGAGGCCAAAGGTGTATTTATTGTAATCCTACAAATGGCTGGATCAGTTTCAACTCACGTTTCCTTGCAGAATTCATCTTGGGGTTGAGGTTTTTTGCCCTGGAAGTTTCCAGTTTCCTCTTGGTGATATACGGGATATTTGTTTAAATTTTTTTTTGTGTGTGGTGATATACAGGATATTTGCTTAAATTTTTTTTGTAACGCAAAGAAAGCTTTTTTTTTTTTTTTTTAAGGCATTCTTTCTTTTCCTGAGAAATAAATTTGTCTAGAATTTGATCCTAACTCATTGGGAAAAAAATTAATTTCCTGGAAGGTTTAACACATCGTCTATCCAACTGTGAACACCCGGCTTGGGTAAAATCATGTTTAATTTATTTGGAGAAACAAATATGACAGATTTTACTTGAATTAAATTATCAGATAAATAGGGTGAGGGTATGATCCAAAAATTAGTGAAGTGTTCCACCCAAAGAGTGGAAGTAAGCAGAAACAAGAATATTTCCAACCAATTGAATTGTGTGAAAATAGGGGTTTGGGCAAAAGCAAATTCTTCCATTTAGACTGTCACATTTCAGAATTATTAAGACAAGTTAGAACTAATTATTTTCTCATTCATTCAACAAATACTCAGCATTTGCTATCATCTAGGCATGACTAGATAGAGTATGGAGAGTCCATAACAATGTTGTCTAATATAACTTTCAGAGATGATCGAAATGCCTCTTTATCTGCAGCTGTCGTCTGTTAGCCCCCAACCATCTGAGGCTAGTGAGCCCTTGAAATGTGACCAGTGCTACCGAGGAATTGAATTTTTAATTTTATTTCATTTTAAATTAAATGAAGTTTAAATAGGCACCTGTAGCTCGTGGTCACATATTGGACAGTGCAGGTCCACAGGAATGCAAAGAATGTATTCTAAATATTTTAACCAAATGTAATGCAGTTACTTAATCCTGGACCATGAATAGTTTCCCTAACTCCCATTTATACTTTATTATATACGAGCATGTTTGAAACATATACTAAAAATACAGGCATACAGGTGTACATTCAGACCAACACTTTGCTTAAAGCCCCTTTTTTCCCCTTTTCAAGTGACAATGCCAGTGACAGATATTAACTCATTAGCGTCTGACAGGCCACTAAGAAACGACAGATGTTTTCATGCTGCTCTCAGAGATGGACTAGCAGGACACCAAGGCAAGGAATGACCCGACGGAGTCACTCTCCAGCCAATGAAAAAGTCAGGAATCGGGTGAAGCCAGTACCCCTCCTCTGTCAGTTGGGCAGTTGAAACTGAATAACGTTAGTTACATCTTATGAGACAGTTTCAGGGCACCTCTTGGTTTTCCTACACATGTAGTCTCGTTACAGCAATCAGAGTTGGCATGCTACGGTCTGGCGGGATATTCGGCATACATAGATGCATTACACAGTCTCCATATTCAGTGTGATGATTTGTCCCCCACCAGGTCCCCTGACATTTGCAAGACTGACATGCGACTTACAGGCTACGGTGTTATCTCATACTGATCCTGTATATATAAGGGATAAATATTATGTATTCGCGACACACGGTGTTTATGTATCAACTCAAGTAAAAATAAGCAGTTAGGGCACTTGTAGAAGTTCTCAAATTTTGTTTGCCTAAGAATCCCCTGGGCACACCATGCAAATATTGACCCAGGGGCCCCACCCCAAAGATTCTGACTCAGGAGACCCCAGAGGCCATCTGCAGCGCATAGTGCTCAGATGAACACTTCTTACGAAGGGCAGCCGTCCTGGTCCTCATTTTACGGATGAGGAAAAGGAATCCTCAATTGCTTCAGGTCACCAGGCCCACTGTGGAGCCCCATTCTGTCACTTCCCACGCATGCCTGCTGGGGCTGGGAGGCCACATCTGGAAACCGAGCGAGCCGCAGGCTGCACTCAGTGGGCCCTCTAGGGTTGAACTAGGCAGCAGAAGCCTTTTCAGCTCCTGGGACCTGCCCCAGGCTGCCTAGGTTACTGCACCACCCCTAAAGACCCGCACAGACTGGCCCCCCTGGGTCCTTGGGGCAGGGAAAGTTAAGGACCACTGCTATAGGAGCTGGGAAACTGACAACTGGCCCCTCTGTGCTGGTGCTTTGGAGACCAGACCACAGCCCCTAAGGGGGAATCTCCATTGCATAAGGCTTTTATTTAAAAGGTTGTTATTTATTAATTTTGCAATCATGTCAGTCCCTGATTTGAGCAGTGCAGGGTGAATGTCTATCGCTGCATGTGCAGAGCGGGAGCACAGCTATGGAATAGCGGGTGTAGGTGCTGTTTTAAAGGGGACGTGGACCTCCTTTTTTGTTAGCTATTGCTGTACTGTCCCCCAAGGAGCTGCACTGATTTACACTCCCACCCCAGGTAGGTGGGATTGTCTCTGTCCCCACTTTCCCAGCAACCCCAGGAGTCATAAGTCCATCCAGGGCACTTCTGAAAGTTCTTGAAGCTTAGCTGGTTTTAGTGGTATTCTAACATAAATTAATCACGTCTGTTACACTCCCACATCTGCTTTTTTTCAAGACCCTTGCCTGGTGTAGAACTGTTAGAGTGTCAAGCAGTTTTATGAGTGCCACTCTCCAGGGTGAAATGCATTATTTTCACAAATTTAAAAATAACTTACACTTAATAAAGTTCTAAAATCTAAGGTGAAGCCCTTACTTAAAAACCAATAATTAGTTTGGGGATTCAAAGTGGTAAATGAATACACATTCGTGAGTTTGCTAATCGCGCTTCCTGGCTGCCGGAGGCGATCTCAAGCATGCTCTATAAATCCTGTGGGTGCTGTGGATAAACCCAGGGGCTTCAGGAGTGGTGGATTTGAGCAGTGCATTGCAAATCCCTCAGAATCAAAGGTATGTTCTACTTCACTCCCTTCGTTAACTGGGTTACTTTTTGCCTAAAAGAACCGAAACAAAAAAATGTCATTCAGGTCACGCAAAACAGGCGATTTTTGTTGCCATCTTTAATTCTGCTGCCTTTTGGGGAGAATAAGAAGATAAGTCCAAAGGACCCATACTTTACAAAACAACTCCTTTCCCTGCTTGTTGGCAGCAGTCTCAGTGATAATCAGAGGAATTACATCTGGAGTCAGAGAATGTTAGAAACAGAAGGGGCTGTGAAAATCCCACTGTGCAGGCGAGTACAGGGCTGCTTAGAGAACCTTGAGCCCAGGCTCACTGTGCCCGCGCCTCTGCAGGGCAGCCTCTTGCCAGCCACCTGGCCGTGCCGCCACCTCCAAGCGGTGTTCCTCACCACCACCTGCCCCCGTGGCTGTCAGCTCAGCAAGGAGAGTGAGACACGCATGGGTGCCAAAATCAAAAGGTTCGGGTGATGCACGCTGGAAAACCTCCCTCCCACCCGTGCCCAGCAGCCCTAGTTCTTCACTCTGGAAGCGACAACTGCCCCACCTCCTAGGCTTTCTTCCAGGGCAGCCTGTGCCCGCACCACAAGGACGCGCGGTGCATTTCCTCCTGGCGCAGCCTCCCACGGGTCTCCTTTGAGCCCACAAACGCGCTATGCTGCCTTTTTCTCTTAGCAGGGTGGCCGAAGGATACGTCCCATCAAACAGGCAGACCTGTTGCTCTGACTCTTTCCCTGACTCTCCACAGTTGGACGGCTCATCCTATCTAACTAGAGGCTGACTGGCAGCGGAGAGCGGTTCCAATGTGCAGGTCTTGCTGCAGCGAGCGTTCTTGCTCACGGAGCTGTTTCTCTGTGCTCTGGACCTGGAGGGAGGTGCAGAGCTGGCGCAGAGATGTGCACAGTGACAGTGGCTGAAATGCTGTTAACTTAGCTCACAGCACAGACACATCCTGGGCCCCTGCTCCGTTTGGCACACATCCTGGCTGGGTTCTGTGAGGGATGTCGGTGGTGGCCACTGTCTCTTGAGGTGTTTTTCTAGGCAATTCCACTTTGGAGCAGAAACCTTCTATTTTACATGTCCTGGCTGCAGCACCATTGCAGATTTCTTTAGGTGTAGCACAAGCTGCATCTTGCAGTCACTGCTCACATCCTCGGGTAAATGCTCCTGACAGGAACGCGTGTGCCCAGCATGACAAACACATCAGCACGCCCACAACTTCAGTAGGTGGAGTGGGACCAGTAGCGAGGATGTGACCCGATGGGAATTGGTGAGGTGAATTTCGGGTTGAGAAGGGGTCAGGAGACCACTCACCCAGTGAGTGGGTGTTGAGTGACTGCTCCCGACAGGCCAGCTCTGGTGCTAGACCAGCGCTGGGAAGTCTGTGGGAAGAAGGCAGCATGGTGGCCTCCATGCAGGAGCAGGGCTGGCAGCCGCCCGGGCCAGCAGTGACGATAGAACATTCATTCGACGGTGGCAGGGAAATACAGGGGCTCAGATGCACAGGAGAGGGCCCCTAGCTTCATCGGGGGGTGGGTTGTATCAGTCAGGGTCCTCCAGAGAAACCAGGCTAATATATAGAAATGTTAATACATAAAAGACATTTACTGCGAGGAATTGGCGGCCACCCTTGAGGGGGCTGCCCGGGCAGGTCAGAAACTGTAGGACAGGCCGCCAGAAGAGCAGGCTGGAGCTTGGGATGGAAGCTGCCGTGTACAGCAGAATTCCTTCTTCCTTAGGGCACTCTCAGCCCTGTTCAGAAGGTCTTCCAACTGATTGGGCCAGACCCACCCACATTATCCAGAGTAATCTCCCTTACCTCAAGTCAGCGAATTATAGGTGCCCGTCACATCGACAAAATATGTTCGCAGGAACACCTCGGTTAGTGTTTGATTGAGCAACTGGAGTCAGTAGCCTAGCCAGGTGGATGCAGAAGATCTCCAAGCTAGTGTATTATGGGGAAAAAATTTAAGTGTGGAACAGGTTGTATGAGTTTTTAGGGTGCAGTAACGAATCACCACCAGCTTGGGGCTTGAAACAGCAGAAATTTCTTTTCTTACAGTTCTGGAGGCAAGGAGGGCTGTTCTCCCTTCAAAGGCTCTAGGGAGGGACCCTTCTTTGCCTCTTACGAGCCACAGGTGGCAGCTTTCTAAGAAGTTCTTTAAGATTTAAAGCTGCAGGTGTGCCTGTCATCTTTGGTATCCCTTGGCACAGGGACCATCTGTTCTCTGCCTCCACTGTCACGTGGCCTTCTTCCCTGCCTGTCCTCTGTCTCAGTCTCTTTCTCCTCTCCCTTATAAAGACACCAGCCCTTGGACATAGGGCCCACCCTAAGTGCAGAATGAGCCCATCTTGAGATCCTTAACTTTCACACCTGCGAAGACCCTATTTCCAAGTGAGGGCATTGTTCACAGGTACGGGGGGGCGGTGGGGGTGAGAACTTACACATGCCTTTTTGGGACTACTGTTCAGTTCTGTTGAAATTCTGATTTATTTATTGCTGAGAGAAATTTAAGATTTAAATAAAGAGCACCCTGTTTGCGGATTGGAAGATTTGCTGCTTTTAAGACGTCAGTTCCCCCCCAAATTGCACTAAGGATTTAACACAACCCCAATCCAAATCTCAGCAGACTTGAAAAAAGAGAGAAACTGACAAGCTAATTCTAAAATCTGTGTGGAAATGCAGAGGACCTGGAATCATCGAAATAGTCTCAGTAAAGAACAAAGTAGGACCCACACTGCCTGAGTCAAGACTTGTCATTGAAGGTCTGTAACCAGCATGGGATGGTTTGGCCTAATGAGCTCGGAGGGGCAGGGAGTTGGGCCTGGCTGGCTCACTGCGGTGGCACCACTGCATGGAGAGGGCTGAGGCATAATAGACACTCAAAGCCTTCTGGACTGAAGGAAGGAGATTCTGCTGCTGCTCAGAGGTGAAGGTGGCGGGGTGGGCGCGGGTCTGGGGGAGCTGGGGCAGGAGAGACTTAGAAGCCACTGGGGTGAGTGCTGAGCCACGGGACTAGGCAGAGGCCAGCTTGACCACCTGCAGGAGTGGCGGCCGGCAGAGCGGAGCTGGCCTCTGAAGCCCCCCACTGCACACAGGACATACCCCTTTCTCGCCCAGGGGAGACAAGTCAGGTGCGCACCCCCACTGCTGAGACGATGGTACAAGTGGTGAATGAGCTGCTGAGGGCCCTGTGAAGGCATGGCAGGTGCAGTGTGTACCAGGGGACGGCACGCACCTGGGACAGCACACACCGGGGACAGCATGCACTGCACGCACTGGGGATGGCACGCACCAGGGACAGCCTGCATGTACAGGGGGTAGTGTGCACCAGCACGCATGCCAGTGTGTCCCCTTGTATTCATCAGCATGATTCTTTCTGATGAGAGTTCATCACTCTTTTTGGCTTGAAAATCCCATTAAAACATTCCAGCATTTGTATGACTGACATGAATTGCCAAAATACCCCATGGAAAGAATTATTCACCTTAGAGTGCCCGGGTGCACGCAGCCTCCCCTCACATGGCCACAGACTCTCTCAGCCTTCCAGCCTGACCAACTCCTGCAAGTAAGTGTAGGTTTCTTGATTTGCTTAATTTGTATATTGTTCTTTACTTGTTTTTTGGTTTAAACTCCTTCCCACTAGGGTATAAATCCCCGAAGGTGGGAACAGAATACCCACCACAATGCTCGGCACCAAGTTGGGACCCTAGCCTCACCCACAAAAACAAGTAGTTTAAAGGTAGGCATGGGGCAAATTTATCCCCAACAGAGCATATTTGTGATTTTAAACCCCCAAGTCTCCAATTAAATTAAAAAGCAGTTTACAAGGCGCAGGTAAAAGTTGGGTGAGCGTGCAGGATAATTGGCACTCGATGCATCATGGGTGGGAGTGTAAATGGCTTCAGAGCTACTGGACGGCAACTCTCCGGGGCCATCCAGACCCTGACAACCACTCATGCCCTTTTATTAGGTAATTCCACACCTAAGGAATAGCCTAGGAAATAAAAAAAAATCAAAAAGAGTTTTTGCACAGATTTATTTATGTACCAATTTGTTCACTGCTTATAAATAGGTCAGTAATAGCTTGATGTCCATCAGTGGGCAGGTGACTTAGATAAGAATGTGGCATGCCTATGTAAGCAAATTCTACAATCCTCAAAATTCAAGCTTTAGAAGCTCAAGTTTCAAATGACATGGTGGAAACCATATGTAATGTTAAATAAAATAAGCAGATTAGGTAATGTATACAGTGTGGGCTTGATATTGCAAAAATACCTACACATATATGCATGGAACAAAAGAGTGGAAAGAAATAATAATACAGAAGTGCTCTGGCTGGGATGCAAGAGTGCAAGTGATTTTCCTTCCCTCTCATACCTGTCTGTATTTTCCAAAGTTCCTGTGATGAGAACACCTTCCTCTTACAGGCCGTGTTTCTGAACTCAGACACTTCAGTGAGGACGGGTGGATGGGAGGCAGGCTTGCGCAGACTGGCTTTTTGAAGAAGCAAAGTAGAAACAGAAGGGGGAGAGGGAAGAGGTGCTGGTTTAATTTTTAAAAAAATCATTAAAAGTATCATGAAACAAGACAAAGAAAGTTGTTGCATCTTTGTACCAGAAACGGTGTTTCTACTCATTAAATTTAACATCACAGCCAGCAACAACTTAAACTGAAGAACTGAGGGGTGCACAGCCCCAGTGGGACTCAAGTGCCGCCTCCTGGGAAATCACAGACACAGCAGGCGCGCAGGGGTCTGGCCTCCGAGGACCAGGCCTCACTCTCTTGGTGTCTTGTTGTCCTGTCTTCTTTCCAGGCCACGGCGTATGTGTGTGTTTGGCCCCTGCACTCCTGTTCTGGAGAGAACACCCAGCCCCTTTGGGGCGCTGGCCTCGCCCTCTCCCTTAGGCTGTGTGTGTGTTAGGGGTGGAGGATGGGCCTCAGGGCTGGGAGCTTATGCAGCTCCCGGGGGGGCATTACAGCGCTCCCCGGGGTGCTGGCCTGAGGGTCCTTCCTTGGAGGTCGCTGAGTTGGAGGAATTCCGCTGTGCCCCTGCCCCGGGATAAGCAGTCTATGAGACACTGTGACCTGCACTCAGAGGGAGGAGAGGGAGGAGGCTAAGGGGAGGAGAGAACAAGAAACAGAGGAAAATGGAATGCCAGGACAAGCCGGAGCTGGGCCACTGGGGCCTTCCTAGCCGGGACATTTCCTGGGGGGCTCAAGCTGTCCCCCAGCACCCCGACACCATGTATTTATTTCAACTTCCTGTCAAACATTTGTAAAACTTGATGTCTTAGGCCGCAGAGAATATCCCATTCTAAAAGTGGAAACTGTCCAGGCCCCATTTTCTGATCACGATGTAATAAAACAGGAGACTAATAAATAAAGGGGACATGTCGAGAAAGAATCCAGACACATCACAGAAGCAGATGTAAGAATGTCCACACGTACCCAGAAGATGCTCAACGTCATCGCTCATTAGCGAAGTGCAAATGAACACCATGTGTCTGCGAGAGGCCGTTTAGAAGACGGACAGTACCAAGTGCTGGTGAGGATGTGGGGAGCTGAGTCCACATGCATGCCTCCTGGGAGTGCAAAATGGTCCAGCCACTTTGGGAATCAGTCTGGCAGCTTCTTAAAAGCTCCATGTACACTTACCATGTGACGCAACAGTCCCCTTAGGTTCCATCCCAAGGAATTGAAAACACATGTCCATGCAAACCTCGTGCACGAGAGCTCATGGCAGCTTCATTCATAATAGGCCTAAAATGGAAACAACCCAACTGCCTGTCAGCTGGGGACTGATAAACAATTCTGGTGGGGCCACAGAGGGATGACGGCTCCGAGACAGAAAGGAAGGGGTTTCGGGTGAAAGCAGCAACGTGGGTTTGTCTCAAAATATCTTAAGTGAAAGACACCAGACTCAGAGGACTGTAAACGGCATGTTTCCATTTCTGTGCGACTCTAGAAGAGGTAAGATGTCTAGACACAGGAAGCAGATCAGTGGTTGAGTGCGGATGGGGGTGGAGACTTTTCGGCAGGGTGCTCCCCTCTCTGGACTGGGGACAGAGTCCTGGAATCTTCCTTCACCGTCCTGAGGATTTGCTTTGCGTCTCTCATAGGACAGCTATCCAACAGAATGTCTTCTTGCCATAAAAATGTAGGATTTTTTTTTCTTGTCATAGGCAGACAGATATGTTGTTTTAAAGAAAGCAGATTATGAAAACTATACAAAATGATTCCATGTTTGTTAACAATGTGCACAAAAGTCTGAAAAGTGTCTAATTTTTGCATATTTAAAAAAATCATACCTGCTCAGTGAATGTGTATTGCTCACATAATCAAAGCATGACAAAGGGATTTGTAAGAAGCCTGGGGTCCCTCCACTCTGGTCTTTCCCTCCATCATCTTCGATTGGTGGTTGCCCGACTGTATGCCCTCACCTAAACTGATGGAACTGACTGTTTCTAGGAATTGATTTCATTGCATGCAAACTGTCACCCCCTAAGTGTGGAGAACTAGTAAAACTGGAGAAATCCAAAGAAGGTGGATGGCGTCAGCACTGTTTCCCGGCTGCGATTCTGTACTATTGCCATGCCAGGTGTCAGTTTGGGGAGGGGCTGGCAGCTGCCGGAAGCCAGAAAAGGCGACGAAGGTCCTTCTCTGGTGCTTTCAGAGGGCGCACAGCCCCACGACAGCTTGAATGCAGACTCCTGGTGCCCTGAACCATACGAGAGTAAGTTTCTGTTGTGTCAAAGCACATGGCTTGTGGCGGCCTGTTAGGCGCCCCAGTACGCTCCTAGGACTTTGGGCCGTTGATGGTAGGTGCGTGTGAGGGACGAGCTAGGCCATAAAAGGTGCCTTGGTAATCCTTTGGGAAAAATTAAGTTGTATACTTTATACCGACACATACACACACACACACGCAATCAGATGTATAAAATGGCTGAATTAAAAAAATAAATCACAGAAGAAGATACAGGCAAGGTAAACTTGTTCACTCACAGAAAGTCTCTTCTAAGTGCTATACAAAGTCCATTCCCATTAAAGGAAAACCTCGATGAATTTAAACTTGTATACATGGAAAAACACCAAGAATGAAGGAAAAGACGAGTGACCCATGGGATGTATTCTTGTCAAGAGGATTTGACCTGAAGGTAGTCAAGCCTCGGGATCCCATCCTCATGTATGGGAAAGACAGGTGACCTTGGGAGACGTTAAATGACCCCTCAAGGTTGCAATGGGACAAACCCAGAATGTGGGGTCTGCCCCAGGACCCCATGCTTGGTCTTGTTGAATGGGCAACGTCGTTAAAATGAAAAGATGAGTAGCTCTAGAAATGCACTGGGTTTGAAAAAGAGAAATGTTGGAGGCAGCTGGGAAAATTTGCATCTCGATTGGATATTGTGTGAGATCTGAAAATTATTGTTCTTTTTCTCAGGGGTGATGAAGTCTTGTGGTTAGGAGGGGGCCTGCCTGGGTCTCAGGGGATCTGTGTTGAAGTATTTAGTGGCAAAGTGTCCTTGATGTCTTTGACTTCTTTTCAAATGAATTGACTAAAAACAAATTGATAAAGCAAATGTGGCAAAATGCTGAGATTTAGGTGGAGAGCAGCCAGATATTCATGGGGTTCTGCTTTCTACTTTACTGTATGTTTGACACTTTTCATCAGAAAACATTAGTGAGAAAAATGCAAATGTAACATACGTAAATGGACAGAAGGTAATGCCCATACTTTATCCTTAGAGATATTAAAAAAACAGAGCCTAAGAGGAAAACAGGCAAACAGACATGAAGAGGCAATTTGCCAGAAAAAAAGTTAAGATGGTCAATAAATACACGAAGAGGTGACCCCATCCCAGTAATAATGGAATAAATGGAAATTAAGATGTCAATGGTGGCTTTTGACTCACTGGTTACATGGGTCAACAATTTAAAAAACTGATAAAAAATGCACACATTTAAAGGCTAGTGGTGGCGAGAATGTGGAGTGGGGGATGAGGCACAGGTAGGTGTGGAGGGCAAGCCATCTGTGTCTGCTGAGACTGGAAGTACACCTTTCCCTAGGGGCGCCATTTCTAGGAATCTACCTTGTGGGGAGGGTTCCTGGTGCACGGGGAGGAGGGGACGGGACACGGCCTCCGTGCCCATGCACGAAGTGGCAATGGTCCACGTTGTCACAGGTGACGTGTCTGCAGTGGGATCATGGGGTGGGGTGCTCAGGACGTGGCTCTGGACCGCAGAGCTCGCTTTAAGACGCAGACCACCAGCCATTCATGTGTCACCTCTGCTTGCTCTTCAAGCCAGAAGAGTGTCTGGAAGTGAGTGAGCCTGAAGGTAGGGCTGGTAAAAGTGGGATCTTTTATTTCCTTTCACGTCTTATATTTTTGAAATGTGTGTGTAGAGTACATGCTATGTTTTAAAAATTGTGGCAAAATGCACGTGCCTTAAGATGTACCATCTTAATTATTTTGAAGTGTCCATTTCAGTGGCATTAAGTACATGGTGTTGTGTGGCCATCACCCCCACCTAGTTCCAAAACATTTCCATCACCCCCAAGGGAGACCCCATACCCCCACCTCTCTCCCAGCCCCTGGCAATCACTAATCTATCTTTTGTGGATCTGCCAATTTTGGATGTTTTGTATAAAGGGAAAATCATACAATATGTGGGCTTTTATGTCTGGCTTCTGTTACATAGGCACGTGCATTAATGTTGTAATGATCTTATTTAAAGTAATAAGTGAGAAGCCAAGCTGCCTGAGGCCCCAGCCCCTGAGGCTGGGGTCATAGCTGTCCCCAGGGGGATGCTAGGGATGAGACCCTTGGAGCGGGGATGCTTGGGAGAGAGGCACTCATGTGCCTCACAAAACCACTTGGCCTGGTACCAGCCTGGCCTGGAATGGGGGACATTGGCCTTTGGAAGGGGGCTTGGCAGAAGAAATGGATTATTTCAAGTCCAAGCCAGGAGTTCACTAGGGGGGCCGCCATATACCATGAAACCCAAGGGGTAGGGGAAGGGTGTAGAGAAGACAGATCTGACCTGGCCTTCCAGAGTCCCAGAGCGGAAAGGCTCAGCTTTGGTCTACTGTGGTAGACAGGATGCCTGGGGTCCCCTGGCAGGGCCGAGCCCAGCACCACGGCCGTGGGAGCAGAGCTGGCGGGGGGACACAGATGGAAAGGGGCCGGTCTGCAGAGTGCCTGGCCCTGGGGAGCAGAAGGTAACTCCTGGAGATTGAGGCCTGGCTGTTGGCACGATTTAAAATGGACCTGCGTGTGGCTTTAGGGAGCTTCTCTTGAAACCTGGAGACTCAGTTTCCCTCTCTGCAAAACAGCACAATAGTGTGATCTCTTTAGGTGGCTGTGAGGGTTCAGGGGGGCTGGCTGCTGACTTTACTAATTGACCTCGAACCAGACTGGCCCCCTGGGTGCATTTGTCAGGGAGTGGTTGAGACCCTGATGGTGTGACTGTTGGGAGCAGGATGTCTGCAGGCCTGCCCCGGGACTTGGGTGTGGTGGCCCCCAGGCCACCCAGCTGGTGAGGGTGGAATGCCAATGGCAGGGCCCCTTGGAGCCCAGGAGGACTGATTCAGACTCCCAGGGCCTGTGCCAGCTTGAGAGGGTGGGGGCCTGGGCAGGGCTAACGGGACACATAGGTGGGTGGCTGCGCATGGTTCCCGACTTCCCGCATCCCCGCAACTCTTGTTAGTGTTTGTCTTTTTGATTCTAGCCGACCTTGTGGGCGGGGAGTGGTGTCTCACTGTGCTCGTGATTTGCCGTTTCCCTGATGTATATGTTTTTTTTTTTATTGGAGCTGAAATTTTACAAGTGGGCCATTTCTAAAGTTCAAACTTTTGCTGTGTCTTGAAAAACATGGAGGTTGAGTGGCTTTGGGCTGATTTCCCCTCGTGGGCGCCTGTGTGCCCCTGCTCCTCTCTCTCCAACTCACGGTCGCCTTTGCCAGCTGGACTGCGGGGCCTGCCCTGCCCCTGGCCTCTGGGTGGACGCCCGCACGACGGGCGGGGTGCTATCTCCAGGCTCCGGGAGCCCTGCGGGTGTGGGTCCCTTTGGCAGGCCCCTGGTTAAGCCTCTTCGGGGCTGTGTGGTGTGGCTCTTCCTGTGTGATTCTCTCTTACAGGCTCTGGGAAGCAGTGACCTGAGGCCCAGATCGCTGCAGAGCTAGGAGAGGTTCAGGTTCATGAGATAGCACCATAGACCGGGGGGCTTATGAACTTCAGATGGCTATTTCTGCCGGTTCTGAAGGCTGGGAGTGCAGAATCAGGGAGCCTTGGACGTGCTGAGGCCCCTCTTCTGGAGTGCAGCCCTCCAAGTTCTCACTGGGTCCTCAGGTCACAGAAAGGGGTCAACAGAGACCTCTGGGGGCTCCTGTAAGGGCACTAATGCCGTTTGTGGGGCTCTACACTCATGACCTGCTCACGTCCTGAGGACCCTTGTCCTAATACCATTACACTGGGGTTAGGCTGTTCAACACAGGGATTCGGGGACACCAACATTCCGTCCAGAACACTGATGATTGATTCAGAATGTTCAGCGATTTATTTAATGAGAATGGGCCCAGCACAGGGCGATGCTTCTCTGCCTGTTACCCTCTGAAGCTTTACAGAAATTCTAAACCACTGAGCTGGCCTGCAGGGCTCAGCTGTCCAGGCAGTGGAGAGTGGGAATCACTTGCAGGAAATGAGCCAGCACTGGCTTGGTGGCTGGGATAGGTGACCCCTGTCCTGGCTTCTCTGGGGCTGATGGGCTCTGGCATAGTAGGTTGAATTTTGTCCCCCATATCTCCAAGTCCTAAGCCTCAGGACCTGTGAATTTGACCTGATTTAGATAAAGGGTCTTTGGGGGTGTACTTAAGGATCTCAAGAGGGGATTGCCCTGGATGTAGGCCCACCCTAAATCCAATGATGGGGTCCTCATACAGGGAAGAGAGGCACGGACACAGGGAGAGGCCAGTGGATGAGGGAGGCAGAGCTGGAGCCATGCAGCTGCGAGTCTGGGACACCAAGGTTGGCCGCAGCCCCCAGCGGAGGGCAGAAGCAGGAAGGACCCTTCCTCAGGGCCTCCAGAAGGAACCAGCCCTCTTACCATCTCGATCTCAGACTTTTGGCCTCCAGACTTGAGACAAAAAGTGTCTGTTTTTCTAAGACCCCAGTGGAGGGGTGTGGCAGCCGAGGAAACTCGTTCACCCAGTGTGAGGGGCTGTCAGGCTGAACCAGGAACCCGGAGCAAACGGGGGCATTTGGAATGCCCACTGCAGCTCTTGAACTCCAGTCTGCAAGTACTCTGTGGCTCAGAAGCATTTTGAATCTTTCGTGGTGACTGGTTTTTCCACATCACAGCTCCTGCCCTGCCTGCCGTGTGAGTACAAAACTTTGGGAGCATTTGGGGCCTGCCGTCCAGGTCGGCCAGGGGTCTCGGGGAACGGGCAGGGGCAGGAGGGCCCTGGGCTTTCTCACAGCCCTGCGTGTCTTTGGGGTGTGCCGGGCCACGTCTCAGCCTCCTGGAGGTGCTCTGGCCTGGCTTTCAAAGAGTTATACAGACAATCTGGCTTCCAGTTGAAAGACGTGGTGGGCTGACAAAGTGCCAAGTGGTCCTCACCTTCCCCACCCTTGCTCCCGAGCCTGGAAACGGGTGGTTTCACTTAGGACAGAAACAGCCACCATCTGGATGGCAGCCGGAGCGCAGAGGCCCCGTCCTGGAGAGAGAGCTGGGTGGTCCTGGTGAGAAAGTCGGCCTGCTTCCTTTCCCTCCGCCTCACTGTTCCCAACTGATCACACGGGCACAACACTGACCACCTAAGCAGCAAGACAGCTGGAAGGGATGCGACCACCTGCTGCCACCCAGCCCCCGTTTGCCTGGTTACCCATACAGGTGCTCGGGGGACGGTGGCATCTGCCCCGGGCGCAGCCGTGGGCACCTCCTTCTCCAGGCCCCTTGGGGATGTGATTGCAGCTGTTAAGTCAGCAGCTGTGAAAATCACTTTCGTCTGGACGCCGCTGGGGTCTTGCCTGGATTCATCCTGGGCAACCCCGCCCTTCCCACCAGAGTCAATCTCAGGGAACCTCCTCTGAGGTATTGGATGCTGCCCGGGAACCCCCTAGAGCCCTCCGTCTTTGGCAACACAGAGCAGGTGCCTGGAGATGTAGTCCCCCCTACCCCCTAGCCCCGGGAGCGTGGGCCTGCCCCTGGACGAGGCTTCTAGAAACACAAGCAAGAATTCCTTTGATCTCACAATTTCTTGAGTGCAAGGATTTAGAAATGCCTCTCGTCCTGAAGCTTCTGGCCAGTGCCAAGATTGGGGGGCAAGAGTGAGGGGCAGGGGGTCTGGGGCAGGTGTGGGTTCCCCCTGAGGGCAGGCCCCATGAGAGGACCAGTCTGCGGTGAGGGGCTGGGCCAGTCAGGAGGCTGGTCTTGTGTTTTCCTTACATATTGTGTTGTCCTTATATTTAAAAGTATATATGCTCCCCATAAAGTACATATTCACAATATATATTGTTTTTAATATATATTTGATATTTTAAATAGATCTTTGTATATTGTGTCTTCCATATACATATATAGCAGTAATATATGCTCCTGGTAAAAATATATTTATAGCTTGTCTTTTTTGGTATTTTTATATATTTGTTTTCTGTATATATAAAGTAACAGATGCTCACAGTAGAAATAGCTTATAAAATTGGGATAAAACATAGAGGGCACAGATCTTACGAGGTAGCTCGATATATTTTCCTATATGTATATATCTGTGTAATTACCAGAGGTAAAGGGTACCGTGGAGACCTGGGCCCCCAAGAGGTCACCCCATTCTGACTCCTAACGCCATAGATTAGTTTTACCATTTTAGAACCACATGTAAATATAATTGTACTCTACATGCTCTTTTGTGCCTGGCTTATGTCTGAGCCTCAGGCTGTGAGGTTCAGATAACTCATTTCTTATTGCTGAGTAGGGTTCTACTGAATGTCTAGCCCACACATCCACTCATTGTTTTGTGGATGGAATCCAGGTAGCTTCAAGTACTAGACATTGCACACAGTGCCACCGTGGCATCCTCATATCAAGGAGTTTACACGTGAACTCCTGGGAGAAAAGCAAGGGGAAGCCTTTCGGAGGATGCCAAGTTGCTCTTCCAGGAATTTCCACCTGCCCCCACACCCACCAACATGAGACAGGAGTCCCTGTGTTCCCCATTCGTTCCCAACAACAGCTTTTCTTCAACTTTAAAATAGATGCCCCAACAGAAAAATGGCATCTCATTTTGAATCATGTTCCTTTAATGTGTCAGGCTAGGCATCATCTCCTGGATTTATTAGCTGTTGGTTCTTATATTTCTTTTTTGAAAATTCTTTGAATATTTTAATTCAAATCCTTTCCCCTTTCCCATTATATCATTCACCTTTTTCTGTTGTACATTTCGTATTAGGACCTTGTATTTGAAAAAGCGTGGAAAGGAAGTAATTGATTTCATACCTACAGCAAAACGTAGGCAGTTCTACTGATGTTAGTCTGGAAACGCAGCTATTCCCCCGCACTGTTCCTTTGCTCATATACCTCGATCAAGAGATATTTAAGTCTGATCGTGGCAAACGCTTTAGCATCAAACGGATGCAGAACTGGAAGGTACCAAGCCTCCTCTCACTTCCAAGGCTGCTTCACCACTGCGGGCCCTGGGGGGTAAGGCCCGGCCTGCTGCCTTCAAAGGACTTTGCCCCAAACCCACATTAGCAGCTGGGAGCCGGGGCTTAATCTGGCACCCAGATGTGATGGGTGGCCTTTTAAAAAAACTTGAACTGTGGTAATGTGATATAAGCGCTATCAGAAATATATTTTTGGTCATAAGTGACCAAAAATATATTTCTCAGGTACATTGGGCCTTCATCTGCAGTTCCTGAAAACACCTCAGAGCCTTAAAGGTCAAACGGGTGACTTGTCATGTTAATGAGAGACTTTTGGACCCCACCCAAGGGAGGGGGCTGGAGGCGGAATCAGCCAATGGCCAATAATTTAATCATTCATGACTATGCGGTGAAGCCCTCACAAAACCCCGGAGAGGAGCTCACTGTGCCTTGGCCCTCCCTGCCCTGCTCGCTGGGCTCCTGCTTCTTGGTTGGAGGGAGCGTCTGTGCTCGGGGAACCCGACGCCTCCCCGTGCCACCAAGCCAGGCAGGCCCCCAGCTGCACGTGAGGATGGGGGTTTGGAGCTCCTTTATTCGGGACCTTGCCCTGTATCTCTCTCATCTGGCTGTTAACTTGTGTCCTTAGTGGTGTGCTTTATTAAACTGGTAAGCGTCTGGAGGGGACTTGGAGGACAGTCTCATAAGGTGGAGACCTGAGCCTGGGGAATCTGGTGCTGTTTTCTGGCAGAGGGCGTCAGAATCGAGTCGAGTTCTTGGACACCCTGCTGGTGTTGGGGAATTGCTTGGTGTTGCTCATGGGAAGAACCCCACCCGCACCAAACACACCTTGGGATTGGGTCTGGGAACCCGAAGGGAGTTGGTGTGGAACTCAGGTAAGAAATGTAACATAAAACTTACCCTTTTGAGCCTTGTAAGCACGCAGTGCAGGGGCGTTAGGTACACCTGCACTCTTTGGCGGCCATCGCCATCTGTCTCAGAATTCCTTCATCATCCAGAGCAGGAACTCTGTCCCCACCAAGCGCAACTCCTCCTCCCCCTCCCCAGCCCCTGGCCCCTGCAATCCTGCGGTCTGTCACTGAACGTGACTCCTCTATAGGGGCTTCATATAACTGGAATCATAGAATATTAGTCCCTCTGTGACTGGCTGTGTCTCCCTTTTTCTGGATGGATAACATTCCCCTGTGTGGACGGACCGTAGATTATTGATCTGCTCATCCACATTGGTGGGCACCGGGTTGCTTCCACCCCTGACTACAGGGCACAGTGCGGCTTTGAACATGGGCGTACAAATGCCATGCAGGATGTTTAAATGTATGAAGTAGTTGTCGAGATTTAATAATTGGGCGATTTCACCCCCCCAAGAATATCCAGAGTCCAGCTTGTAAAACACAGGGAAATCTGGCCACTCGGGGCTGCTGTCCTGTGTGTCAGTGATCAGCAGAGGGCGTAGTTGCTGCTTCTTATCCTGGGACAGTGTCATCAGGACTCGGAGACCAGGGGCCGCCCGCTGTATGTCATTGTACTTATGCTGCTGTTTTTCTTACAGATAAGAGAAAAGCAAAATATTTCCATTAGCGGTGTCTCTATCAAAAGTGGAGAATAAAAAACAGCTGGAGGTTCTCCATGTTTTGGGGAAAGAAGCATAATCCTGCATATTGAACATGCGTGCAAAGAGCCCAAACGGGTCTGCTTCCTGAGTTATAAAAGAGACCAGCTGTTCACTCATTCTGATTTCCTGTTGTGCATTTCTGTTGACCTCTGGCCAGGGTTTTAGTTCTAGGTTCCATGTAAGCTCAGTCCCTGTTAATGGGTGAGTAAGACATCTACATATTGATATCCTAATTGCCCCGCTGCAAAGTTGTTAGACTTATAATCGGAAGTACAAGATTGAATGGTGGCCCCCCCCCCAAAAGATAAGGTCAAGTCCTAACCCTCAGTGACCTCTGAATGTGACTTTTTGGGAAAGGGGTGTTTGCAGATGTTAAGGACCGGGAGATGAGATTAACGAGTGGGCCTAAATCCAGTGACCAGTGTCCATGTAACAGAAGAGTAGAAGGCCATGTGATGACAGAAGCAGACACTGGAGTGGGGAGCTATGAGCCAAGAAATACTGGCAGTCCCCAGCAGCTGGAATAGGCAGCGAGGATTCTCCCCTAGAGCCTTTGGAGGGAGTGAGGCCCTGGGGACACACTGCCATTTCAGACGTCTGGCCTCCAGAGCTGGGAGCAGGTAGTGGGGTCCTTGTGGGTGACAGGGAGGCATGGGATCCTTGGGGGTCCCATTGACACAGCATGTGGGCCTTACTGGCTGCACGTTGGCCCATGCTGTTAAGTGTAGCAGGGCAGAGAGGTCCTGCCCAGTCTGTCTGCAAAACGGCTTGCACTCCCTAAAGTGCAAAACTACACGGAATTGTCACCTTAACAAGGAGGACACTGGATCCAGACAGGGTGTAATGCTTTGCCTGGAGTCTCAAAGCAATGGCGAAACAGGACAGGGAGCTTGTTTACGTAAAAGTAAAATGTGGGTGATGATGATTTATGCTTCTCATTCAGAGTGAGGGGTGGAGGAACCCAAGCTTTGTGTATTATCTTTAAAAACAATTGCCAGGTCCAAAAAGCATCTCTTTTTTGGGGGGAACTTGGGATTCTTTAGGAAGGGTGAACATCATTCCCTGTGCTTGCTTACCGGCCATCTGGATTTCTTGGCAGATTTGGCTTTACCTAGGTTTCATATGAGAAGAGCCAGCCTCTTTTGGAAATGACAACAGCAAACAGCACAAGACACTGCTTCCTTAATAAAGCCTTGAGAGTGGCCGTATTGACCAGATAACCAAAAGCAAATCTTGTTGCCAGGGCTACAGGTCATGTGCCACTACTCCTAACCTGTTTGTGTAGCTGAAGTTTTCATGCAAGACACTGACTTCCAGAGGGGTTTTCTCGGCGGTGCGAGTTGTTCAAAAGTGCCGGTTCCCGCATCTGCTTTGCAGAATGAGCTTCTCCCAAGGAGCTGCTGGTGAAAAGACCCACTTCCCTTATTATTTCCAGGTGGGGAAACACATTCAACCTGCGTATTTTATTAAAAGGGTGGGAGGTGTCTGTTAATGTGGGCTCTGTTTAAAAAAAACAAACAAAAGTAATCTGATGACTGCTTGAATCTGAAGATTGAAGAGTGTCACTTCCCACACTGAGCCACCATTTGACTGGGATTTGGCTGACACGCTGCAGGTGGGACCCCGAGAAACTGTGAGAAGTCCTGGTGCTTCCTGGAGTGTCCCGTCCACCTTCCTGAGCCTCCCGGTGGGGGAGTGGGGCTCCAGCATCTGGCAGTGTCGGGTGGACCATGTCAGAGCGGGGACACGCCCAGGCTGCTCCTTCTGGCCCGCCTCACCCTGTCCCTCCCTTTGGTAGCCCCCCCACCAGCATTTATTAGCCGACCAGAGGCTGGGGCAGCTCTCTGAGGAGCCAGTGAATGACCTGGGTCTGGCCCTTGAGTCCTCATGGCCTGAAACATGGCCACCAGGCAGCCTCCCTGCCTACCCCTCCCTTTTTTTTTGGTGGGTGCCATAATCTGTTTTTTAAAAAAATTGTGCTAAAATATGCATAACATAAAACTTGCCATTTTAACTCACTGAAGTGTACAATTCAGTTGCATTTAGTACATTCACAGAGTGATGCAACCATCAACACTCCCTAGTCACTGAATATTCTCATCCCAGAAGGAAACCCACATCATTAAGCAGTCACGCCCCACCCCACTTTCCCCCAAGCTCCTTGGCAACCTTAAATGCTTTCTGTCTCTAAGGATTTGCCTGTTCTGGATCTTTCATGTAAATGGAATTACATAATATATGGCCTTGTGTATCAGGCTTCTGTCACTTAGTATATTTTCAAGGTTCATGCATGTTGTAGGGTGTGTCATGACTTCATTCATTTTTATGGCTGCATAATATTCCACTGCATGGATGTGCCTCATTTCGTTTATCCATTCTTTTGTTGATGGACACTTGGGCTGTTTCCAGCTTTTAGCTATTGTCAAGCAGGCTGTGATGAACATTGGTGTGCAGTGTTTTGCTTGAACACCTGAATTCTTTTGGGTATACCGCCAGGAGTGGAATTGCTGATCATATGATAATTCCATATTCACCTTTTGGAGGGGCCACCACACTGGTTTCCACAGCAGCTGCCCCATTTTACATCCCATTGGCAATGTATGAGGCTTCCAACTTTTCCACATCCTCCCAACACTTGTCACTTTCCTTTTTTTTCATAATAGTCACCCCTTGGGCATGAAGTGGCACCTCACCATGGCTGGGTCTGCATTCCCCTGAGGTCTAGTGACAGGGAGCTCTTCCTTGGGCTCATGGGCCTCGTGGACAGCCTCCCTCACATTCTACCAACAGCTTATGCAACAGTGGGCAACCCCACCCTCCTCTATGCCTCAGTTTCCTCCTCTGCACAAAATGAAGTGGAACTAGGTCAGTGGCCTTCTAGCTGCTTTGTCCACATAACCTAAAATAATTTGGAAGAATCATGCCCCTTTGGCAACTTTTTAGGTTGGTATCTATCATTTTTTCACCATTACATTTACAATGTAGGATTATGATTTCCAATGTATTATAAATTTTGACTTTGAAAAATAAAAGTTCCTCTCTCTGCAGAAGCAAAACCAGACGTTTTGTCCTGTTCCCAATGTCACTGAGCAAGTCACATTATTCAAACACAAACCAAGCCAGTCAACCACTTTGCACCTGACATAAACCAAAATCACGGAGTCCCCAAATAATAAAACCCTATTTCTTATGAACCTCTATTCAATAACATCCAGAATGTTAGCCCTGACCTTAGCCATGTGTCCTGACCCTTAGGATCAGCATAGTCATGTGAGAGAGGGGCTGCTGGCCCAGCGGGGGTGGATGGATGCGGATTCGATACCCTGGGTTCTCTTGTGATTTTTTTTTCCCCTTTAAATACTTGATGGTTTTTTTGTATTTGACAAACCAGTCCTTCTGGTCTGCCTCCTCTGCACTTTTTGTAAGAAAACACTTTTTCTAAATGCATTTGCTTTCCGTTTTCCTTGGGTAATTCTTCTAAATACATCAAATGAAATGTAAATAATGTAGCAATGTGACCGTACCATACCAAAGACAGGACAAAGTCTTCCCCATTCTTTCCTCCTTCACATAGGAGTTTCACTTCTCCCATTGAATTCTATATTAATAAAAAATATTTCCACGTGGAAGGTAATTCACTAATCACTCAAGCTGAGGCCTGTGCAAAAACAATTTAATTTTAAGACATTTTATTTCTTGTCACTCTAAGGCAGTATTAAAATAAATTATTCTGGATGGAATGATTAATACAATTAATCATTTGATCAAATCAACATAAATAAGTTGTGGTATATATTTATTATATATGTTAAATTTTCCTTGGACTGAATCTCTTAATAAGACGATGGGGCTGCATATTTCCAAACGGTTCATGTTTATCGCTGGATCTAAGGTGGTTCAGAATCAGCTCCATCCCTGTTTTTCATGTTAAGGGTGTAGACTCGGAGCAAACTCTTTCTATAAAGTCATCCGTGGTAATGGGCAGATTTGCTAGAGCTATGGCCCCCCACTTTTTGAACTTCTTTGGAGATTTAGGCCAAAGGTCCCACAGTGATTTGTGGCCAAAAACAAAGCAAAAAAAAAAAAAAAAATGGACCCGGTTAAGCTCTCTCTGTTCCTTGTTCCTCAGCACCGTGGTTGTGTGAGTGGCCAGGGTCCTCCCGGCCCCAGGGTCCCCGCCTCGTCCCCTCCGCGTGGGGTGAAGTGGGGGGCCGTGGCAGGTGTGATCCGGCGGCGCTAGGCGCTCCGGGGGCATGTGGAGTGGGGGGCCCGACGGTCGCCGCCCCCTGGCCAGTGCTGTCCGCTAGTGAAGTGACCCTGCAAGTCAGGCTTCCCCCGAGGGGCCAAGGAACAAAAAGGAGGGGCTGTGCCTGCAAATGCGGACGCCGGGGGCCTGTTCCCCGCGCGCACCCCGGGCCTCCGGCTCCCGACTGGGTGTGGGGTGCGTGTGTGAACGTGCCGTCCGAAGTCTGCCGGGGTGTGCGCGGATGGGGCGGGGTGGGGTCTTCGCGGCGTGGGCAGCGGCCCTGTGCGCGTGGGTCGTGTGCGGGCACGTGTGCGGCGCGCGGGGCGGGGCAGTGGAGGCGCTTGCGGCGGCTCCGGCCCGGCTCGACTCGGGCTCGGCGCGGCTCCGATTCTGGCTCCTGCTTGCCTCGGGCGCAGCGCGCTGCTCGCAGCCGCGGGCGCGGCGCTGGCGGAGCGGCAACCATGGCAACAGTCCGTCGGGGCGCTCACCGGGGAAGCCGCGGGACGAGCTGGGCTGCCCGGGACACAGCCCTGTGCATCATCGCTCCTTGCCACGGGTCACGATGGGGCGCCCAGGTGGGGGTCGCTGCTGCTTGCCTGGGGAGCCCGGGTACCCCGGGGGTCCTCTAGTCCGGGCGCTGGGGCCCAAGATTCCTGCGGTCTGCTTGGCAGCGAGTGGGTGTGCAAGGCGCTCATTGCCGTCAGGTGCGCGGGCCGCCCCATTGAACAAACCTGTCCCTTCTGAGGCTGGCCTGGCCCCCCCACAAGCCCAGCAGCCGGCTGTCAACGACTAGCAGGTGCTCCTGTGGGGCTCCGGACAAATGAAATGACCGAGAAGGGCCAGGAGAGGAGAGGGTGTGCGCGAGCAGCTGGGCTCTGGACGGAACAGACAGACTTGCGTCAGCGGGAAGGGGCTGGCCAGGCGCCCGGGAACTGAGTGTGCAGATGCGTGTGCTGGCCTCCGACCACTGTGGGAGCCCACAGCTCAGTTCTCACCCTGCTTACCACCAGGAGGTGCTGGAGGTGGACCAGCTTCCATTCCATCATTCTTCACCTTTGTCAAGCGTGAGGGTTCTCATAGCGCCCTGGCTGATGGCATCAGAACCACCCGGAAACCACCCAGAAAGGCAAACCCTCAGGCGGCGCCAGACGCACTGACCCAGGTATGGCGCTCTGCTTTGGTGACGGGATTCCGAGGCACATTCAGATCTGAGAACCAGTGATCTGGGGTGGCCCTTGTACTAACTGGGGCTACTCAACCCCTACCCCGCCGGGAACTAAAGCAAACCTGGTTTGGAAAGTTCTAGTTCTCTGCTCTCAACTACTAGCATTCACTTGGGGCTCCATCTAAAATTTGGGCAAGCGTAAATACCCCTTGGCCATGCCCCCAAACTGGGCTGAGGAGGAACGTGGCTATTTCAGAGGAGAAGGAGGAGAGGGTGGGGGACAGGAGGTTCTGAATTCCTCTGTGCCTCAGGAGCCACTCGAGAAAGGCCTCCGGTGGTGCCGAGGAGTCCAGGAGCGCCGCCTCCTGGTGACAGTGTGCAAGGCCGGCTCTAAAGGGGCAGGGCGTCCGAACACGGCGGGTTTTCACTGTCCCAGGCACACAGCCTGCCATGCGTGAACTGCCCAGTCAGTACTCGGGTGTTCCATCCATCTGCAGGAGATGCAGACTGGCCACATTCAACAGAGGCTGTGAACCAGAGTTGTGTGTGCGTCCCCAGTCGTCTCCGTGTGCCTCCAGAGTGCAGTTCATGGCTTTGTTTCAGCTGGTTTATTTCCGACTCGGTTTTAGCTGGTCTGATAGTAAAATGAACTTTGTACAGTGAATTGCAGCACTGGCTTTCAGTGGCTGGAAACTCCCAGGAGGGGTGCAGGGCCCATTTGAAATACAGTGTATTTCTGCAGGTTTGGACGCTGGCCATGGGGAGGCCAAGTGCTGCCCCTGGAAGCTTCCTGCTCTGGCCACATGGTGGGAAAGGACAGGGGTGGGGGGGGCAGGAGCGTGGGCCGCCTCCAGCAGCTTTGCCTCTGGCGAACCTCCTTTATTATTTATGCGTTTTGTCATGTCCACCAACTACCTGCACTGTTATTTAGTCAATATTTTTCTTTAATTCAACTCACTGCTCTTAAGTTAATTTTAAAAGGAAAAATGTAAAATAGCAGACACATATGGGCAACCAGTAGAACTCACCCTGAAGCGAAGGTGATCATCAAACAGATAAGAATGTAAATGAAACAGTGTCGTAACTGTTACCCTGATACACCGGCAGAGCTCTGAGCCTACGTCCAAGCTACAGAAAGGATGTGTTTCTAAGACTTTGTGACACCGACCCAAAATTTTCTACTAGAGAAACAAGGAGGCTTGGAGGTGAATTGGAAAGGGAGGAGGCGGCCTCTGTGATGCCGTCTGTTCACGACGCCTAAGGCGTAGCACGTGGGCCTTCTGTGGGCCAGGCCCTGTTCTAAGCAGTCTCTAGTCCCTTAATCACTAGGACCGCACTGTGAGACAGGTTCTGCTCTCAGTCCCGCGACCCAGAGGTCACCCTGGGCCACGGAGCCCTGAGTCAGTGCTGGATGGGGGGGCTGGGTTTGCCCTGGCCGAGCCGATTGGGTGCCCCCCGCCCCCCATCCTACTCCATAGCCCCACACTGTGAAGCCCGCCTCTGCCACCATGCTCCCAGTGCAGGAAGCTCCTTTAGTGATCCCCGGGGCTTTTTTTGGGGTGTTCTTGTGATGCCAGACATCTGGAGCAGCAGAATACTTAACGTGGGACAGCCCAGGTCATCTTCCTCTCCTCTTTCTTTTCTGTTTGAAAAAGCCGGTCAAGCGATTCTTGCAGTACCTGTGGCTCCTTCCCTGGAAAGCAGACTAGGCTAAGCTGACCCGGTGATCGTGGGCTCCCAGCAAGGCTGGGGGTGTCTTGGAGACCTGGGGGTCATGGGGTTGTGGTGGCTATGCATGCTGGCCCCTGGGAGTGCGCACCGCTCCTAGGACGTGCTTGATTACCCCACCTGGTCCTCTCCAGCCGGGTGGGGTGGACTTGGGAGGACCAAGGCTGAATTTGGGCCTGTCCACGGTCAAAAGCTCGAGTGAGCAAACAGGCTGGCCTGGTACCCCGGGTACGGCCACAGGCCAGTGGAGGTGGGGCAGTCCTAGGAAACGCACTGGCTATGGGGCCCAGGGAGCCACGGGCCTTTTAGGTTGTGGCAGGACACCAGCCATGGCTGGCAGGTTGGGGTGGACCCTGGAGATGCAGGTGGATCTGAAATTGCAGGTGGAGGGAAGGGGCTGTCTTGCCAATGAGTTTCAGCCCCGGCCAAGTTCACTATGGATTCGGTGTGACCAAAGAAATGACAGTAGAATGTTCTTGGGGTGACAGGGTTATACCCAACTTTATTCCCACGGTGGCAGGTCAATCACTAAAATCCCGTTTCCTCAGAGCAAGTCTGCACGCAGCAAGCCGGTCTCTGCCTCGGGCCGCTCTGCCCGCACAGCCATCCTCTGGGCCTCTGTCCTCGGCGCTGCCACCCCTCCAGCCTCTGATCTGCTCTCCTGCAGCCTTGCAGCCGTGCCACCGTGTCACCCAGAGCACTGGGCAGGGCTCTTTATATAGAGTCAATAACAACGCATTGCCCATACGTGTAGTGAGCTAGCCCGCCAGGACCAGGCAAGAATCCTGGCCACAGGAACCTTCATTTTATCCACCGGAGTCCAGGGAGGGGAGGGGGAGTCACAGGCGAGGAACAGGTGATCCTGACAAACCAGTCCTTCCAAGGACTCGTCTCCTGCTGTTACAGCTGGGTTTGTTCTCAGTTTGATGAGTCAGCACCTCTGCCTACAAGAGTTTGCCCATCCTGATGGCTACCGTCTCGGGCCCCCTGCCTCAGCGCAGTGTCCGGGCCAGTCTCGGGGGTGGGCATCTCCTGGTCATCCCCTCCTTTCAGTGGAGGAAACTGCGGCTGGGGAGGTTCATTGCCTGCAGCTTGGTGACAGGTGGGGACAGACGGGAGCTGGAGTTGTGCTCTTACAAAGTGGTTTGCAGTGTGGTGTCCTTGGAGTGGTTCTGTGTGTCCAGGGGACCGGGGGTGGACAACAGCCCTCCTGCTCCTGGTGGTCCCCAGCCTCCGCGAGCCAGTCAATGCTCACCCTTTCCTCCGTTCTCCCGGGGTGTGTTTATGTCCGTACACACCACACACATCATACACACCACGCCACCCTCGCCCCCACACCCCGCGGCCCCGCCGCCCCGCGGGCCCCCCACCTCCCCCCCACCATCTGCAGTGTTCCCACTGTTTCCTATTACAAAGAGCCTTCCAGGCACCTTCGCCCCTCTCCTGGGGCCACCCAGGACCTATCCCCCAGCAAGAAGGAAGGGCTGGGTTGTCCCCCGTCCTGAGAACCAGGAGTTTATTGTTCACTGGTGCCAAGGGCTGAGGCTGCACGACCGCAGCCAGCTCTGCAGGAGAGGCTGCTGGGACCCGTCAGGACTGGGCTTGTCCTCCATTTCCACTGGCTTTCTTCTTCCATTGCCGGGGAAGCCTCGCGGCGACTGTAGGCCAGGGGCTGCAGGGGCAGAGTGCTCTGTCGCCGGCCTGAGACCCCCGGAGCTGGAGGTGGGGCCCAGGGCCCAGGGCCCAGCATCTGCCTGGGTGGGGCCTCCACGCACCCCCACGTGGCCGTTCCACAGAGGGAGCGAGGGAGGGGGAGGGGGAGGCGGCGGCAGAGGGGATGCCGGGTGGGGGGCCTCAGGGTGTGGGGGCTGTGAACCCGTCAGCAGTCTAAACCTGAGCAGGGCCTCTACTGCAACATTGCAACAACTAAGCGTGGGCTGGGGCTGTGGGGATGTGGCAGGCAGTGTGGGGCCAGTGGCACAATGGGAGGACAAGGCCCATCTGTGTCCAGGGGAGCATTGCAGTGAGATGGTGAGTTCCAGGCGTTGTGGGTGGCTTCCGGAGGCTTCCTGCAATGGTGGGCCTGAAAGAACAAGTGTGTGCTGGACTGGGAAGATGGGCTGGGGCAGGGTGGGGGTGGGTCTGGTGGAGGAGAGGCGAGGGGAGGGAAGGGGGTGTAGATCAGCTGGGCAGGTGGGAATCCACGGGACAGAGGCACTCGGGTCAGGCTGGGATTGGGAAGGGCCCTGAGAATTCCTGACCCCCAGCTGGACCTAGGAGGACACAGTGTGGACAAAAGTGGGGGCAAGAGGGTTGGGGATGATCGTGGGGGCTTTAGCCCCTTGCCCAGGGCTGCTGGGGATGGGGTGGGGAGAGGGGCGCTTTCCTAGGCCTGGCTGGGGTCCTGCTTTACTGGGAGGCCTAGCCACACGCACTGCAGACCCAGAAGCGGGGAGAGCCTAAGGATGCCTCAGTTTCCCCTGATGCTCTGCCTGCTCCTGAAGGGGTTAGGAGGGCTCTGCTAGGTCACAGTGAGGAGTGGCCTGCTTCATCACACCTCAGCCTTGTGAAATCTGATTCTTCAAGTCTTTTCCCAACCTTGAGTGTCCTGACCTCATGCTGGGAACCTGAAATCGGCCAAGGGCAGGAGCATTTATACCACAGAAACGGGCAAGGCTCTGCATCAGGCCGTTTTGGTCCGGAGGACGCGTCTGTGGGCGCACCACTGTAGCTGCCCCTTTGGGCAGCCCCCTGAGAACGTGCGCAGACGTGTGGCCTCCTCTCTAGGCTGCAGCCTCCTTGCCTGTGTGCCTGAATGACACTTGGTGACCCACTGTTCGGTGTCGGGGAGGGCGAGAGTTTGCGCATGTGTTCTGCAGGGTGGAGCACTGGAGAGGTCCTGGGCCCGGTCCTCCCAGCAGAGGGCCCCGATGCAGCTGAATGCCTCCAGGTGGGGGAGTTAAGAAGCGGTGTTTAGGCAGGGCTCTGTTACTTGGGGCGCCCTTGGACTAGCTGGCGAACTTCCCAGGCTCCAGCATCTTTTCTGCACAAGGGGTGTTGGCCAAAACGATCCTTCTGGCCCTGTCTCGCCCGGTCATCTGGCGGCGAGCGCTGCTGGCCCCACAGCACACATTTCTACACCTCCCACCTCGCTGGCCATCCTCCTCAGTGAGCGGTGTGGTGACCCCTCTCTTCTCAATCTACTCTGTCCCCCGCTCCTCACATCTCAGTAGATGGCTCTGTCCTTCACAGGGCAGGGCAGGCCTGAGCCTCAGACCCACTCCTCTCTCTCTATTCCTCTCACCCCAGTCTACCCACAAATGTTGAAAGTCAGTTCCCTTAAAGGTAGCTTAAATCTGTCCATTCTGTACCACCTCTACTCTGCCACCGAGGTGCCCTGCCCGGACCCGAGGTGTTCTAGCTGACTGCACCAGCCCTTGTTCCTGAGCACTGATTTGTTCTCTGTGTTTCCTGCCCTTCCTGGCCCCTAAATTACCAGCTCCGGGGTGCAAGGCCCAGGCCGTCTCATTCGCTGTGTATCCCCAGATTCCAGGCTACAGCATGACACCGAGGGGGCTCCCACTGCACGGCGTAGAATGAATGAGGGCCTTGCTTGGGTCTGCTTGGCCAGAGGGCCGTGTCTCTGCAGGCCAGGGACAGAGAACCCTCCGAGCTGGCTGCCCTGATTCCGGAAACCCGGCTCGGCAGCTCTGCCCCAGACCTGCCCCACAAGGGCTTCTGAATTGTCCTTTGTCCCCAGTGGAGCACCGAGGCCTCACAGGCAGGAGGGGAGGCTCTGGTCTCATCTGGGCTGTCTGCTTTGGAAAGACCCAGGCCAAACCTAAAGCAGAGAGGCTGGAAGGGGGCTGTGGGGGCCTGAGGACTGACTCCTCTCTGCAGGGGGGGGCCCGGGTCTACAACGGGGCGTCAGGCTGGAGGCGCAGGGAGCACAGTCCCAACAGACCCCCTTCCTCCTGGGCCTCTGACCTTGAGTGCTTGTGTATTATTATGCGACCTTGCCCAGAAGAGTCATGGCCGCCAGCAGTCCAGTCACCAGCGTGGGCCAGCCGCTTGGCAGGAGGGCAGACCCTAAGGAAATATGGAGGATCCAGTGAGTGAGGGCACGGGAGCATGTCACTCACCTCAGCTTCTCAGTGGTGGGCGAGGTGCCCCTTCGAGCCCCCGGCTTCATCTCCTGCCATCCCCTCAGCTGTGCTGCCCCCTTGCTCTCACCCGGCATGGCCCCCACGGCCACCGCTCAGCAGGGCCCGCCTCCCAGGGGTCAGGGTGGGTGAGGGCCTGTGGGGGGGGGCTGGAGGAAGAAGCCTCCAGGAAGGAGCCCCTTGCCCAGCCCTGTGGGAGGGTGGGGTGCATGGACTCCCCGGGGAGGCCTGTCCCTCCTATAGCTGCCTGCTGGCACCTCACCTGAGCCATCTGTGGTACTAGGGAGCCCGTGGCTGGTCTGGTGGAGCGTGGGCAGTGGGGTGCTGAGGGGCCCCTGGCTGGTCTCCTGGAGCGTGGGCAGCAGGATGCTGAGGAGCCCGTCGTTGGCCTCGGGCACGATGCCCAGCAGCCTGCACATGAGCTCATACACGTGGACGCTCTCAAAAGGCTCCACCTCCAGGCCCCTCTGGAAGCTGGGGCCCACAGCCCGGAAGATGGTCTTCATGTCCATGACCTCATTGTCAAAGCCATGCTCACCATTGTTGAACTGCACGTTTACTCTCTGCCGGGGAGGGAGGGTCCTGAGTCCCTGCGGGGACTTCCTAGCCCACCTGCCCTCTCTGTCAGCACCAGGCAGAGATCCTCTCTTGGCAGAGGACCCCGGGAAAGAGTTCAAATGTGGGTATGGGAGGGATTCTGGGCCTCAGATTCTCTGAATTCTGAGCCCCAGAAGATCAGGGGCCCAGAGAGTCTCAGTGAAGACCTGGTGACATACATAAGTATCTGGAGGCCCCAAGTAAGTGCGTGGAACGGTCGGCCCACAGCTGTGCTGGGGGCACCTCCGTTGCTGCGGCCCACTTCTCATGTCCGCCTCCTCTGCTGGATGCCCTCCCCGCGCCGGGCACCAGGCTTCCCCTCCAGCACTCCCTTGGCTCTCTGTTCATAGAGGCCAGATTCTTCACCCTCACCTCTTCCACGTCACTCTAATGGCTGACCTTCCCACACTTTACCCTGCACACACACGCACACACATGTACATGCATGCATGTATGCACAGGCATGTGCACACACACAAACATGTATAAAAGCATGCATAAATCTTGTACACACTCATACATGTACACTCATGTACGTGCACACTCCTATGGCATAGTGATGGGTGTGTCCCTTTGATGGCCAATGCTCCTTAAATTGGGGACTAGTTAGAAACAGGGTGTGCTACATACAGAAAGCGTAAGAGCCAGCAGCCAGGGCAGGAGGCTGCCCGAGCCATGCATTCTAGGCAGGCAACTCACCCCGTGGACGACATAGCCGGCATCACTGTACATGAGCAGGGGGGTGATCCTGGGATTACTGGCATAGTGGAGGGACTTGGGGAAGGCCTCCTTCCTGTAGACGTGAAGTTTGGGGTGGGCATCCTTGAGAGCCTCGTATACCTTCTCGAGCATCCCTTCTTTGGGAAGCAGCATCCCGTTTGGTCCATAGTCCAGGAGCTCAAACTCGATGTCCTTGAAGGTGAAGTTGGGGAATCTGTGGAATTCCACCAAGTCACTGGCGTTCTTGCGGACGGTGGTCATGCCGTGGTCGGACGTGATGATCAGGTTGAGGCTGCTGTCCAGGCCGCTCTGCCTGATGCGGTCCCGGAGGTAACCCACAGTCCTGTCCACCTGCATCACCATCTCCTTCCTCTCCTGGGACTCTGGGCCATACTTGTGGCCTGTGGAGTCTGGCTCCCCAAAGTAGAGTGTGACCAGGTCCAGCTCCTCCTCTGTGAACCACTTCATCACGGTGTCGATGTTGGCCCTCCACTCCTTCTCGTTTTTGTAGTTGTGCAGGACGCCTTCCTTCCGGCTCAGCGTCACGGCCACGCCTTGGTAGGTGACATTGCCGCCCGGGTAGAAGAAGGAACCCGTCTTTAAGCCCTGCGAGGGAAGGCGGCGCTGAAGTCCCAGGAGTCTGGGGCCCGCCCCTGCTTGTCCCACGCCCGCTGATGCATTCGCCCCCCACCCCCTGCCTCTCTGGCCGCTCACTCATCCGAGCCCTGAGCTGTGGCCACAAGCCGCTTTATTTTCTGGAAGATCTTTCTTAGCCTTTATCTTATGTTACTGGGGCTGATAATTATTTTGTAGAGGAGAGAGCAGGTACCCAGTGGACTGAGCGCAAATGAGGTAATGGGTATAAAAGCGCCCCCAGATATGCAGTGTCCTCGTTGCTCTGGCCCTAGGTCCCTGTCCTGGGCTGACTGTCTGGAGCCTGCAGTCTGGCCTCTCCCCCTATATTCTCTGCCAGGCCTGTGTTTGTCAGCCCCTTCCCCCGTCTCATCTCCTGCCCTTCCAGCCTTCAGCCTGGACATCCATCTGTCTTTCTGTAAATCGATTGCTGCTTTACTTCAAGATCCATCTGTCCACTTGGGCCCCAGCTGCCCGCCTGCTCCCCAGGCCATCCTGTTTAGACAGGGCCATGAGATGCCAAATTCTCAGCTCCGGCTTCCTGTGAGTGAGCCTGGTGTCTGGGTGACTCCTGGAGCGAGGGGTGGAGCGGGTGCCCTGCCTATGAGGTGGGTGTAGGCTCACCCCAAAAGCCCGCACCTCCTCCGTCCTCGCCCATGTGGCCGGGGGGCACTACCTGCCGCTGGGCCGTGATCCAGATGGGCACACTGCCGTTATCCCACCACTTCTCGATGCCCAGTGTGGCGTGGTAGGGCAGCTTCACCTTTGTGGTGGTGTTGTAGAACATGTTGTGAACCACTCCGTGGTTCTCAATGTATTTGCCTGTGGGGAGGGGGCAGCAGAGGGGAGGTGGGAACCCAGGTCCAGCTCGTGGGCACCTGTCCTCCAACCCAGCGGTTCTGCTTCCTTTTCCAGGCTTGTCCTGCAGCTGAACGTGTGCAGGAGTGCAAGTGCACACATTCGAGGACAACGTGTGCAGCCTCCTTGGTTTGAACAAAAGATTGGTAGTGACCTAGATGGCTATTGGGAGGGAACTAATTAATACCTTCGGGTCCAGCCGTAAGATAGAAATCTAGGCAGGAATTTAGGTGAACCAAATGGAGCTTGAGATAATTTTTTAACTTTAATTTTTGCATGGGAAGCACCTGCACATGAGGTCAGAAGGTGCAAGAGGAGGGGTGACGGAGGGGACAATCTCTTCCCCTCATAGGACCCCAGTACGTTAAGTAGAAAGGAGCTGTGCAGACGAGAGGACTGTGTGCATGGATCAGGGACTGTGGCGGTGGGAATGCTGGTGTGGGGCTGAGCCGTCTGTCCTGAATAGCTCCCCCACAAGTTGTGTCCACCTGGAGCCTCAGGGTGTGATCTTGTTTGGAAATAGTTTTGCAGATGTAGTTAGGTTAAGGTGAGGGCACTCGGGATTAGGGGGGCCTGAGCCCACCGACAAGCATCCTTACGAGAAGGAGACAGACACACACAGTGAGACAGCTGAGCCTGGAGTGATGCGGCCACAGGCCCAGGAATACCTGGGGCCACTAGAGGCTGGGAGAGGTGGGAAGTGTCCTCTAAAGCCTCTGGATTTGGACTTCAGAGGAATGTGGCCCCACTGCCCTGGATTTTAGATTTCCAGCTGAAGCACAGGGATGGTGGGTTTGAGGGTGGCGGGGGGGGGGTGAGCTGCAGAAAAAGCAAGAGCTTCAGGCTCACCTCTCCTGCCTTTCCAAACCTGGCCATGCTCACCTCCTCCAGAAGTCTTCCTGGGTTGCCACCCTGGTTGTGGTCACCACTTAAAATGAGACCAACGGGTGTTTCTATTTGCTTCCTCTCGGTTGCCACTGACCTCAGGGGGGCTGAATCCCTTCGGCTGTGCTGTGTCTCCCCAGTGAGAATGTCCCTGCATGGCACTCACAGGCCGGGGACAGGCACCCACTGGAGCCCCTTCTGTGGCTTCCTCTGGTTTCTCAGCCCCCACCTCCACCCCCGGCCCCCCCTTGGGGCTGACGCTCACCAGTGACCAGGGTGAAGTGGCAAGGGCTCGTCATGGTGGCGAAGGCTGGGGTCATGTAGCGAGCTTTCACCCCGTCAAGCGCCATGGCGTCCAGGTTGGGGGTTTGCACATCCTGGTCGTAGTTCCAGCGGAAGCCATCAAAGGACACCAGGAGCAGCTTGTTCCGGGAGCCCTGCCTGCCGACGGGTGCCCCTGTCCCCGGAGCCAGGAGGCTGGCCAGGGCCATGGTGAGAAGGACAGCTGAGCGCCCCATGACGGGCCCTCCAGTAGCACCGATGTGTGGCTGGTTCCTGCTGAGGAGCAGAGCAAAGTCCCAGGGTCACCTGCACATCTTATCCTGCACATCTTTGAGAACAAGGCTGTGCTCTTACCTGCGTCTTAGGAAGAGGCGTCTGGTTGCCGGGTGTGTGCCAGCTCTGCCCGGCCCTCTCTGGCATCAGTCCTTACTGCCCGCAGAGCCCAGTGGGCTGGCGCTCCGCCCCACTTGGGCCCGTGTCCTCAAGGAGACGATGGGCAGCAGCACTGACAGCTTGCAGAGCCAAGGGCCACTCCATCGGGAAGGCCCGTGCCCCCACCGCACTGCCTCCAGCCACTTGGCCTTTGTACCCACTCACTTTGGCCCCAGAGCCCAGGGAGCCCCCTCAAGCCAGTAACTTGGGGTACATGGGCCTGGCCTGAGGGTTGGGCTTCCCAAGGTCTGGGAGCCCAGGGCCAGACGCTCACCCCAAACGGGCCTTGTCTGCGGGAGCCCCAGCCTGGGTGAGTGCCTCTTCCCCTTCCCGTGTGAAGTGGTCTCCTGGGATGGGGTGGGCAGAGGGCCAACCTGTCTAGCATCCGCCACTCCTGCCTTCCCAGCCCCACAGAACTCAGAGGCACAGTGTCCTCACCTTTGTTACAAGGGGGACGGAAGAGGGGGCTCCCTTGTTATCCTGTGCTCACAGCAGGTGTGTGGGCAAGGGATGCCTGAGCTCAGTTTTCCCTCTGTCTGTGGCTCCCCCTGTGTCTGTCTGTCTCAGTACCTATGAAGCCAGGCCCCATTCTAAGTTCTGGGGACACAGCAGTGCCTGAGATAGTGTTCTTTCATTCTGCTTGGGATGCACACACTAAAATGAGTTAAAACAGTAAAATAGTTAGAATTGCCAAAAGAAATACAGCAGGGAGATGAGCTGGAGCAACTGGGGATGGCGGGGTGGGGCTGGGGCAGCACCCAAGGGGTGGACATCAGGGGCCTGGAGAGCGGGCGAGCCCCGAGGAAGTGACTGCGGGGTCCCGAGCCAGGCGAGCTGGGGCAGGGGCAGGGCCGAAGGCGGCAGGGCCAGCCTGGGCCTGGAGGTGTTGTGCGCAGACCCCGGTGCTGGCCGTGGGGGTGAAGGCGGTTTGCTGGAAGGGTTTGCTGCGTGCCTGTACACTGAATTTCCACGGGACATGGGGTGAGGGCAGGTGAGAGGGAGGCCCAGGGAGGACAGGGGCACGAGACATTCTGTTTTGGCCACGTGGGAGGGAGCCGAGTCAGTGGAGGTGGGATGGGTGGTCCTCACTTCAGTTTCCTTCAGCTGCAAACCTGCCCGCAGGCCCATCTCAAGCTTCTCACCGCAGCCCGCTCCCCTGCACACAGAAGCCATCGGAAGCCTCCGGAAGGGGGGCCAGACCTTGGGGTGCAGATTCTTGGCTCCCCTAAACCTCCTGAAGCCCACTCTGGGAGGAGACCATGCACAGCAGCCACCTTTCTGGTTCTCACGTTCACGGACATGGCTGGGTGGGCGGGCTGCCACAGGGGTTCCTAGCGCATTTGGGGAGGCAGCCCCTCCAGGAGAGAATGTGGGCCGTGTTGCACTGGGGGCTTTAGGAAAGCCTTCCGGGTAAGGGGCAGGCGCGCAGGTGGAGAGGTGCCGCGTTTCCAGGGGAGTGAGGAGGAGGATGGGGCGGCGCGCCGAGGCCGACAGGGCCCAGGAGTCAGATTCTGCGAGGGTCTCCGGGGCCTGTGCTTCCGGAATGACGTTGCCTCCATGGTAGAGACTACACTTCCCAGCAGGCTCCGCAGCGAGGCCGGGCCATGTGATCATGCCCTAGTCAATGGGACGAAAGAAAACTGTCACGTGGCACCCCCGCGCGGGGTTACCCTGTCCTTTGGGTCCCCTTCCCCGAGGCCTGGCGGGCCCCGCCGTTGGCGGACGAGGTGGTCCCCGGGGCGTCCTGGCAGGGAGAGTCGCACGCGCCCTCTTGCTGCCTCTGGGTGGTTTGGGTTTTCCGTCGCCCAGCGGGACCTGAGCCCCGGCGTAACCGAGAGTGGCTGGGGAGGCGCGCGGGCTTAGGGCCGAGGGGAGCGCTGCGCCGGCGGCCGCCGGGAGGAGCGAGGCGTGCAGGCCCGGGGTCTGTCGAGGCCGCAGCTGGCCGGGCGCGGGCGAGAGGGGGCCTGCTTCTGTCCGGCTCTGTGGCCTGCTGCCCCGTCGGGGTGTGGGGCTCGCGGCCTGCCCTGGCCCCCTGCCTCCTGGGTCCGGCCTGGAGACGGCAGGAAAGGTCGGCCTGCTTCCTGCCCTCCAGGGGCTTCTCGGCCCGGCCTAGGGTACATCCCGTCTCCCTTGTTTTGGCTCCTACCGGACGGGCTCTGTCCGGGGAGCTCCTTCGCCCGGCCCCCATCGCTGCCCCCTCTCCCAGAGCACGTCACCAAGGAGGGCAGTGGCCGGCTTCTCCTGTGGACCAGGCGCTGGCCTTATCTGAGATCTCATTCGGGCCCCCGCGTAGTTCTTGACGGCAGGAGGTCGTAATGTCCTCTGTCCTCCCTTTACGGTGGGGGAGCCAAGGCAGAGGGAGATTTAAGGTCACTTGGGGAGTTCAGGAGCAGAGACTTGAACCCAGGCTTCAGATAGCCCTCTTTGAACCACTTCTAGGTGCCATTGGTTTACCGATTTGTTGGGCTTGGGGGCAGTTACCTTTAAGAGAGTGCAGCTGTGAATGTCTTGGTGTCAGCGAATTTTTCTTTTACACTCACCGTTCTTGCCTTGGGGTACAGTATTTGGGGAGGGATTATTGGACAAAGGATCTAAAGGCTGCTTGGTTCTTGCGGATTGCTGTCCAGAACGGCGGAAGCCACTGCCCCACCATCTTCACTGGGTTTTAGTTTTTATTCCTTTTGGCTGTATAGGTGTGTGATGATGTCTTAGCACTAGCGAGGCCGCGAGACTTTCCACATCAGGTTCCATCTCTGCTGCCCGCCTGCAGATGTTCGTTGTCTCTAACCACTGACCACACGGTTGTAGTGGCCACCGAATCTTAGGGCTTTCTTAGTTCTTCATGTATTTTGCAACATATATTTTTTGGACTATATCCTTCTGGAGTCTGTTTTTCGCAGACGTTTGCCACGTGTATTTGTCATGCATGGTTGCCTCACTCTTGCATACTGGCCATTCTTCAGGAAGCCGTAGACTCCGAGCCCCCTGCGGGCAGGGGCTGCTGTAGTGCTCTCTGTGGACACCCCGGCGCCTGGCCCCAAGGCCAGTCCAGAGTAGGTGTTCAGCATGTTTTTGTTGGATGAATAAATTAATTTAGAAGGAACATTCATGCAAATGTCATACCTTCTGGCAAAACTTTTTTTGTTTGCAATGACCACAAGTGTTATTTAATGTTTTTTTTTTAGCGTACAGCTTGATGAATTTTGACATCTGTATACATTCATGGGGCAAAACATTAAAAAAAATAAACCCTTTATCTACAACAGTCTTAGGTTTAAGGAAAAATTGCAAAGATGGTAGAAAGCTCCTACCCACCCTCTGTCCAGGTGGGTTTCCTGTTATTTACGTTATGTGGGATATTTGCACTATCAATGAGCCAATATTGGTAAGCTGCTATTACCTCAAGTCCAAGTTCTTTTCAGATTCCCTCAGTGTTTGTTCCCTGATCCCTGACTGCACGCTACACGGAGTCATGTTTTCCTGCATTCCTCTTGGGCATGACCGTCTCTGACTTTCCTTGTCTTTTGATGACGGGACAGTTTTGAGGAGTGCTGGGCAGGCATTTTGTAGAGTGTCCCTCCATTGGGATTATCTGTTTTACTCTTGATTAGATTGGGGTTTTGGGGAGTAAGGGCACAGAGATAAAGTCTCATTCTCCTTCATATCACAGTACCTGCTATCGACATGACTCATCGCTGTTGGTGATGGCCTTGATTGCCTGGCCAACTGTTGTCTGCCAGGGTTCTCCACGGTGAAGTTACTCCTCCTACACACCTTCTCTGCTCTTTGGAAGGAAGGTCGCTTTGTGCTACCCACACTTAGGGGGTGGAGGTAATGCTCCACCTTCTTGGAGGCAGAGTAGCTACACACAGTATTTGGAAATCTGCACAGGAGATTTGTCTAGCTCATTTATTATTTACTCAATCATTTTTACCAGTGTGGATTCATGGATATAGACCTTCCACTTGGGGTTACAGTCCTCTACGGCTTCATTGCTCCCGTTGTCCCATCTCTGGCTGCGGGGCTCTTTCAGGTGGCCTCTCCATCCCTGACATGCCCCATCACTTGGCTGCCTTGAGCACCTCCTTGCTGTCGGGCACTACAGGTGTTCCAGGCTCATCTTGTGCTCGTCCTATCCCAGTCCTGGAATCGGCATTTCTCTAAGGAGCCCTGGGTTCCTTTTAACAGAGAATGGTGTTAGAGACCAAGAGCCGGGTGCTGGGTATGCTTGTCGCTACTGGGGTGTTGGTAAAACATTTCTGAAGTCATCATCCCAGCTGTTCTTGAAGCCTAGGGCTCCCCAGCCAAGCCTGGTGGACGTATAGCTTAGAGAGAAAGGGCTGACGTGCTCCTCTGGTGGCAGGGTTTGTGGGGAATCCAGGATGCATGATGGAGATGGGCCCTGACAGGCCACTCCTTGAGGACATATAGGGAAGCACACATCTGTTTTCTTGCTGCTTTTCTTGATTAGGGGGTCCTTGGTGCCCCACAGGACCTGACCCAGGAGCCACCCCAGCCTGGGGACTGAGCGGGTTTGACGCATGTCCAGGTGCGTGTGTACGTGGTGCAGCTGAGCTGCATACGGGGCTCAGGCCTGTGCTTGGTTTCTGGTGGGGAGTGAGACAATGGCACATTGTACCCCATGAGACCAGCTTCCAGGGTCAGCGCCACCCTGTTCTCCTTTATGACCTGGTGTGAATGAATTACAGTGCAGTTGTTTCTGTGTCTCCCTCACTAGGCTGTGAGCTACATTTCATCCCTGTCTCCTGGCATGATGCCCAGCACACAGTAGGCATTCAGGGACTCTTAGGTGCATAGTGGAAGCCTCTGTGGTGACATGGCGGGGTCTGGACCGACTGTGCCCCTTATCCTTTGTCCCCCTGCAGTGGCTGGAATGATAAATCTTGAAAATGGCATCGCTCTCTCCCTCTCTGGCCAGTGTGCAGCCCCCGGCTCCTGGATGCCCAGGTGAGGGGAGAGGGCTCGGGAGGGGCCCTCCCGCCGTGGGCTGTCCCCTCAGCTGGAGGAGCTGTGGAGGCCATGAGCCCATTCTCCTGAGTTTTCAGTGAGAAGCGGCAGAGTTGGGTGCGGCGGGGCTCTCCATCCCCATCCCTGCCCATTTGGAGGGAAAGTGGGGTCGGCAGCTCACTGCTTTGGGGGACGCTGGACGAAACACAGCCTGACGGCATGCAGTTTAGCTGGAGTGGAAAGTCACCTCAGGAGGGACCTGGGCAAACACAAATTTGACTTGGGGACATGACAGATGACCCTTTCCAAATACGGTCCAGGATGTTGGCTGTTGCTGTGTCCCCCACCTTGGGAGGCAGTCCATGTGAACCCCCTGGCTTGGAGGCTGGAGTGGGCGCTTCACCCTCATGTCCCTGAGGGGCTGAGCCACGGAGCCTGGGAAAGTGTCCTGGGGGCCGTGGGAGGCCAGCCTGGCTCACCGGCTGTGGGCCGCCAGAAAAAGCCATGATCCTTACGACCATGAGGTGTATCCCTAGGAGAGAGACGGCCCAGGGATGGCGACTCTGTCTCAAAGGGCCACTGTGGTCCACGGGGACACTGGGGAGGAGCAGGGGGACTTGCCCTTCTCCCCCAGCTCCTGGAGAGATCAATAGATCCCCCATTTGACCCTCAGTGTTGCGGGAGTTGGTCACCCCCTGCCCAGTGAGGCTGGGATCTGCCCACTGATGGTTGTTCCTGATTCTGGGACCTGACCCGACCTTCACACAGCAGGGTTTTATTAGTGCTATGATCCATTTTATCAATTGCTACAGCCTTTTATTACATCTCAGGAGTTTTATCTCATCAGCCACCTCGCCTGCAGGCTAAATGAGGATTAATATTTTAACAGGATTATGTGCCATGGGTTGTCAGCTCTCCTGCTGACACTAGTGCCACCCCCCCCCAGCCTGTCCCTTCCTTCCGAGTGTGTAGGGAGGTGGGGTCCCAGGAGCTGAGGCTGCTTGCTCCAGACTCTGGCATGGGGATGCAGGCAGGGCTGGGGACGTGGACTCTGGGTGGTGGGGACAGTTTGTCTTGGAGAGCGGGTCTGCCCTAGGGTAGGGAAGGCCCTGCAGAGAGGTCCCTGCAGAGCCTGCAGACTGTCTGCTGGGGTCAGTGGGCCCCGGCATCTCAGTCCGAGTGACATAGCCTCTGAATTTTCCAGTATCACATTGTGATCTTTCTTAATATTTAAATTTCCACCCAAGTGTCATAAAGACAAGCCCGCCCCTGTCTGCTGCTTCCATCGCTTGGAGGCCAGAGCAGGGCTTCCAGGACCTGTGCCTCAGGCCCCCAAGGGCCTGCCAGTGTCATCGCTGGCTGGTCCCCGTGTCTCCCCGCCCTTTGCCTCCTTCACACACTAATGGAAGGGCCTCTTTCTGTCAAGGGCCAGTCCCCCACCCCAAGTGCCCATCAGTGGAAGAACAGATGAACCCAATGTGCTCTATCCACACGGTGGAACATCCTTCCTCAAGCCCAAGAAAGGAAGCAAGTTCTGACACTTGTGTCCATGGCTGGACCTGAGGATGTGATGCTGAGTGAAAGGAGCCAGTCTCCGAAGGACAAATCCCGTACGGTCCTGCTTCGGGGGTCCCCGGAGGGGTCAGACCCACAGAGACAGCAAGCAGAGTGGGTACCGGGGGCCGGGGGAACGGACGGGGAGTGAGTGTTCCGTGGCCCAGAGCTTCAGTTTGGGAAGGTGAAGAGTGCTGTGCTGATGAGGGATGGTGGTGGCGGTTGCCCAACAGTGTGAGTGTAAACTATGTTATGTGTATTTTACTGCAAGTAAAAAATTAAAAAATAAGAAGACTTTGGAATCCGGGGACCTTCCCGAGATGGCAAGAGTGTTAGGAGTGGTTCAGCGCTAGGTCTAGAGACGTCTCGGTTCTGTCGTGTAGGTAGAAAGGCGATTCCCTAACGGATGGAAAGCTCCAGGCAGGCCCAGCGTGGTGTCGGGGACTTCCAGCCAAGGGCAAGAAAGACAGGGTCCCCGTGCTTGGTGGGGGGCAGACACGTAAGCTGAAATCACCATAACAAAACATCTATCTCCCCATTTAAAAAATGATTAAAACAGTTTTTAACGTTTAGAAATAACTTAGAAGAGGATTTTGAAAATTATTCACCCTTCAGAATATTATAGTAGACACAGAAAAGCATGAAAGTAAAAAAAGTGATTTTTAAAGCCCACAACGCAGAGATCCCAGCTGCTGGCCACCCTTTTCCAGGTGCAGCTTGTGCGTCCATGGAGAGCGACACAAATGGCTTTCTCGGTACTGTTTTTCTCCCTCTTCATAGCACTCTGTGATTGTTTAGCGATTCCGTGGAACTTTGGTGGCGGACAGTGTGGCAGCGTGACAAGGACTTTGACGAGGCCCGCAGGGGTACAGGGCTGGAGGCTGGCAGGGCATGGGCTTAGGCGTGGGGAAGCGTCCCACCAGGCAGGCCCCTGAGTGAGCCCTGCTGAGCCTCGCAGGCCCAGGACCCCGCGTCCTGACGCCCTGTCAGTGGTCTTTCTGCAAGATGGCCAGCAGCCCTGGGGCTTGGATTTAAGCCAGGATGAGAGCGGAGGGGCCTCCCCCATCGTCCGCTGACGCCCCGCCCAGCTGGCACCCCGGGCTGGTGCTGAGCAAAACCGTTCGTTCTGTAGGGTTGCTTCCTGAGCCTCGAGAGTCCCGCCCCGCAGCCCTGAGGCCAGCACCCTGCTCGGGGCCTTTACCTCTTCCTCCCGGCCCTGCCCTTCCGTGGGCTCCCCGCCGACTCCCTGGGCTCCCCTCCCCTGGCTGCCTCCTGTCGGACGCCACATCCTCACCTGCGCATGTTGCTCCATAATTAACTCAGCAACAGCTGCCCATCCAAAGAGAATTAACTCCCAGGTCCTGGCGCTTGGCCAGCGAGGTCTGCTCACCCTGGGGAGCTGGTGGTGGGCGGGGCCTGGCAGATGCCCAGACTCGGGGTGGCCCCACCTCTGGGACCCTCCATTCAGGTTTGGGGGGCCACGGGGGGCCACTGGGCAGGGTGTGTGGCTCTGCCCACGGCCCACTGAGCGTTGCAGGGATGCCCCACGGTGCCCATCCCCAAGCAGGCTCACTTCCAGCAGGCTCGGGGTCGGCGTAAGGGAGACAGCCCTTGGTGGACACTCCCTTTCACCGCTGGGCTGGCTCTGAGAACCCAGGGCCTGCGGGAACACTGACCTCGAAGTAGGAGTGAGCCTGGCCTGGGAGCCGGGGAGTGGCTGTAGTCCGAGCTTCTCTCAGGGTGGGTCAGTCACGACCCTGTGTAACCCAGCACCCCCCGGCCTTCTGAATCTGTGAGGCGAGGGGTGCACTGGGGTCACCAGCCCGAGGGCACTGGGCCCGTCTGTGTTCCCAGAGCGTGGGGCTGGCCGACTGCTGCATGGGCAGTCAGCCCTGCGGGGAGTTGAAAGCAGGTAGCCGGCCTGGGCGGCCTCCAGGGTGCGTCTGGGACGTCAGTTCTAGGGGCAGTCCCCTCCAGACACATTTTCCGGTAGTGCCTCCGCCATGGCCCTCGGCTTCCCCTGTGCATTCGTCTAGGGCTGCTCATCTGTAGCAGCCAGCAGGGGGTGGGAATGAGGGGGCAAGGCCCTGGCCCAACACTTGGGTCGTGCGAGGCCAGCCTTGCCCTGGAGAGCTTGGGGACCGAGAGGCCCTGAGGCCTGCAAGTCCCTTCGGCCCTGGGAAACTACCTGGAAGGCCTCCCCCAGTCCTGCCCCGGAGCCAGCAAGGACATGGCCATGAGGCCTCCCTGCCTCTGCCGAGGGGTTGGTGTCAGACGCTCCTCCCGGGCATCAGCGCCACCTTCTCAGAGGCCCTTGGCCCCAGCAGGCGAGGCGGCGTCACGGGGGGAGGAAGGAGGCAGCACCCTCTGTCGGCCTGGCAGGAGGTCACACTGGCTTCTGGGCCAAGGACACCTTGGGGGTCCGCTCCCCCCTTCTCAGCCGGGCTCCTCAGCCACCCCGAGGTCACTCAGCTCCTGATGGCCTGTGGGGAGGGGGTGCGGGGCATCTAGGACTGTCCCTTTTGTGGCCCTGGCTGGCCTGGTCTGGCGACACCCTGTCCAGCCTGTGGCTCAGCCCACTGCCCGCTGCCGCCCCAGCTCCTCAGCTGAATTTCCTGGGACCAGCTTTGTCATTGTCCTCTGGTTGGTTCGGGTTTCAGTCCTTTTCACTGTTACCTGCTCAGAACCCCACCCAGCTGGTCTGCCCTCTGCTCCCAGCCATGGCCCTCAGGACTCAGGCCCCGAAGTTCCCTGGGTGTGTTGGTGTAGACGGTTCCCCCTTGTGCCGGAGCGGCTGAGCTCTGATGGGCAGGGGGCGAGGGGGCTGCCGCTGTTCAGAGCCAGGGGGTGGCTCTGGGGTCTCCCTGGATGGTGTAAACAGTGTCCACCCTTCCTCTGGGTCCAGGGAGCCTCAGAGCACTCAGTGGGGTGGGGTTGGGGGTGGCTCTAGGGGGCTCCAGGCGGTAGGAAGGGATGGGGCGGCAGGCCTGTGGGCGGCACGGAGATGACAGGTGGCATCTCTGTTCCAGGGCTGCTACCGCAGGATCTCCTCCGGGACTCGGGGCCTGCTATTTCCAGAACCATCTATTTTATAGCCATTGGACCCGTTTATGCCCTGATAATGAAGAAGGGACACATCTGGACAGATAAGGGGCTACCTTTGGCCACGTTGGGCAGATAGGGGATGGCGAGCATGTCACCTCTGGGCCCACTCCTCCCAGCTCATCACCACCATCTGGGGACATTGTCCCTTTGGTGCAGTGAAGGCCCTTGGGCAGGTAACCACCTTTGTCCTAGGTCCTGTGGTCATGCTCCCCGGCCCTCCCGTCATCACAGGGTCGTCGGCCAGCAGGCACCTTGGTGACCTTTGGATGCGCCTGGGGCTGAGCTGGGGCTGCAGGTGCAGGAAACCAAGAACCTGCCTCCAGGCCACTGTGACCCGCCTGGGCCAGGGTCTGATGGGAGGTGTGGGAAGAGGACATCCTCCCCGTGTTCTGCCCTAGGTGCCTCCCAGGGAAGGGCCAGGAAATCCCGTTAGAGGCTGGAGTGAGCCCCACAAGCTCAGCTTCCTTAACGGGCTGCCGAGCGACAGCTCACCCGTTTGTGTGCGTCTCCCGTGACCCCCTCCATCTCAGCCTGCCTCGTCTGCGGGGCCCACTCTGTTCAGCCACCATGGTGTGAAAGGTGATGGGAGGTGCCTGGCAAGCTGCTCTCTCAGGATGGGGGTGTGGACAGAAACCCGTGACCCCCAACACCTCCACAAAGTTGGCTCGCAGCCCTGGAGTAAGCGGGAGACAGGGAGAGTAGGTGTGACAGTGCCTGCGTGTGTGGGAAGGGCGCAAAGCCGGCTGCAGTGGGCAGGGCGACAGATCTCTGCTCTCTGTGGCATTGACGCGGCACCCCTTGCTGGTCTGGAAGAACAAGGGGGTCTTTGGTGGCCGGAGAAAGTGCTTTGCCAATGCCTCTAAGCTGGCTTCTGTGAAAGATAAGGTGATGCTGAAATCCGTATCACCAGTGACGAAGAGATGGCTCAGGTCAAGACTCAGATTCCCGTCAGGACTGGGACCCGAGGGACCAAACGTGCTAGAGCTTGGTGGGGACCAGACAGGGACTCCTAGCACAGGAACCGTGGAAGGGTAGCAGTGACACCATAAACTTTCCCTCCCCAAATGTACAGCCTGGAAAAATAAGGTGGGAAGGGATATATAGGGTGAGTCCACCTGTGCAGTGAAGCTTTTCCGATGCCAAATGAGGTTTGTAGGGGACAGGACATGTCCTCTTAAACTTTTTTTCAAAATGAAAGCCTTAAAAAGTACTTAAAGATAGAGAGAGTGGCACAATAAACTCCTGTGCGTGCTATCCCGATGCAGCAGGTCTCACGAATCGCTGTGTTACACCATCCATTGCTGTCCCCTTACTCTTTGCAGTTCCCTTTGGCTGAAGTATTTTCAAACCTGTGGCAGACAGTCTGTGAGTTTGCTCCTGCAAAACTACAGGATAAAACTCTCCAAATATGGGGAACTTTGTGATGTCTTTGCAGCTACATTAGCACAGTATCAAAATTCCCAGCAACCCCTTGGTATCAGCGAATGCCCCAGCCGTAACCAAATTTCTCTGATGGTCTCCAAAATATCGCTTTGCAGCTAGTTTGTTTAAATCAGGTTCCAAACAAGGTCCACACAGTAGGTTTGAGTGTTGTGTTTCTAAAATCTCCTTGGTTTCGATCAGACATCCCCAGCCCACAGCTCCCCTGGCCATGACTTGTGGCAGAAACTAGATCAGCTCTCCTGCCAAATGTCCCGCATATTCTGGATGGGACGGGCTGCTTCCTTGTGCTGCCACGTCATCCCCATCACTCCTGGAGATGCAAGCTGAACTCAGAAAGCTTCATTTAATTCGGGCTCATTTTTTGCCAGAGCCCTTTGTGGGCGGGGCTGTGGGTTCGCACGGAAGCACACCTGGGATGCTAGGACTGGTCGGCAGGTCCAGGAGGGTGCAACCCCCATGTTCCGCTATAATGCTTATCACCCAGGGTCTCATCCATGCATGACCCTTGTGAGGAATGATTATTTCAGGAGAGCTTGCAAAATGCTGATTTCCTGATGGTACCATCCTTTCACAATGAGTAGCTAGAATTCTCCTGTTAAATGAACCTTCTCTTATCCAACTAGTTATCAGTTACCCTTGAAATATAGTTTTAAAAGGAAAATCTTTAATTCTCTTAATGAACAATATTCAGTGTAGAGAGTTGGGGCCCTAGTTACTTACAGTGGGTTTCCAATGAGGTTTTGTGTTGGTTTGATTTTTTTCTTTTTCTATATATTCTGTGTATTCAGTGAATTTCAACTGATTGCATTACTATTCTTTTTAAGGCTTCATTTGTCCCTGTTTGGCCAAGGACTTCTGATATTTCCCCTCAAAGATGGCAGGCCGGTAAATGGCGACTCCCTCAGGTAGAGGGTGGCCCAGGGCTGGCTTTGGGAAGAGGTTTGTCGAAGAGAAGCTCTTCTGGGTTTATTTTCCTGTCTTGTCTGAGGTGCCTGGGTCAGGCCTTCTGATAGCTAGCTGTGTCTAAGCAGAACCCGGTTATGGGGCAGGTGTTCTGACAGTCACAGAGCCCTGCTGGGAACAGGGAAAGCGGCCCCTTTGACTAAAATCCCAGCCCCAGAGCTGTGTAGTTTCTGAAATGTCCACCAGGTGGCGCCGTCCAGCCACAGATGTGCCAGCTTGGGTCCCAGCCGGCTGGGGACGGCACACTTGGTCCCCACTTAGTTCCACTGCCCCCGCCCTCCAGCCAGGCCCAGGGATCCAAGGGAGGACAGTGTCCCCGTGCCCTGCAAGGTGTGTGAGGTGCGTTTGGTGGCGCTGTCCAGCAATGGCGGTGGCTGCAAAGCCAGCCTGGCTCCACTGGGGGCCCTCTCGTCCCACCTGGCTGACATGGGGCCAGGATGCAGTCTCTTCTCCACCTGTTCCCGCAAGGAACACAGGTGTCTCCTTACCGGATGGAGGCTGGCAGTAGCAGGTGTCACTGGAATCAGGTGGCGAGTGGGTGGGCACACGGGGGGCTCTGGGCCCTGGGCCCGGCCTCCTGACCAGTGGTGAATGGCTTGTCAGCAGGAGTCCCACAGGAGGGTCATGATGGGTGGCGCTGGGGACACAGCGGCAGCAGGAGCCTCTGGTCATCCAGCCGCCCTCCCTGCTGGATGCTGTCCCGGGGCTGCTCAGGGCAGGGTGAGGAGTGGGGCCTGTGGGACCCGGCAGAGGGCTGATGACCTGAGGGCTGCCCTCTGTGGCTTGCAGGTAGGACCTGCCTCTGCATGTGACCCAGCAGGGAAAAGCCTGATGCCCTCCAGCAGAGAGGAGGGTAGATCCTGCCTGCCTCACCCCTGCCAGCCGCATCCTGAGGATGAGGGGCACAGTCCTTAGCCGGCCCCCAGGGGGGCCTGTCCTCTCACCAAGAACTCTTGAGCTGACATTTCAACGTTTTGGCTGTGGCTAAGCGGTCATGTCACACGGTGAGGAGGTCCAGGGAGGAGGCGGGGTGGGGGCTGTGGGGGTCCCATCTGGTCACCCGGCCTCTGGGGGTGCATTCCCCAATGTGCTGTGGCTGACGCTCATGCTGTGCCCCAGGGTGGGTGCCCAGAGGCAGGCCCTGGGGATCCAGGGAGGGGAAAGGGATGGCCAACACCCCTGAGGAGCTGCCCACCAGGGAGGAATAGCTGAGTGGCCAGTGGAGAGCTGGGTGAGGGCTGCTGGCTGAGGCTTTGCTAGCAGGGCGTCCCCTGCCGGGCTGGGCACTCTGTGTGGACGAGGAGGAGGTAGGGGGCTGCAGGCTCCTCACGCTGCCACCCCCAGTCCTGAAGCAGCTGTCCTGGAGGTGCCCCTGTCCTGGCGGGGCCCCCACTGCTCCCTCCCTGGGGGCTGTGAGATGGGGCTGCTGGGAGGCAGCTAGGTCTGGGCTCTGGCTCCTGCCCTGTCTCCTCCTGGGGGCCCTGGCGGAGCCCGGAGGAGGGCCAAGCAGGCCGGGCAGATGGTGTGCCAGGAGGAGGGGCTGCCTGGGCAGACGGGCTGACTGTCAGGACAGATGGTGGGCCGGGCAGGGGTCCGGAGCCCGTCCCATCTGCTCCAGGACCCTGGTGGGGCTTTTCTTGTCCACTTGGGGTACACTGGGATAAAGCCAAAGGCTGGCTTCGGCCCAGGCCTGCTCCTGTCCCGCTGGGTCCTCTCTGTCCCCGAGGCTCATGGCTCAGTGTCCCGCCTGACGCTGACCTGGGGTCGTGAAGCCCCTTCCTGGCAGCTGGCACAGGGTTAGTGATCACGGAGCTGGAGGGATTCTGGGGTGCCCTGGCAGAGCATGAGGCACACCGCAGGTCACGGACACCCATGGCTGACAGAGATGCAGACAGGCTTCTGGGACGGTCGATGAGTCACGCCTGAGCCGTGGTCAACAGGCAACCATGGGATGAGGGTCACCCTGGCTTGGGGTTGGGGCTGCCTCCCAGAGTGGTGGGGGCTGAGCCCACGCAGGCTCAGTGTGGAGAGGAAGGCGGGCAGGTGGGCAGGTGGTCAGGCGGGAGGGCCCCTGGGGGAGGGAGGAGCCTGGGCGGGGCCAGAGTGGTGGGGGCTGAGCCCACGCAGGCTCCGGTGTGGAGAGAAGGCGGGCGGGTGGGCAGGGGGGCTGGGGGGAGGGCCCCGGGGGGTGGGAGGAGCCGGGGCGGGGCCAGAGGGCCAGCGCAGGTGCAGTGGGCAGGAAGGCCGGGGGTGTCCCGCTAAGACTGTGCATCCACCTCCCGTGCCCTCGGTCCTAGACCCCTGGTAGCTGGGGGGCCCGCAGCCGTGTCCTGGCCTGAGGGAGCTGGGAGAGCTTATCATATTGTGTTCTTAGATTGCTAATGATAATCCAAAAATATCTTCTTTTTTTAAAACCGGTTACAAAGAAAAACCTTTGCAGCCACTGTAGTTAGCAGCCGTCCGAAGAGCCCCGCCGAGCGCCCACCAGCCCCCTGGGGGGCAGTTCCCTTAGGGAATGCACTTGGCCCATCTGCTTGCGGTGGGAAGGAGGGGGCTGTGGCAGGGTTAAGGCTCCTTCCAGAAGGTGACTCGGGACACCTGCTAGGTGTGGTCCTGGCGTCTGCTCCAGGGGCCTCTGCGAGGGCTTGAGGGGCGCCTCCCAGCCACCCGGCCCCTGGCCCCAGAGAGCGACGCCCCTCCCAGCCAGCTCTTGGGCCCACAGGCCGCTCTGAGGCTGGGGCCCAGGCAGTCACTCACTGTCCGCCGCCCACTTCCTGCTGTCCTCCTCTCTGAATCCTGCCCAGACTCAGTGCTTCCGGGGTGGACAGTGGGATTCAAATCCCGCTCTACCCCTCAGTGGCTGGGTGACCTTGGGTAAGACACTCACCCTTCTGAGCTTGAAATCCTTAGCTGTAAAAGAGGGCAGGGAAGTATCTACTTGGACGGGTTGTTATGATTTAGTGAACTGGCTAGGCTAGCTGTAATTATTACCATGTTGTCTTTATTTTATTGAGGCAAAATCCACATAATAGAACATAAACCATTTTAAAGCATCAGTTCAGTGCATCTAATGCATTTGCGATGTTGTGTAGCCACGGCTCCCACCCGGCTCCAGGACCGGGCCTCCTCTCAGAAAGAACCCCCTGCCCTTTGGCAGAAACCTGTACTCTGGCAACTTCCTTTCTGGCTCTGCGGAGTGTCTGCCGTGGACCTTTCCTACCCATGGACCCCCATGTGGCCTTCTGTGTCTGGCTTCTTTCCCTGAGCATAACGCTCTCAGAGTTCGCCTGGGTTGTAGCATTTCTCAGAACTTCATCCCTTTTTATGCATAAGTAATAGTCCACCATGCAAATAGACCACATTATGGGGTATTCGTTCATTACCCATTCATCCACTGGGGCTGTTTCCACCTTTTGGCTCTTGTCAATAATGGTGCTATGAACATGTGCGAACAAGTTTTCATTTGAACATCTGTCGTATTTTTTCTTTACGTGGAACCCTTCACCAATTCGGGCGTCCCCCCGGCTCAGGGCCCTCTCTGGATCCGTCCGTCTTGGAGCGCGTGTGCTGCCAAGCTGGGTGTCCTGTCGTCTGACCTTGTCGTGGCCCACGGGTGTGACGCAGCTCCTCCGCAGAAGTAGCGCGGTGGCCAGGCTGCTTGCTTGTGAGGCTTCCGCCTGCAGGGCTGACCCCGGGCTGCACATGGAACGCGGAGAGGCCGCAGCGCAGTGCTCGCCAGCAGTCCTCTGCTCCCCGGGGTGCGCCTCTGCCTTCATGCCGTGCTCCGGTCTGGCCCGGTGGCCATGGGCAGGGAGGACACTGGCCCTGGGGCTGGGGACCACCCTTTGTGACATGTTTTTCACACTAAAATCCAGAAATGCAAGTGGAGGTCTTGCTTGCTCGTGAGGGTGAGGTTGCAGCTCCCTGGAGCACAGTGACCTGGGGCCAATCCTCTCTCAGGCGCTAGGAGCATCGGTAAAAAGAGGTGCTCGCTGCCTCTAGGCCCTGGGCAGGCCTGCCCTCTATTGCGGCTGAACGCTCCCGGGCTCCCAGGGGGCCTGGAGAGGTCACACCCCCGGCACATGTGTTTGCAAACCTGCAGGGACGGCAGCTCGGGGCTTCCACTGTTCCCCTGGTGGAACCGGCCCCTGATTCCCGGGTGGCAGGGATCGGGGAATGCTTCTCCGCCCTGCCTGGGTGCTGCCCCCTCCAGCAAGGGTGGGACTGGACCCAGAGGCCTCGTCCTCTCTGGGATTCAGAATCTTAGGTGGAGGGCGGCTTGGATGGAAAGTAGGGCTGACTTGTCCTGGCGGTGACCTTGCAGTGACGTGACCCTGCCTTTCTTAGCCTGATTCCACGCCTTCTCCTCGGTCCCGAGGGCCCCGCATCCCTGGACTCACACTGGCCGTGCCGTTGCAGCAGCCAAGCCCCTCGGGACACCCGTGTACCTCTTCCCTGGGAGGCCCTGGTGTCCAGCTGCCCCACAGTTCTCCTGGGCCACCCTGAGCCTAGACCACGGTGGGGACAGCAGGTTCCTGGTGGGGGAGGTGACTCCCCTTGCTTCTGCCTGGGGTTCAGATGTCAGTTGCTGGCCCCTGGTGTCCTCTGCTGCCCTTTCCTGTCTGTCCTGCTTAACCCACAATCCATCACTGATGGGCCCTTGGCTTCCATCTCATTTCTGTGGCTAATGGCTCTGGCGGCCACTGGTCTGCATAAGCGAGCATCTGGGTCACATGCTCCTTGCTGCTCCTGATGGGCTTGGACACTCGGTTGCACTAGTGTCACCCCCCCGACCATGCACACTAGGTGACATGTGCTTCCCTCCCCTGGGCCACCCACACACATCACGGAGAGCCATCATATTAACAGGCATGAAATATTTACTTAACTCAAGCTTTTTGCAAATATTCCTTCAGTTATTTTCCCTCTGCTGGGAACATAAACTGTGCAGCCGGCACATGCTGAAAGGCCTGGCTGTTAAATAATACAATAGAAAGCCTGTGAGGGCCAGACAGCTCCACGCGTGTCCGGGCTGCCTGCCCGGCAAGCCCGTCCCCTGGTGGCTGTGCTGGCAGGCAGTGCGCCAGGAGCTGGAAAGGCCCCCTGGATGAGTGGGTGGGGCGGGCGGGCCTGGGGATATTGCTGGGGAGACGATTAAGATTACATTTCCAAAGTCTACCTTCCAGAAGCAAGTTTTGGGACCTTCGGGAAAACAAATGTGAAATGTTTAAAAATGTATTGCTGCTTCATATTTTAATACCTTTTATTGAAATGTTTCCTTTTTCATAGGTTTTGCTTCCTGCTCTCTCTCTGCAGCTACCTACGCTCCAGGTCCTGAGGTTTGCGGAAAGCCCTAAGATAGGAAACCCATCCTAACCGGCCCAGGGCCTCGGCTTCTCCCAGTCACTCGTGAGCGGCTGCCCATCTCCCTTTGCCTCCTCCCATCGGTTCCTTCCCCGCCTTTGGCATCGTCTGATCTTTTGAGACGTGGTGACGTTTCTCTTATCAAAACCAGCTCAGAGAAAAAGGGCTCATTTGGGGCAGACCAGAGAGAGACTGCCCCTCACTGGCCGGGAAGAGGCAAGCTGCTGCCAGATGGTGAGGGGCCCGTGGCCTCTAGGAGCTGAGAGCCCCCGGCTGACAGAACCAATCTGGGGCCTGTGCCCTCAAGGAAGCTTGGAAGCGGATCTCTCCCCAGCTGAACCTCTGATGAAACCAAAGCCTGGCCACCCCTGCCTGGCAGCCTGTGCAACCCCGAGGCAGAGAAGCTGGCCACACGGCGCAGAACCTCTGACCTGCACAAACTGCGAGATGATAAATGTGTCTGTTAACAAAGAAACGGCGACTCCGCTTTCCCAGTGAAATGGCCCCACAGAGTGTATCGCCTCCTTTTCTCTGAATGAACAGAAATAAAATCGAATTCCACCAGCAAAGAAGCAACGTGCATTCACAGAATATCTTAGGTCTTCATTTAAGAGACGGAATGGATGTTTCTCCTGTTGCCCTTCTGCTCATGGATGCGTCACCTTAGGACGCCTGGGGTCCCAGGCAGGCTGGGGCTTGGGGTATAAGTATGGATGGAGGCAGGAAGGTCCTGGAATTATTGATAAATTCTCAAAAGGTCCAGGACTGGGGAAATTGCCAACAGCCCCAGAGGGCTCCGTCTCACCAGAACCATTTTCTCTGATGACTGAATACTCAAGCGTCAACAAAGAATGTCGTGGCTGCCCTTGGAGCCTGGAGTGGAGGGGACAGAGAAGGCGGGCAGTGACCATGCTGGGAGCTGGAGGACCCAGAGGCCTGCTCCTCCTCCTTTACTCGGGCCGCTGTTGGGACCAGCAGATGGTGACAGCATTGTTGCACTGTTGGGGGCAGTGTGCAGGTGAGGACAGGGTTGCCCACTTCCACTTGGCCCCAAGGCAGAGGCGGGCTTTCCCCAGTTCACTTGCAGGGGGCAAATACCCCATCCTGCTCATGGCCCAGCCCTTCCCACTGAGTGGTGCAGAAGTGGCCCATAGACTTGGGGTGGCAGGACTGGCCTTTGTCACCACCCAGCGACAGCCAGGTCATACATACAGGCCCCAGAGGAAGGAGAGGAGACAACGATGCAGAGGCCAGCAGCGGGGTAGAGGCCACACAGCGCTGCGTGGTGAGGTAGAGGAGGAACGTCAGACCTGACGTGAGCTGATCCGTGCACGCTGCTCACTCGTGGTGTTTGTTGGGATAAGAATGAAGTGGGACCATCTGCCTACTGGGAAGGGAGGGTTTGGTTTACATCCCAAAGCGCAGAAGCAGGAGGGAAAGGACCTTGGAGCTGGGGGCCTGGAGGGGGCAGGAGGCCAGAATGCAGGGCCGAGGGGTCCTCAGCTGGGCCTCGCCTGGCAGGCTGGTGCCACCCTCCTTTCTCCTCCTGGGGTCGCCTCGGCCTGGGCCAGGTGGACCTGCAGTGAGACCCAAGGCTTCATCGCCACTGTCACCTGATGTCTTAGTTCCCCTGCGCCTGTGGGCTCCCGGCTCCTGTCTCCTGTCACCCCTACAAGCTGCTGTTGGGTGAACAC
>JAQQAC010006923.1:40720677-40783695 GCA_029783875.1 Phataginus tricuspis | reverse complement strand
TACAGTATCATATCATCTGCAAATAGTGACAATTTGACTTCTTCTTTACCAATCTGGATGCCTTGTATGTCTTTGTTTTGTCTGATTGCCGTGGCTAGGACCTCCAGTACTATGTTGAATAACAGTGGAGAGAGTGGGCACCCCTGTCTTGTTCCCGATCTTAGATGAAAAGCTTTCAGCTTCTCGCTGTTAAGTATGATGTTAGCTGTGGGTTTGTCATATATGGCCTTTATGATGTTGAGGTACTTGCCATCTATACCCATTCTGTTGAGAGTTTTAATCAAAAATGGATGCTGAATTTTGTCAAATGCTTTTTCAGCATCTATGGAGATGATCATGTGGTTTTTGTTCTTCTTTTTATTGATGTGATGGATGATGTTGATGGATTTTCGAATGTTGTACCATCCTTGCATCCCTGGGATGAATCCCACTTGATCATGGTGTATGATCCTCTTGATATATTTTTGAATTCGGTTTGCTAATATTTTGTTGAGTATTTTTGCATCAACATTCATCAGGGATATTGGTCTGTAATTTTCTTTTTTAGTGAGGTCTTTGCCCGGTTTTGGTATTAGAGTGATGCTGGCTTCATAGAAAGAGTCTGGAAGTATTCCCTCCTCTTCTATTTTTTGGAAAACTTTAAGGAGAATGGGTGTTATTTCTTCTCTATATGTCTGGTAGAATTCAGAGGTGAATCCATCAGGTCCAGGGCTTTTGTTCTTGGGTAGTTTTTTGATTACCGATTCAATTTCGTTGCTGGTGATTGGTCTGTTTAGTTTTTCTGTTTCCTGCTTGGTGAGTCTTGGAAGGCTGTATTTTTCTAAGAAGTTGTCCATTTCTTCTAGGCGTTGCAGCTTGTTAGCATACAGATTCTCATAATATTCTCTTATAATTCTTTGTATTTCTGTGGGGTCCGTCGTTATTTTTCCTTTCTCATTTGTGATTCTGTTTATGTGTGTAGTTTCTCTTTTTCTCTTAATGAGTCTGGCTAGGGGTTTATCTATTTTGTTTATTTTTTCAAAGAACCAGCTTTTGGTTTCATTGATTTTTTCTATTGTTTTATTCTTCTCAATTTTATTTATTTCTTCTCTGATCTTTATTATGTCTCTCCTTCTGGTAACTTTGGGCCTCATTTGTTCTTCTTTTTCCAATTTCAATAATTGTGTCCTTAGACTGTTCATTTGGGAATGTTCTTCCTTCTTTAAATGGGCCTGGATTGCAATGTACTTTCCTCTTAAGACTGCCTTCGCTGCGTCCCACAGAAGTTGTGGCTTTATGTTGTTGTTGTCATTAGTCTCCATATATTCTTTGATTTCTGTTTTGATTTGGTCGTTAACCCATTGATTCATTAGGAGAATGTTGTTAAGTCTCCATGTATTTGTGAGCCTTTTTGATTTCTTTCTGAAATTTATTTCTAATTTTATACCTTTGTGATCTGAGAAGTTGGTTGGTAAGATTTCAATATTTTTGAATTTACTGAGGTTATTTTTGTGGCCTAGAATGTGGTCTATTCTGGAAAATGTTCCATGTGCACTTGAGAAGAATGTGTATCCTGCTGCTTTTGGGTGCAGAGTTCTGTAGATATCTGTTAGGTTCCTGGCCCGCTTTTGTCTTCTTGCATTGAGAAGTTTGCATAGGTCTCCAAATGTAAATAATAAATAAGCAAAATGTGCCTGTGGACCAGCGCTGGCCCTGAGGCCCAGGCAGGCGTCCTGGCCTTCGGTCCAGCTGCCCCCCTGGCCAGTTTTATTCTCTGTCCCCTGCGCGGGAGTCCTGGCCTGCATTTTGCAGTGTTTGTTCCCTTGCTTTTCTTCATGGTTTTAATGACTCTGTAACCTCTAAACAGCCCATTGTGTAGTCTTGTGTTTCTGAACTGAGTTCCTGTTTTTCTCTTTAACTCTATGATGTCTCTGAGATGCCGCATAAATGCGGTGGGTGGGTGGCACTCCAGCGTGAGTGCGCCGCCGTCCTCCGTTCCCCAGCTGCGGGTGGGCTCAGTTATTTCAAGCCGCATTGCTGTAGCACTGGGTTCCAGCCAGCTGACCCCGAGGGCACCTGCCCAGCAGAGGCTCTGGGGTTGGAGGACACCCCTAGTGCTCTGCTTTTCTGCTGCCCCTCTCAGGATGGACATTCTTAGCAGTCAAGAAGCCCATTGACAAACCTGCCTGGCCTCCGCCCCCCCAGGGGGCCCCCAGTTTTCCTCAGGAGCAGCTGTCTGGTGGCCTCAGGAAGCGTCACCCTGGCGGGACCATCTGTCCCTCTGGGACCTGATCGTCCCTCCCTCTGGAGAGGTGGCTTGTGCCCAGGGCCTGGCCCAGGAGGGCTGCATGGAAGGGCCGAAGGCTTTGCTTGTTTATGGAAGGCAACCAACTCGACTTCATTTCTTGGACCTTTCCTGAGTTTCCTGTGCCCCAGGAAACGCCCCTGGGGTGCTAGGCCAAGCAGGATGGTTGGTCACCCGGTGTTCACCACCTCACAGTGCAGAGACGCGGTGCCTCGCCAGCCAGCCAGCCACTCGGCCGACTTTCTTCTGTGCCCACGGTGTGTCGCCAAGACCCTCAGGCAGTTTCATGGGTTTGCTTTATCCTGGCTGCCCCGCCTGCCGCAGCTCCCAGAGCCCCACCACCCACGGCCCGGCAAGGCTGCCACTCAGTTCTGGGACCTCGGCTCACACATTCTCTACGTGGGACCCGTCCAAGCGGTCCCCTAGGACCCTCCTTCCCAGATGCCCCAGCCAGAGTGGTGAACACGGAGGCAGGGTCCGGGCGGGAGGAGTCGCCTGGAGGGGAACCGACAGGCTTGTGATTCTGGGCCTGGGTGTGGCTTGTGAGCCCACGGTGGGTGGGAGGGGGGCCATGAGATGCAACCAGATCATGGCCGGGGTGGGGGGCCGGCTGAGGGCGGGAGGCGGGGAGGAGGCCTCCTGACGGCCTGGGATGACCTCGTGGTCCAGGAGGGGGCAGCCGGGGTGGGGCGTGGTGTGGGGAGGTGCGGTGCGGGCGTATGGGGGTGGTGTGGGGGTGTAATGGGAGAGGGTGCGTGTGGTGGGATGGGGGTGTAGTGGGGATGGGGGAGCCACTGCTTCTACTAAGTTTCTCCAGGCTCATGATCCGACCTGAGCACTCAATGCAACATAAGCAACAACTGACCCTCGAAAAAGCCCCAAACACAAGCAGCACGTCCCCACCACTGTGTTCATCGGAGTCGCTGACATGCAGGAGCCTCAGGAGGTGGTGGCCGCTGCAGGAGGAGGTCTCCTCGGACTTCTGTGCCCCCTGGGCTTCCATCTGCTGGGTCCCTGGGCTGCTGGCTGCGCACATGCCCCGCATGCCCCCTCTTTCGGGGTCTTACTGTTTCGGGGGCTTGGTTTCCGTCGGTGCCGGTGTGTACTACACGCATGAAGCCTCCGCTGCAACATACAAGCTTTAGTGGCAAAAGCTGAAGTAGCAGGAGTGACTTGAAGAACCGTCCGCTACTCAGGACAGCCATTCCTGGGGGCAGCAGGGCCTGCAGCCCAAGCCCCTTGCCAAGCCCTTGCCACCAGGTGAGGGCAGAATCTGCTCGGTGGGGGAAAGAGGAAGCAATTCCTTTCTGCCCTATCCGTGCAAACGTCAGGTATGGGATCAACAACACTGAATGCGTAACAAAACGAGAAATCGATGCGGCCTGGATTGGCAATTTGCACCAGTAAACTTGTGATGCTCGAAGGTGCCTTCCAAAGGGTTTGTGCCGCCTGGAAGGGGCTGCTGATTGCCATCACTGTCTAGGCACGCCGAGGGGTGCCAGCCAGAGGGCCAGGTGGAGCTGGGTTCCCAGTTGGCTCTGGAGCCAGGGAGGTGATTTGCCAAACCCCTGTGCTCTGTACTCTGGTTTTCAAGGCCATGAGGTGAGAAGGGGCACAGGAGGGAGGGAAAGAGGGCCGGGCAGAAGGGTCCCTGCTAGAACACATGCTGTGGATGCCCCACCGAGGTCTGAGTCACCCCCTCCAGCAGCCCCCTGGATGGGGAATCGCCCCTCACAGGGACCACCCAGGCGTGGGAGGGGCAGAGGGCTGGTTCCGTGGAACCAGGCTGAGGCTCAGCCTTTCCTCCACCCCACACCGCTCCCCACCAGGAGGAGTCCCACCCCTGGAGCTACGGCCCCACACAGGGCCCCCCACTGAAGGAACCTGCAGGTACCTCCCTTAGACAGTTGGCTTGCAAGGTCAGACCTTGCGAAAGTTTCCAGTCTGGGTGTACAACTCAGCCCCGACTCCTCCCTGCCGGGTAATGGGTGGGTGATATAAGGAAGGGGATGATTGTAATTCAGGGCTGAATCCAGTAGGTGCGGAGGTAAGTTGCGATCAGTGCGACGCTCCGCAGAGGTCAGCCCTTGATGGGTGGCCAGCCCGCCATCCTCTGCTAGGTGTCTGAGAGCTTTCCTCCTCCAGGCATCCATGTGGAGAAGCTTGCTTTATTTTCCCACCTGAGCGCAGTTTATTTCATAATAATAAAAAATTGAAGTCAACATAATTTTAGTAGGTACTATCCAGAAAGATATATACAATGGATTTTTTTTTGTTGAGGTGAGATTCACCTAACATAAAATGTACCATTTTAAATCAAGCAACTCGGTGGCTAATGGTGCATTCACAAAACGGTTTCATCCCTCAGAGGGAAACCCCGACCCCATTAGCAGTCAGCCCCCAGCCCCTGGCCCCCACTAATCTGCTTTCTGCCCCTGACATTTCCATGTGGACAGCACACGTAAGTTACGCAGCACATGGTCTTTTGTGTCTGGCTTCTCACACATAGTGTAATGTGCTCGAGGCCCACCCATGCTTTAGGGTGACAGTGTCTCACCCTTTTTAGGGCTGAGTGGTACTCCCCTGTGTGAATGGACCACATTTTGCCCACTCATTCACCTGCTGAGGGACACCTCAGTAGTTCTGTCTTTTGACTATTGTGAATAGTCACAGCTGCTGTGAACACATGTACGAGTTGTTGCGGGAACACCTCTGGGTCTATCCCTACGGGTGATGGCTGGTCACATGGCGACTCTGTGTTTCACCTTTTGAGGCCATCAAACTGCTGTCCACAGCAGCTGCCCCGTCTTCCCTTCCCACCGGTAGGGCATGGGGTTTCAGTTTCTCTACATCCCCACACACCTGCAATTTTCTTTTTTAAAAAAATTTTGGCAGTCTTAGTGGGTGTGAATCGGCATCTCGCCATGGTTTGCTCTGCAGCTCCCTGGTGACTGTGATGGTCTCATCCCATGTTTGCTCGCCCTTCCCGTGTCCTGGTTCACTGGTTTCTGCTTCCCTCCGTTCCTCTGCCTCCTCTCCTTTCTCAGTGGCTTCTGCTCTCTCCTGACCACAGTGCCTTTGCCTGGAGCACACTGGGCCCCTTAGCGGCCCCCTCTGCCCTGCAAAGCCAGCAGTGACTCCGTTGTGTGTTCTGGGGTGGGATCTCCCTGCTCACCCCTGGGTCAGATGTCCCCCTACTCCTGGCTCATCCAGCAGCAGGGCTCAGGGTGGGCTTCGATAGGGTTCCCTCAGAAGCAGCCCCCGAGAAAGGGGTTTGCATGTGAGTAATTTACTGATTCACAAAGCGAATCGATAGGGGGCCAACGAGGGGAGGAAGGCAGCCCATGGGGGTCGCCGAGGCAGCTGCAGCGCTCGTGTCCTAGTGACCCCACAACCGTAGGGGGAGCTGGGGTTCTTGCACACCGCCCCCTGGACTCTGAGGACTGCCCTGGTACTCCCAGCCTGCTGCTGGGCTCTGAGGGGGACGTGATGGGGACCCAGCGGCTCTGAGGGCCGGGTGCCAGCTTGAGCTGCAGTTGTAGGGTGAGGGGATGGGGTGGGGCGTGGACCGCACCTGCCAGCGGGGAGGCAGGTTTCAGAGAATTGAATGAGATGTGTTTGCTCCACTGTGCGGGCTGCTTGACAGTGCACACCTGTGCGAGTCACTGTGTCCCCAGCCCTGCCCACTGGTGTCCAGGGACCTTGGGCCTGAGCCCTGCCCAGGCAGGAGCCCCTAAGGAGCAGATGGGGCTTGTCCAGCGACTGGGCCGTGCCAGCCTGTGGGACCTCACGTTCCTTCTGTTGCCCCAAGGCTGATGCCACGCCGGGTGGGTGCTGACCCATGAGGAGCTGGCCTCACGTCTCCTGGGTCACCCATATGCCCTGGGTGGGGGATCCGTGCCAGAGCACCTGGCTTCTGAGGAGCATGCAGGAGCCCAGCCTGCCCTGTGGGGTCCAGCTTGTAGGGTGCTTACTCTCTGCCCACCTCATACCTTTCACCTAACGGCCACCATGCCTTCCCCATCGCCTGCCCCGTGGACCTCAAGCTCTTCACAGAGATGGCTTTTCCAGCTCCCACACTTGTGGTGTGGAGTCACGTCCCTATAAGATGGTATGTGTACTTTGTCCCTGTAAAATGTGTATATGTACATCAATGTGCATGCACATAAATGTGTACAAGTGCTGCACGCACTTCTGTATAATCAGTGTGCATGCACGTAACATGTACATGCATGTTTGTGTACACATGTGTGCGCGTGTTTGTATCTATGTGCACATGCATGTGTCTGTGAACATATATATGCACTGTCCGTCCATGTGTATATGTATTTTTGTGTATATGTGTGTATATATCTGCATGTATACCTATGTATGCACATGTATGCCCATGTGTGCAAGTGTGTATGCACATGTACATCTATGTGCTTGTGTATAAGCATGTTCACACCGGCGTGGATGCATGTGTATGTGTACACACATGTACATGCATGTGAGCATGTGCGGATACTTCTGCATGGCTCCACGTATATGTATGTGTACATCATATGTGCACATGCAGGTGCACGCTAGTCTCCAGGGCTCTGCTTCTCTGGCTGACCCCTCCTGGACACCCCTTCCTATCCTTCAGGCTCACCTCCCACGTCCCTGACAGGCCCCCAGCAACCTGCAGATGCTGGCTCATCCCCACCCTCGCCTGCCGCCTTCTACCACGCCATCCTGTCTTCTTCACGGCGCTCAGAGGGCCTGCAATGACGTCATGGCCGTTACCGCTGATGTGTTCTTTGTCCCCAAGCGCCAGTGTTGCTCAGCGGGAAGCCTGGTGACCGAGCAGGGCCTGGCTCGGGAGGTTTGAGGCTGGCCCACAACTCCCTCCTTGATCGGGGTGGGGAGTTCAGACCCCATCTCTGACTCACGGTTCAGCGCCCTCAGACCTGAGTGTCTGTCGGTCCACCTGTGCCCTTCAGGGCTGGTGACTCAGGGCCGCACCTCTCCCCTGCACAGAGGACACACTCTGGCCTGTCCGTGTCCTCAGAAATGGCTGGCTGGATGCCTCCAAGACAAGCAATTTCCAGCACCCAATGTGGCCAGCCCTGCTGTCTTGTCCAGGAAACATTTTCATTTGTGTCTGTTTTATCCTGAGGGAGCACAGCTTTGAGGCAGGCTGGGGAGGGAGCCTGTGGCGTGGGCTGGCCCTCGGTCCCCCGCGGCCCCCTAGGGAGCCCCACTGTTCCCCTGCAGGCTGCCCCCTCTCCCTCCCGGTGGGTCAAGAAGGTGGTGAACACCATGGGGCAGCTGGGGCCTGCAGGGGGCAGTCAGAGAGATGGTGCCTTTCCTTCCCACCCTTTCTGCCAGGAGGACCCCCTGGGAGCCAATGGCTCCCACCCCTGGGATAAATGTGGCTCCCAGGGTCTGCTGTTTGGACACCACTCTTCTGTCAGGGGTCAGGGTGGACACAGAAGAGCAGGTGGAAGATGACTTGTAGAAAAGCATGAAAGCCCTGGATGGGGGTTTTCCTCTCTCAGCTGCTAACACATTTCCGTTGGTGCAGCAGGATAATAGGAGGGTGTGTGCCTCTGTGCCCGCTTCTGCCTGGAGTTTTTAGGGCCTGAGGGCTTTCTTTGGTGGCCAAGAAGAGGGAGTGCAGTGGGCCTGGCCAGGCATTGCCAGATGTACCCTCGGCCACCAGCTCCTCTGGTCCCCATTGACTGTGTCTCAGGAACCCCCCCAGGATTCTCAGTTTGCAGAGCTGGCTGGACACATTCCAAAGCGAGTGGCCAGCAGTGCTGAACCCCAACCGTGACCTTCACCCTGGAAGGAGGCTGCTTCACTCTGAGGCTGTGTCGAAACACACATCAGCTCCGTGCAGTCTGTTCTTCCCCCAGGAAGAGATTAAGATCCCTAAATGCCTCCGGGCAAAAGGGACAGCTGCCTCTTTATCCTTAAAATGTAGCCAGCAAGCAGGAGCCGCTCTGCCAGGGGGGCCCCGGGGGTGGAGGAGGGCGGCGCCCTGCGACCTGACCCCATCGATCTCCCCCAATCTGCCTCTGATGAGATGTGCTCAGCGATCAATATATCTGCAGCCCTGCAAGTGGGACAGAGGGACGCGGGAGGCAGAGCACCCGCTGGCCGGCGGTGTTGGCGCGTGGGTGGCCTTGCCAGTGAGGCGGCCGTCTGGCCAGAGCTGCACCCCAAAGACAGAACAGTGATGAGCAAGGGCCAGCCACGCATGGACCACAGGAGCGCAGTGGGCTTGCAGGGGGGTGACAAATAACTCACACAGGCAGGGAAGCTGGGCACCACTGAGCCGGGTGTCTCCCAAGCTCTGAATGTGCAGTTCCTGGGGCGGAAGCTGGGGTGAGGAGAGGGCTCACCCTTGCTCCCGGGGCACCTCCAGACTAGCAAACAGCTGCCGTCCTCCTCCCACGGCACCCTGACCCCAGCTCACCTCCTGCCCCGCGTCTCCAGCAGCTGCGCCCTGGGCTGTCTGGGCGGCCGGCTCACCGTGTCCCTGCTCAGCCTTGTTCCGCACGCTGGGTTCAGTTCGTGGCCTCCGAGCTTCAGACTCAGCCCTGGGCAGCCGATCAATGTTATTGAATGACCGAGCGACTTTCTGGCGGGGCTCTCCTGTCTCCCCATGGCTGTCGTGGCCCCATTGGCATGTTGTCACCATCTGAGCGTTTCCATCCCTTGTCCTTGGCCCAGGGGCATGTAACTCTGTGCTTCCACCCTTTGAAACCCTCCTGCACATCCTTCAGAACTGCATTCAAATGTCACCTTCTCCAGGAATCCCTCTGTCGCCTCCGGTTAGAAGTGGTCCTGAACTCTGGGTACTTGCTGCTGTCGCCCACCTTCCAGAAGCTAGAGGTTCCTCCCTTGAGCCTAGACCCCTCCTGCCTGGAGTGGGGCTTGGCCCCAGGCAGGCTGATGGCAAGTATTTATTTTAAGGATTAGTAAAGGAAGACCTAAGGATCTTGTGTTCCCAGGTGGTGCCCTGCGGTTAAGGCAGGGCCTGGCCCCATTTCAGCCTCCCGGGGACATGCCTGTAGCCTCAGGTCAAGCGCACTGCTGTGCGGCGAGACAGTGGGAGGCCCCCCCATCCCCTGCTTCCCTGCTTGGGCCCCTGCCAGCCAACGACAAGTCCCATCAGGAATGAAGACCGGCTTTCCCGGGCCCCTCCAGCTGGGAAGGAGCCATCTTCTACATGTGCTTACCTGGGCTCTGGCTCTGGGGCTGTACAGCAGCAGACCAGGGCACCCCTGGGATCTGGAGGTGAGCTTCCCAGGCCCTGGGAGGGTGAAGGGCTGTGGGGGGCCGATGGGAGGACGGAACTCCCTCCAGATGGCAACAGCTGACCCAAGGACAGCGCAGGAGCAGAAGCAGCGTCCGGAGAGGAGGGAGAAGAGCGGGCTTGGGAGGGAGGCAGGTGGGCGAGCCCTGAAGGGTGGGGCACGCAGGCTGCGGCTCCCGCCTGCTCTGGCCCGGGGCTTAGAGGCCTAGAGGAGTTCCCTTCCCACGGTGTCAGGTTTTGAAAGCCCCTCGATTTCTGTGCCTTGGCTGGTGCCAAAGCTGCTTTGTCTAAATGGCAAAGCTACGTTTTAAATCTGTCCCAATCTCCTTTCTTTGCTGGGCATCTGATGTTATCTTTGGTACACCCCCCAAAATGGGGGTGCTTTCCATCTTGTCTGGACCCCAAATAGCCAGAATCACCATTGGGCACATCTCTTTACAGTCTCCCTGCCTCTAGCCTTGCCCTCCGGGAACCATGCTCCGCTTTGCTGCTAAGGTGACATATATAGGGTGGGAACCTGCTCATGTCCCACGCCTGCTTAAACCCAGCAGTTGGTGGTCCTGGCTGCCCGGGAATTCCTCTGTGCTGCCCGGGCCGGCCTGCAGTTCCCTGTGGCCTGCCCGCCGGCCCGCCAGGTCAGATCAGTGCACTCTGCAGGGTCGGTACTGGCCCCTTGGCGTTCCTTGGCCCCTGCATCTTTCCTCACCCCAGGCCCTCTCTGCTGGGAAGGCCCTCCCACGTTCTGCATCCGGGCCCACCTGTGCACACCCTGCCTCGTTCAGGAGACATTTCCTGAGCATTTGGTTGGGCTGCGTGTCCTGAGGCCTCACCCCACCACCTTGGCCCTTCCGGGCCCTCTAAGTCACCAGCATCCAGGCCAAAGGCTCTGTTTGTCTCTCTCTGTACCACCAGCCCCTGGCCCAGAGCAGCGCTCGACAAGGCCTGCTGAGCTCCTCACAGGGGCTGAGCCAGACCTTCTCCTGAGCTGGCCTCCTGGCCAGATCCCGGGTGGGCCCTGTCCATTACGAGCAGGCATGACCATGGCCACGCCATGGGGGGGTTCTCGTCAGGGCAGAGGCTTCCCTCTGAAACAGACGGCTTGACCCCTGTTAACGAGGCCAGAGGCCGCCCCTGGAGCTGTGCCCAGTATGGTGTGGGGAGGTGTATGAGTCAGCCCTGCTGACTGCCGTAACGAGTGGTCCCCAAACCCCACCGACGTAACACGCTGCACACTTATCCCCACTCACATGAGGCCCAGGGCTGACGTGCCTGGCCAGGTGGTCCCTCCCCTAGGGGTCTCAGGGCCAGCTCGCCTCTGCCTTGCCAGGTAGCCTCCCTCCAGACAGGGAGGGAGGATGATGTGGGGACAGTCCATCCGGGACCTGGCATCTCAGTCTGGAAGTGACCCCATATTCTTCCAATCCTACTTCTCTGGCCAGAACCAGACATTGGGCCCCCTCGGCAAGGGGTGGGATGCAGCTGGAAGGGCAGCTCCCACTGGACACCGGCTCTGGGGCCAGGGAGCCCAAGTCTTTGGGTGCCAGCTTGCGGTCCCCGCCACAGTGCTTTGGGGTCAGCTGTGTGGCTGTGGGCATGTTAAGTGACAGCTCTGTGCTCCAAATTTCCTGATTTTAAAGTGAGCACAATAAAGCCATCGTGGTGAATGGTGTGGTACCATCAGAAAGTGTTTCTCAGCTCAACTACATTCAGCTTTCAGGATTCTGCGGTGATGGGAGTTGCTGGCGGGGCAGTGGTGACAGCTCAGGCCACTGTCCCTGCACTGCAGAGCCCCTGTCCCTCCTCCGGAGACAGCTTCCACTTACTTCTGCTGCTGAAACCTGGGGATGAAGGATAGAAAGCTCCTGCCTGCCACACCTCTCGCACGGCACTCGGCCCAGGACCCCCAGTGCTGCTGCTGGTGGCCTCTACTTACGCCTGAGCGACTGTGCAGGGCTCTCAAATAAAGAGCCCCTGTACCTGCCAGAGCGGCCGGCCCGGGGGCGCAGGGCAAAGCCGGGCCCAGAGCCTGTTTTGGCTCCCGGGCCCCTCCCCCTTGGCTCTGCGCCCGGCCTCCTTGCAGCGAAGAGGCCGCACGTGGCCAGCTGGTGCCTAGTCCCAGTGAGACAATGAAAGTCTGTGTAGCACATGTCCCGTGTGCTTGTCCGGCAAAAGCTATTGGAAAGTGACAAGTACAGTCCATAAAAAGGCGCATAAAAATGCTGGTGTCTCAGGACCACAGCGAAACTTGGGGATCCTTGTCGATATAATGAGAGGGTACAGCAGAGGCCTGGGTTTTTTTCAGAGTCCTGTCTAGCCTTACCGTTCACCCGAAGGCTCAGATTCCTAAACGTGCTTGCCGGATGAAGAAGTGCGAGCATCCCCACGACAGCCGAAAGGTGGGAGCAGCCCAGGGGCCCGTCAGTGGATGAATGGATAAACAAAATGTGGTCCATTCACATGGTGGAATAGTATTCAGCCTTAAAAAGGAACGAAATTCCAACATAGGCCATAGTGTGGATCAACCTTGCAACTATTATGCCGAAAGAAATAAGCCAGTCACACAAGGACACTAAAAATACTGCGTGATTCCACTTAGATGAGGTCCCTGGAGGTGTCCAGTTCATAGACACAGCAAGGATGGTGGAGGCCGGGGGCTGGGGGGTGTGTTTCATGGGGACAGTTTCATTTTGGGAAGATGAGAAAGTTCTGGAGGTGGATGGTGGGGCGCACTGCACAGCAACATGGATGTGCTCCGTGCCCCTGAACTGTGGGCTTAAAAATCGTTAAAATGCCAACTTGTATGTTCTGTATATTTTACTACAATTAAAAAAAAAGTTCCCCTGCTTTCCCCAGCCCCGGCTGGGTGCGGTGCCAGGAGTCCCCACAGGCACGTGCCGAGGCCCCTCGAGGCTGGCAGGCCTTGCTTGTGAGGGTCGCCCCCTGCATGGCCAGCATCTGCCTCCAGATCCTCAGCCTTCCTGGATTTCAGGTCTCACGCTTCTGTTCTCTTCTGAGCTTTGCGCTCAACCCAAGGCTTTGAGGGAATTTTGTATTGTTCTGCATAAACCCAAGCTCACACACGCTGCACTGGGGGTATTAACCAATTTCCTCATGTCACTGCCGTCTCTGAAGACTGACCATGTAGTTCACTTCTAATAAGTCAACTTCAGGTGCAGTTTGCTCTGTGCTTTGTCCATGGGCAGCGACTCAAATTTCTTTCTGGTTGAGGGTTTCGGGGGAGGCTGTGGGCCTCCTCCACGGAGAGCAAGTTCCAGGGGTGATACTGTGTCTTCAGGAAAGAGCAGAACTGTTGTCCACGTTGTGGGAGGTGCAGACGGCATAGGGCATCCGGTGCTCGTGAGATCTGGTCTGGAAGGGCCCTGGCATGCTTGCGTCTCGGAGTCCTCGGCAAGGTCTGAGCCCTCCTGCAAAGGACTTGGGGGGGGGCCAGCCTCAGCTCCGGATGACTTCATTGTGCGGACAGAAACTAATTCCTCTCTAAGTGGGAAAAGGCTCTTTAGCTGCATTAAGAGGCTGAAATGTGATGAAAAGGCGAAGAGATTCAATCTTCCTTGCATCAGTCACCTGGGACTTCATCAGACTCAAACCGATTAGAAAAATACACATTGAAAGCATCATTTATACTAGACCAAAATCGTAGAAAACATTTGCCCTGGAGGGAGGGAGAAATAGCATTTCCACCTAAGCCATAATCTTTCATTATCTCTCCCGCCTCCTTTATGGGGTCTGACAGCCCCATCTCCTCCCCAAGACTAATCATTAGACTAATTAGTGGCTAATCTATGTTTAATTAAAACCTAGCCATTAATTACAGGAAATGCTCTGGCAACTTGGAAATAAAATGTGGTTGCAGGAGGAATCAGATTTCCTTAGGCATGGCTGGTGACCTAAGCAGAACGCTTTCCTTCTGCGCACGTTGGCTGCGGGGTGGGGTCTGGAGAGCGGCCAAGGGGAGGAGCAGAGGGCAGGATGGACTGTGCTGAGCATCTTGGATTCTGGCCTGTTACCCAATTTTCCACCTACTCCACAAGAGCTCTGCCTATGGTTCTGGCCTGGCTTTTCCCACATCCAGAATGTAATCTATTTTTTTCTCTGAAAATCTTTTATTAGGCATCTATATGTCGCACTTAGACCAAACCTGTTACCATGAGCTGCAAGGTCCTAGATCCATGGTTCTCAACCCTGGCTGCCTGTGAGAATCACCAAGAGACATTACAAATGTTCTGTGAGAAGCATAGGCAAATAAGAGACCAATGAACAGAGCAGAGAGCCCAGAAATAGACTCAGCATATAGGGACACATGTTTGGATATGACAGAGGTGGCACTGTCCAGGAGGGGGCAGGGGTGGCATTTTCCCTAAGTGGTGCTGTGTCAAATGGATAAGCACCTGAGAAAACACAGGAACCTGACCCCTACCTCACACCATACATGGAAAACCTTCTAACGGATAACGCAGAAGAATGCCTGGCATGTCTTCATCATACAAAGAGGACTGACCATAAAGGAAAAGACCGACAAACTGGGTTATATTAAGACTAAGCTTCTGTTCATCTAAGGTACAATTAAGAGATTGAAAAGGCACAAATCAGAAGACATTTGCAATGTATATGACCAAACAGGGCTTATAGAAAAATAGGAAAGAGGCTTGAAGAAGCACTTTACAAAGTGCTTGGTCAGTCATCAGGATGCAGACTGAGCAGCACGGTGAACCCACCAGAATGGCTAGAACGAACCCCGAGCATGGGTAAAGATACCGAACAAAGGGAACATTCACACGTTGCTGGTAGGAGTGTGAACCGAACAGACGCTTTGGAGACCTGTTTAGCTGAACGCATGCCTGCCCCAGGACCCACACACCACTCCTAGATGTCCAACAACAGACGTACACGCACGTGTGCACTGAAGCATGTATGTTAGAGTGACCATTACAGCATTGTTTTTAATATTTAATAGTTCCAAACTGGACGCAGCCCAAACACCTCTGAACAGTGGCGTGGCCAAGTGGAATTGTGGGGAATTCATACAGTGGAATATATAGCAGCACTCTAAGCTCAGTGAACCCCACAAAAACAGTGTGGTGGAAAAGGGTCTGGGCACAAAATTGGGCGTATACTGGTATGATTCCCTTCATATCCATACCTTCAGGAGCAGGTAGTCTGGAGGGTCATTCTCCGTGGGGAGGAGGTGGGGTACCGACGGAGGGTGTCCTGGGGTCTGTGGTACTCTTGTTTCTCCATCTCAGTGGCGGTCGTGTGGTTTGCCCACTTTGTGCCTATTCGCTGAGCTCTCACTGTGGTTTGTGCACTTTGGGGTGTATGCGTTGCCTTCTATTTAAGGAAGAGCAGTGACAGATAGAATAAGGCTGGGTTGCAGGCAGAGTGACTGGGTCTGGGTCCCAGGCGCATAGGAAGGGTCGGGCAGTAGGAGGGTGTATAGGGCTCGGGGGACCCTGATGTGTGCCCGCCCGACCTGGTTTGCCTGCATGACCTGACTCCTGCTTGTCCCTTTAAGCTTGCCAGCATCCGGCCCCTAGGGTTTGACTTGCCCGTGTTCCTTGGGGCTGGAATGCTCTCTCCTGCCTGGCTCCCTCACGTCACCCCCGCAGGGACCTTCCCTGATCCATCTGTCCAGCATGCGCCTCACCCCAGCCGCCCTCTGCCCATCATTCTGTTCCTTCGCTGTTCTTGCAGTGGAGACAATGTCCTGTGTCCACTGAATTCCATTTCGCTTTCCTCTTTCTACATTTGGAACGATGTTTTCCAATCTTCCTTGCAGTTAGGTCACCTGGGACTTAGGTGGGCAGGACTCCCTGCCGCCATGCTTATGAACCACCAGCACATTGCACGCTGTTGTGGAATAGTCTCTATCTCCCTAGGAGCTTACGGCCACATGGCACACGTGAACGCCAGTGCAGGGCGGTGGGAGGCAGGCCCTGGGAGTCAGGCTCATGGTCAAGAGTCATTAGCCAGCACCTGCGTGGTGGGCCGAGGCTGGAGGATTGCTGCACTTTTGGGTTGGGGGGGTTGGGGTCGGGTGATGCTCCTTGCTGGTGGGGGAGGGGGAGGGAGGGGGCGAGAGGGGGAGCCGGCTGCCCAGGGTAGCCAGGAAATGGAGAAAGGGGGACCCCGCAGTCCCTCCTAAGTCTTCTCACCCCTTCCTTCCGTGAGCACTGTGCCTCCTTCCCTTTTATGGTAGTGAATTCTCAGCTGAAACGCTCCACATTAGCCCCACCCCTGTGCTGCCTGTGTGGGGCCACTGCAAGCAAAGGGTCTGTTTGTCCTGTTTGCAGAACAGAATGTCCCTCTCCTCTAAGGCGGGGCTCATGCAGTCCTGAGGGGCTCTGTCTGGAAGATGCCTCCTGCATCCCCCGGAGGGGGAAATGCTGAGAGGTGCTCTCAGTGAGCAGCCGTGCTAATTGCTTGACACTTGGGGTGCTCATTAGGACCCCTACTTCTTCCCTCGTGGTCCAAGGCTGCCTTTTATGGTGCCCCTAGGGTGTTCCATGGTGGGATGATGTAGGGGTCCGGCTCTGTGCGTAGGGCTTCTAGCATCCAGCCAGAGATGGTATGTGGGGCTGCAATGCTGAGAACATGCTAAGAGGATGTGGGGGCACTGGGAGGTTTAAGGACCCCCAACAGCCTCCCCTGAGCTGCAGAACCACTACTGAGAGCCCGGTGGGGGAAGGTTGCCAGGCGCAGCGTGCATGCCTCTTCCCCTCCGCCTCCGTCTCACGAATCACCCCACAACCCTTGGCACTTGCCAACAGCGAGGCTCCGTGTCAGGACCAGTTTCCAGACAGATCTGCTTGTGTGCTTCTCCAAACCACGAGCCAGAATTTGTTGGGGGTGGGGGGTGAGGTGTCAAGGGTGAAACAGGTCGCAGGCTGGTGGAGCCCTGCAAAAGGGAAAAGGACCGGGGACCATTTGGAAGAAAGAAGCTCTCAGCTGTGTTGCACAAGGGCAGGGAAACTGGCGGTCCTCCAGCTCTGCGTGGCTGTGCTGTTCTGGGGGCTCACTGTCATGTGCCTCCCGTGCTTGGTCGGAGGGAGTCGGCGTGGGGTTGGGGCCGTGCCCTTACTCTGTGTCCCCAGGGCTCCCCGAGGGGCACGTGGGGCGCCTGCTTGCCCTCCTGAGCCCCAGCGCCGTGTCACAGCTCTCCCGCCTCCTCGTCTCGGCCCGGGGTCGCCTGCACGCTGTCAACTGCCAGCTCCCTGGACCGAGGGGCAGAGGTGTCGGGAGGCCAGTCAGCAGCTCCAGCCCCCTACTGTCCCTTTCCTCTGAGCTCGGACCGCTTATGGTCTGGGTCTCTCTGCAGAGAATTCATTCATTCCACAGACACTTTCCATTGGCAGGATGCTTTCGGTCAGCAGCGCTCATGGGCTCAGAGGGTTGTTCGGTGGGGAAACTTCCTAAGCAACACCCTCTGGCATGTGCCTAAGTAGGTGGCATCTCCAACTCATCTCTGTATAGGAGCAAAAACATGCTGTCGTATCATTCTCAAAATTCCATCCTACAGGAACTTGGGGTTTCCTCGTCCTGTTTGGTGCCAGGCATGGGGCATATGATGGTGACACAGCAGCCCTGTTCTGTTGCACCAGGTGAAGCAGCACTGGACCCCTCCGTACACAACGGACACTCCAGGCCCTGTTGCTGTGAGCGTGGAAAGTTCTGGGTGCTAGGCAGGCAGACGGTGGGAACTGGTGCTGTCTTGGGGAACGTCAGGAGCCCTCCCTGGGGAAGGGGACATTCCGTGAACATCTGAAGGATGGGAAGGTGTTGGACACAAGAGCAGGAAGCATGTCCCAAGGGACCCAGAGCAGCAGTGGTCCTGGGAGGCCAGCAGGGTGGGGTGGACGGAGACAAAACCAGAGAATCAGGTGGAAAGGGCTGGTGAGGCAGCAAGCCGAGGCGAGGAGCCCGTGTTCTGCCTGCAGTGCTGGGGGCCGTCGCGGGGCCTCGAGCTGCAGGGAAATGATGGGATTTGCCTTTTGTGAGGAGCCCCCTCTGCCTGCTCTATGGAGACTCTGCTGGAGAAGGCAGAGGGGATGGGTGAACCCAGACTGGGCTTGGCAAGCTACGGCCAGGGGCCAAATCTGGCCCACTGCCTGTTTCTGTCCATGAAGCTTTATCGGCGCACAGCTGCACCTGTTGCTTACACTTCGCCGGTGGCTGTGTTGGACAAGTGGCTGTATGGCCCGCAGCGCGGACATGCTTACTCTGCCATTTCACAGGAAAGGTGCTGACCGCTGTGTTAAAAAGCTGCTTTAGCCTAGCAGAGTGGGGACAAGGCAGCAGGCGCAGGAATAAAGGCGGGGCTGGGTTCAGAGATTTAGGAAGCAGGCAACAGGGCCCACCTGCCTGACCCAGGATGGGGCCAGGCAGGTAAGAGGGTGGGGGTGAGGAGGGCCCGAGCCACCGCTTTGAGGGAGGACCTCTAGCCCCTGTCTGGACGGGCCTTGACCACCCTGCCTCTCCAGAACCTCCATTTCATTTCCTCATGAGATTGTTTTCCAGTGTCTGCAGCTGAATGACGCTCCGCAAACCCTTCCCACCAGGATTTGCTAATAAGACTTAAAAGGCTCTTCGTCTTCCTCCCAGACAGGACACGCAGTGTGGAGAACCCACGATTCTGGGGGCATCTCTGTGAGCAAAGCGTTGACGCCTTCCTTTCTTTTCCCCGTCGGGAAGGCGCCGTCTGCCTGCTCCCCACTTACGCCCTGAAGGCTGCCTGAGAGCGCTCCCCCAGGCCCCGGCCTTGTGGGTGACCAGCCACGGCTTCAATGTGTTTGGCTGTTGAGCATTTCCGTAGGCAGAGCGTGTCTGCAGGGAAAACGATACCTCGTCTGTCAGGATCTCGACCTGCAATCCCCGAGCAGAAGGTCGGCCTGGTGTGGCGGGTGGTTGGTGTTTCTCCCTCAGAAGAGGTCCTGCTGAGGGCTGGGGCTGGAACGGTCCCTTCTCGCCCTGGGACGGAGCTCAGGACACTCAGACGGCCTCCCGGCTGGAGGAAATCCTTGGGAGTCTGCTCTGTGAGTTCCCAGCATCCCCTCACCTCTTTTTCTTAAACAGTGTTATTGAGATAGGATTCCCATACCGTATGGCTGGTTCCTGGGAAGTGTACCGTTCAGTGGTTTTCAGTGTGTTCACAGGGCCGTGAAACCACCACCACAGTCAATTTTGTGCCATTTCCCCCCTCCCAATATTGATGATAGAATCTACAGCGCCCTCCCCCGGCCCCCAGCAACTACTTTCTCTTTCTGTAGATTTTCCTGTTCCAGGTATTTCCTGTAAATGGAATCACAGCATATGTGGTCTTCTGGGCCGGGATGCCTTGGCTTAGCGCCCTGTGCTCCCGGCCCGCCTGTGCCCCGCACTGCTGCGCTCCTTTTTATGGCTGCATGATATTCCATCAAGCAGGTGGAGCTGTCGCCTCTAATGATATTCATGTATTCCGCAGTGGGCCTGGGATGGCTTAAACCAGGGGTTGCAGACATTTTCTGCAAAGGGCCAGGGGGCACACAGTTTTGGCTTTCAGAGTCATAAAGCCTCTGTTGCAACTACCCCACTGCCCTCCTCGCTCCAAAGTAGCACAGGTGACGTGTGAAGGAATGGGTGTGGCTGAGTCCCAGTAAGACTTTATTTACAGAAACAGGGCAGCTGGATTTGGCCCTTGGGTCATGGCTTGTGGACCTCTGGCTTAAAGGGGTCTTATGAACCTGCTGGAATTTGGTGTTCACAGCATGCACGGCCGTCCTCTCCACCCCAGGCTCCCCAGCCCTGCAGAGCGGGCGGCCTCTGTGATGGCAGCCTGGCCTCCTTGGGAGAATCGTTCTCGACCTCGCAGAAGCTCCCTTGACCTTTCAAGGAGCTCAGCCTTCTCCGAGTGACTCGGTGCCATTTAGGGAGGAGGAGGCAGTCTCCGAGAGAGCCATCTCCCGGAGAGAGGGGTGACTGGCCGGCTCCGTCTGGGTCTGGGCCAAGACGTTCCTGCTGTTCCTAAGTGTCCAGGCTGGGAGCGTGTTCTTGTTCTCGTGCCGCAGGTGGTCACTGGGCAACTGTTGGTGGGCTCTGAGCCCCAGGCCGCTCACTTCTCACCAGCCCACAGCCGCTCCACCTGGGGGGCTACACCTTCTGGTCCTCCCAGCGCCTGGTGTGGTAGGTCCTGGCCTTCACTTGTTGGACAGGAAGCTGAGACTCAGGCTAAGTGTCTCATTTAAGGTCATGTGGTTGCTCGTGAAGGACGGGGTCTAATCCTGGTTTCCCAAAATAGGGCTTTCTCCACAGCACCCTGACATCTTCCTGAATCTCCTGGACTATTCCCAGAATCCAGAGCAGATTGGCATGAGTTAGGGTCGGGCCTCTGAGGCAGGTAGGGCCTGTGGCGGGCTGAGGCTTGGCCCCCTGTGGTGTCCTGGTCCCAATTCCTGGAAACTGTAAAGGGGACCTTATTTGGAGAAAGGATTTCGGACAGGATTAAGGATCTGGAGGTGGGAGCTCATCCTGAATTATCTGGGTGGGCCCTAGGTGCAGGCCGGTGTACCCTTCCGGAGGAGGACAGAGGGAGATTCGGCACATACACACAGCACATGGCCATGTGACGTGACAGTGGAGCTGAGAGATGCGCGGACACGGTCCTGAAGGTGGAGACGTGGTTAAAAACCATGGAGCTGGAAGTTGCAAGGATTCGCCCCAGAGCCCAGCCCAGCTGACCCTTGATATCGGACCAGTGATGCTAATTTGGGCCTCCAGAACTGGGAGAGAATCAATTTCTGTTGTTTGAAGCCTCTACTTCAGGGACCTTCACTGTATCCTGGTCATGGCCGGTCTTACTTTCTGTGGATAAATTGAAAGTTCCTGTGGCCAGGATTCTCACCTGGCCCTGGTTCTCTGGCTCACTGCACACGTGTGGGCAATACGTTGCTATTGACTCTATATAAAGAGCTCTGCCCAGTGGTCTGGGCGACACGGTGGCAGGGCTGCAAGGCTGCAGGAGAGCAGAGGCTGAGTGATGTCAGCGCCGAGGACAGAGGCCCAGAGGCAGAGACCGGCTTGCTGCATGCAGACTCCGTCTGCGTGAACGGGATTCTAGTGATGGACCTGCCACCGCGGGAATAAAGTTGGGTATAACCCTTTCACCCCAAGAACGTTCTGCTGTCATTTCTTTGGTCACACTGAATCCATAGTGAACTTGCCTGGGGCTGAAGCCCATTGGCAAGATATTTTCCTTGGGGTAACTACTTATTCCTGGATTTTTCACTTTTTTCTTGGTTCTAGGAGCCTCTTTGTTCTGGAGAGTTGCATCTCACCAGCCTACACTTCCCTAACTAAAGCCAGAGAGCTCCCTGAGGGCCACTGCCTTTGGGATTCAGGCTGTTTGGATTTTAGGAAGATAATGTGGTGCATCTGTTTCATATTGCCTGTGGCTCAGCAGGCCTGGTGCAGCCCTTCATCACCAGGAGTAAGCCTTCCCAAAAGGGAACCACCTGTCTGTGGGAGCCCACTGAGAGGACGAGACCTCCGGCTGACCCCCGAGGCGCCCCATCCCTGCGCCTGGGACACACGTTCCACCCACTGTTCTGTCGCCAGACAACCTGAGGACGCAGCCTTGGGGAGGGAGGTGTCGAGACCCTCTGGACGTGACGGACACTGTGGAGGCCTCTATGGAAGCTCTTAAGATTCTGGTGGGCAGGTGCGGACACCTGTCCTGCAGCGCCAGGGACAAGCCCTGAACGTAAGTCCCCTTGCTCATCAGGCCCGCCGCCTCCCCATCTGGAGGGACCTCCCAGCCCCATCTCTCCGTGCCCTCTGCACAGGTGCCCGGTTTCAGGTTTCTCCTGGTCCCAAGGTCACCTGGTGGTGGAGCTGAGGAGCTGGGACAGGAACCCAGAGTCTGGCTACACTCAGGACTCTCCTTCTCGCTGGGGGCATCGTTCAGGTCAAGGGCAGGGCTGCCTAAGGCCCCCCAGGTCAGTGCCAGGATGGGCGGCCCTCAGCAGAGGCACGGAGCCCCCCCCCCCCCCACCGTAACACAGCTTGGTGCCCCCAGGGCCTCTCCCTGCCCTTGGCCTCATGCTCGTCTCACTGCTGGAAGGCACTCCTGTTTCAGAATTCCATTTGGGTTCTAAAGTTCATCCTTTTCCCACGTCCTCGCGTGGGTTCAGAGCTTAGTCCTCGGAGGGCCTGCTTTGTGGAAGTGCCAAGAGGCTTTTGAATGACGTTGCCTGGGCAGGCTGGGGCTGCTGGTAAATCCCAGGCCCCACGCCCCTGCTCTGGCTTTCCAGTGGGCTCTGAAGCTGCCTCTAAAAGGAGTGCCCCTGATGTTTTATGTAGGTAGCTTTAACCAAAGAAACAGGGTCCCCAGCTGATGATGGGCTCCCGGGCGGGTCCATGAGTGTGTAAGGTGCTCACAGCCCCAGCCGTGGAGCAGTGGACAGGTGTGCGGATACCCCTGTAGCCCCTCTCCTGATGTCCGCGCGCACTGTTGGGGGCAGCGCGGGGAGGTCCACGCATGAGATGAGTAGAGGGAACTGCCCACCGCCTGACCTTTTCACCTGACAGCTTCCTGGAGATGCAGTCCCCACGCTGACAGCTCACCCCTCTACAGTGGGCAGTAGCTTTTAGTAAACTCACAAAACTGTGCAAACCAGTACTGCAGTAGAATTTACAGCATTTTCATCATCACTGAGAGAAGCCCATGACCTTCAGGCGCCACGCCCACACTCCCCCGACCCCGGGTGGCCACCAGTCCACTCTGTCTCTGCACTTGCCTCTTCTGGACACTTCACGTACACAGAAAGTCCCATCTTGCCTCAATTTTCTGAAAGAAAATTGGGGGTTGTCTCCCCACCTCCCTTGGCCTGCCATCCTCCCCAAGAACTGCCCCAGGACAGGCTCTGGAGGAGGGGGCCTGGCAGGAGCTGGGGGCAGGGCAGGGCGAGCCAGGTGGTTGGCAAGAGGGCACGAAAGTTGAGGGGGAGGCGGAGGCCCTGAGCAGCCTGTGGCGGCCCTGTTTGGCTAGGGGAGGCAGGGCTGGTGGGCTAGGGTGGTCTGTGTGTCATGTGCCCACTAGGGGCCCCCAGGGGGTGTCTGCATGACCCGGGGCTCCCGGGCAGGGGCGGCTGCAGAGATGTGACTCTGGCAGGAGACTTGGTAGCAGGCAACAGGGACAGCGAGGGGAGAGGCGACTATGTTTAGAGATAATTACTCTGTCATGTGCAGAGGTATTAAGGCAGGCTCCCGGCAGTGCAGCGATTAACGTGAGGCGTCACCGACAGAGCAGCAGGGAATTGGCCTCCGGGCCAGCCCTGTTTTCCTTACAGGCACTGGATGCCCAGAGCCAGGGAGAGCGGCAGGGGAATTGGAAGCCATGGGGGAGAAACCTGCCACTCGCAGGGCCGTGCGTTTCTCTGAGAGTCATGGCCGTGGATGTGGGGGCTTTCTGCAGAGGAGGGGGGACCCTCCGAGGGGTGCTGCCTGCAGCCATTAGTCCAACAGGCGTTTAATAAAGGCGTCTAATCACTGGGCATGGTCCTAGGCGCCTGGCTGTAGCTCGGCTGTGAGCAGGGTGCTTGTTCTCATCCTGGTGGAGGGGGATGAACACGCACGCACACACTCACCACGTGGAAACTGAGCAGGGGTCCTGCAGTCTCACACTGGGCCGCCCTCTGTGCTTGGTGACACTGTACAGAGACCTGAGGGAGGCCAGTGAATGGCCAGTGCACGTGGGGGGGGCTGCGGTGGGGGCATCTGGGAAGGGTGTTCCAGGGAGCTGGGCCTGCGAGTGCCAAGGCCCTGCGGCAGGGAGGAGGGACGCCAAGTGTCTGGTGGGGCAGAGGGAAGCCGGGCGTTACAGAAGATGTCAGGGGGGAGCCCACGGCCAGACTGGGCCTGACTTTGGGGACACAGAGCTAGCTTCTATTTTCAGTGTTTCTTTTCTTTAAACTGAGGTATGGTTGACAAACAGTAAAATGCACTGCTCTTAGGTATGTAGTTAGGTGAGTTTTGGCACATGTATATGTGTACACACCTCTAGCCCTGTTGTCTCCCTGCCCCCTGGCCCCGCTGAGGCCCCTTGGCTCTGATTCCCAGCCCTGGACCTTCTGTGTTCCTGTTCTGGAAGCATGCAGTGCGCAGGCTTCTGTGTCTGACTTCTTTCACTCAGCACGGTGCATTTGAGGCTCATCCATGTTGCTGTGTGTGTTGGAAGTATGTTCCTTTTTATTACTGCGTGGTGGTCCATGGTATGATGGGGGGTCCATGGTATGATGGGGGGGTCCATGGTATGATGGGGGGTCCATGGTATGATGGGGGGTCCATGGTATGATGGGGGCGTCCATGGTATGATGGGGGGGTCCATGGTATGATGGGGCATCCATGGTATGATGGGGGGTCCATGGTATGATGGGGGGTCCATGGTTTGTTTATCCATCTTCCTGCTGTCGGACCCTTGGTTGTTCCTAGTTTCTGGCAAGTGTGAGTGAAGCTGCTAGGAATGTTCCCATACATGTGTGTTTGGCCTTTTCTCTGGGTGAGGAGGGGCTGCTGCAGGGGTCTGAGCAGAGGGGGGAGGTGATTTGACTCTGGTGCTCTGTTGAGAACCGCATGCAGGGTTGGGGGGCAGCTGGGCAGGCCCACACAGGTAGGTGGTGTGGTGGGTCTTCCCTCTCAGTCCAGGAAAAGCCATTTTCTCACGTGTGCAGTGGGAGGAGTCCTTCATTTATTCCCAGAGCGGGAGTGAGTGTCCTCTTCTCCGGGTCCTTGCCCGGGGGCTCTGCAGGCCCCTGTGATCATCTCAGGTTGGCTCCAGGACAAAGCTGCATACAGGTGGGGTCTGGGATGCACTGGGACACTTGTTCCTTGTTAGCACCTGTAAGGTGATCACCCTCTGCTGTGATCTGAATGTTTGTGTCCCTGTCAAATGCATATGTTGAAATCCTGCTCCCCAGTGGGACAGATTTAGGAGGCCGGGTGTTTGGGAGCTGATCAGGTCATGAGGGTGAGTGGGCTTGGCACCCTATAAATGGGAGAACTCCCTCACCCCTGCTGCCCTGTGATGACACAGCGAGAAAGACACAGTGAACCAGGAGGCTGGCCCCCGTCAGACCCTGAGTCTGCTGGCATCTTGGTCTTAGACGCCAGCCTCCAGAACTGTGAGGAATGGATGTCTGTGGTTTACAGGCCACCCCATCTGTGGTGTCCATTATAGCCACTGAACAGACTGAGGCCCCACCATTACTAAGTAAGTGCAGGCTTCAGGTAAGAGCTGAAGACAGAAGGCGCCGCACTGCCCTTCAGGCCCCCGCTTCCAGAGACAGGACCGAGGCCCACATGCGGGCTGGTAAAGGACACTGTGTGCCGGCCGGGGCTCCCTCCGTCAGCCTGGAGGACAACCCGCAGGCGCTCTGCTGGAGGCAGGTGTGTTTCCGGAAGAAGCAGCTGGTCTTTGGCTGGAGAAGAAAGGTAGGGATGATGGGCACAGGCAGCCAGCGTTGCCACGTTAGGGACCTGCATTCTGTCCGCGGCGTCCGCAGCAGAGGTTGGGGCTCGGGTCCCGGTCCTGGAGCCACCCTGCTTCTGAGGGTCCTTCATGGCTGTTGGTGTCCCTGCAGGAGGGCATAGTGCTGGGGGCCCTAAGAGGCCTGGAGGGGCAGCAGACATGCCCATACGGAGCTTTGCAGTGTAACTAGAGTCGGGGTGATGGGCCTCCTGGTGTGTGACCCAGGCCTCCTGTCTGCCACCAGCTGGGGTCTTTCCCTTTGTCTGTAGCCTGCTTTGTCTCCCCCTATTGATTCTCTGCTTTGACTCAATATCTAGGTCTTTCTAAATTAGCCCCGGCAGGTGAGATGGCTTAGAGTTTTATGTGATTTTACACTCTCTAAAGGTGAGTGATAGGGACTTTTCATCGTGAGTTTCCTGACAACACCTTGCAGTGAGCCATCAATTTCTGTACAACACCTGGAATACGCAAACTCTGTTTTCAAGTACATCCTGGGGCTTAGTATGTGTGACAAAGGATGGAGGACAGTTTCATAGGAAAAAAATCCATTGTGCATTTTGGATACATAAAAGGCAGGCCTGCAGGGGAGGGAGGTGGGGGGAGCAGGGGGAAAGATGCTGACACCCACGGGCCTTGAGTGCGGGAAGGCGGAGGCCAGGAGATGAAGAGGAGAAATGGAAATGAGAGGGAGGGAGAGGCACTCGGATGAAAGGGGCAGATGCAGAGATAAAGCCCTTTGCAGGAGGCGCAGGGACATCGGTCTAAATGAAGGGCGTCAGTGACTGCAGAAGCCTTTGAGTCTGACGATATGCTCACGGGCTCTTCCCGTCTGCACTTACTCCTTGGTTGTGATGGCGCCCTCGCCGCGCCTCTGCCCTGCCCCAGCTGCACGCCCAGCAGGGTCCCTCCCCTGTTGGGCCAGTTCCAGCAAGTGTGGCTGCCTGTCTCCCTCACCTCTGCTCTCAGGAAGGCCTCCCCAGCCTCCGCTGGCTGGTTATTTTGCACAGACCCTAAAGGCTTGTTGTGCGCTAAAACCCTGGCATCACCTGGCTTTTGCTGACCTCTCTCCAGCCTCATCCTCTCCCCCACCCGCCTTCCTTCCCCCACCCCAGAGCCCCCTGCCGCTGTAGCCTCTTGGTTTGTGGAGCACCTGTGAGCCCCTCCCTGCGTTAGAGCCAGCTCCCATGCTAGTCTCTTGGGCTCCTTTTCCCACTTTGAGCCTCCCCCGGAATCTGCCTCCTGGGGAAGGCTCACAGAGGGCTGAGGGGTCCTGCTGATCCATCACCGCAGCCTTCCCAGCACCCTCAGTGTGGACCCATACACCTATGTTGTTCCCATTCCTGGTTATTGTCTGCCCTTTCCATACTGGGCATCTCCCAAAGTCAGGGACCTTGGGTGTTTTACTTGTAGTTGTAGATCTCTCACCTGATCTCCACCAGGCATGTGCTGACTGCACAGGGCCTAGGTTGGGGCAATGCGTGTCTTTCCATGGTTGCTACCATGCAGCTAACCTTCCCACACCGCCAGCTGATGGGGCCCCAGCCCCCTTGATTAAACTCCCCAGAATCTGATCCCAAGCTGCTCTTGTGGGTCCTGTGAGATCTTTGGCTTCCTGGGGGTCTAGTCGCTTTCTTTCCACCTTCCTGGCTGGGTGATGCCGTGACTTAACCTAGTTATAGGCCAAGTGGCCAGGGTGATAGGCAGAGGCAGATCCGGGGTTCAGCACATGTTGTCATGTGGGGGAGAAACCTCTGCACTGTCTTCAAGTGGAGGGAAGGGTTTGCTTTTCTATGCGTCCATCCTTGATCGTGTGCTCCCTAGGGCTTTGCTGCTCTGAGCTCTGTCACTGCTGTTTTCATTGGTACATAGTGCTTTACTCGTTATTTTCTGTTGTTTCGTGGGAGAGGCGAGCACTGGGGCCTCCTGGTCCTCTATCTTGCTGACATCACTTGAGACTTTTTTCCCAGCGGCCCAGCACATGATCTGTCTTGGCGAATATTCCACATACACTTAAGCAGAACGAGTACCTGCAGCTGTTGGATTTAGTGTTCTCTAAATGTCAGCCAGGCCAGAGAGCTCGAAGATGCTCAGATCTTCCCTTACGGGATTTTGGTTGGCTTGTTCTATGAATTGCTGAGAGAGGGGTGTTAGGATCATCAACTATAACGATGGGCCTCTCCCTTTCATTCTTTCCATTTTTGCCCTATGTATTTTGAAGTTCTCTTATTAGGCCTACATGCTTGTGAGTTTTGTCCTTTCTTAGTAAACTACTCCTTTATCGTTGTAAAACATCACTCCACGAATACAGTTTGTCTTCAGGTCTAGTTACGCTGTTATTAATATAAACCTTCTTGTGCTTAGTGTTTACATGGTGCCTTTTAACCGTCTTTTACTTTCAGTCTATCTGTAGCTAACAACTTCTGCCTTTTAATTGGAGTGGTTAGTCCATTTACATTTAATGTAATTAAGTCTTTCATTTTGCTGTTTATTTTCTGCTTTGTTTTCTGTTTCTTGTTCATTGGCACCTCCTCCTTTCCTGCCTCTATTGTGGTTGCTTTGATATGTTTCAGGGTCACATTTTATACATTGGCTTTGTGGCCTTAACGGTGCCTTTTCTTAGTGGTTGCTCTAGGGATGACGGTAACAATTTTTAAAGCCATGAGACTGAGTGTGAGAAGTGGCATCTTTCCTGTATAGCGGAGTCATCCTCCCTGACAGTTTCCCAGAATTGAGCCCTCGTGGGCTTTGGTGTTTGGGGAGGCGAGGAGCAAACTCACGATGAAAAGGTGACCAAGAAAGTACGTGATTAAAGTGAGAAGTTGTCCAGGAGAGAAAGGGGTGACCCAGAGGCCAAGTAAAGAGAAACTTTCGAGGAGGAAGTGAGTTAATGACTGTGTCTACGCTGCTGAAGGGGGAGTGCATTGAAGCTGAGGACTGGCCAGTGTCTAGCTGTGTTGGGGTGGAGGGTCATTGGTGATCTTGGCAGAAATTTCTTTCTATAAAAGACTGAAAGGAAACTTGTTTATAGTTACTTCAGGAGAGGATGGGGAGGGATGAAGTGGAAACAGCATATAAAGACAGCTCTTTTAAGGAATTTTCCTGCAAAGAGGAGCAGAGAAATGGTGTAGTGTCTGAATGGAGATTTGAGTCAAGGGAGATTTTTATTGTTGGGAGATATTAGAGCATGTTTATATTCTAATGAGACTCAGGATATGGTGGAAAAAATATAAATCATAAAACAAAAACCACATTTATACATATACTTATATACATACATAAATGAAATTTTGATAGATAAGACCCCAAACATTAATAGTGGCCATATTTCAATTGTAAGATTATGAATGATTTTTATAATATTTGTCTCTATTTGAAAAATCTATATACTTTTTCTCCCTATAATAAGCACAAATGAGATTAACAATAAAGTGAAGTGGGAGAGACAATTAAATTCACCACGAAAACCAGAGCACGACTTTCTCATCTCTCTTAAAGCCAGTTTCCTATGAAGAAATTGTGCTCGCTCCTGGCAAAGACATGCAAACAGTTCAGAGAAGCTCAAAGGTAGGAACAGGAAGCTCCCTGGCTGGCTCTCTCTGACCTCCTCATTCCCAGGGCCCAGCCATATAGTTGGTGGTGCATTTTTCCAGAAAATTTCATTGTTTTTCAATTTTTTATTAAGGTATTATTGATATACACTCTTATGAAGGTTTCACATGAAAAAACAATGTGGTCACTACATTTACCCATATTATCAAGTCCCCCCCATACCCCAATGCAGTCACTGTCCATCAGTGTAGTAAGATGCCGCAGATTCACTACTTGCCTTCTCTGTGCTACACTGTTTTCCCTGTGACCCCCCACACCATGTGTACTAAACATAATACCCCTCAATCCCCTTCTCCCTCCCTCCCCACCCGCCCTCCCACACCCCTCCCCTTTGGTAACCACTAGTTCCTTCTTGGAGTCTCTGAGTCTGCTGCTATTTTGTTCTTTCAGTTTTGCTGCATTGTTATACTCCACAAATGAGGGAAATCATTTGATACTTGTCTTTCTCCGCCTGGCTTATTTCACTGAGCATAATATCCTCCAGCTCCATCCATGTGGTTGCAAATGGTAGGATTTGTTTCTTTCTTATGGATAAATAGTATTCCATTGTGTGTATGTACCACATCTTCTTTATCCATTCATCTACTGATGGACACTTAGGTTGCTTCCATATCTTGGCTATTGTAAAAAGTGCTGCAGTAAACATAGGGGTGCATATGTCTTTTTGAATCTGAGAAGTTGTATTCTTTGGGTAAATTCCAAGGAGTGGGATTCCCGGGTCAAATGGTATTTCTATTTTGAGTTTTTTGAGGAACCTCCATATTGCTTTCCACAATGGTTGAACTAACTTACATTCCCACCAGCAGTGTAGGAGGGTTCCCTTTTCTCCACATCCTCGCCAGCATTTGTTGTTCTTAGTCTTTTGGATGCTGGCCATCCTTACTGGTGGGAGGTGATATCTCATTGTGGTTTTAATTTGCATTTCCCTGATGATTAGTGATGTGGAGCATCTTTTCATGTACCTGTTGGCCATCTGAATTTCTTCTTTGGAGAACTGTCTCTTCATATCTTGTGCCCATTTTTTAATCAGGTTATTTGTTTTTTGGGTGTGTAAGTTCTTTATATATTTTGGATGTTAACCCCTTGTTGAATATGTCATTTACAAATATATTCTCCCATACTGTAGGATGCCTTTTTGTTCTGTTGATGGTGTCCTTTGCCAAACAGAAACTTTTTAGTTTGATGTAGTCCCATGAATTCATTTTTGCTTTTGTTTCCTTTGCTTGAGGAAATGCGTTCAGGAAGAAGTTGCTCATGCTTATATTCAGGGGATTTTTGCCTATGTTGTCTTCTAAGAGTTTTATGGTTTCATGACTTACATTCAGGTCTTTGATCCATTTTGAGTTTACCTTTGTGTATGGGGTTAGACAGTAATCCGGTTTCATTCTCTTATGTGTAGCTGCCCAGTTTTGCCAACACCAGCTGTTGAAGAGGCTGTCATTTCCCCATTGTATATTCATGGCTCCTTTATCATATATTAATTGACCATATATGCTTGGGTTTATATCTGGGCTCTTTAGTCTGTTCCATTGGTCTGTGGGTCTGTTCTTGTGCCAGTACCAAATTGTCTTGATTACTGTGGCTTTGTTGTAGAGCTTGAAGTTGGGGAGCATAATCCCCCCAGCTTTATTCTTCCTTCTCAGGATTGCTTTGGCTATTCGGGGTCTTTTGTGGTTCCATATGAATTTTAGAACGATTTTCTCTAGTTCATTGAAGAACACTGTTGGTGTTTTGATAGGAATTGCATTGAATCTGTAGATTGCTTTAGGCAGGATGGCCATTTTTGACAATATTAATTCTTCCTATCCATGAGCACGGGATGTGTTTCCATTTATTGGTATCTTCTTTAATTTCTCTCATGAGTGTCTTGTAGTTTTCAGAGTAAAGGTCTTTCACTTCCTTGGTTAGGTTTATTACTAGGTATTTTATTCTTTTTGATACACCTGTCAGAAAATTTCTTATACACGTAATATATTTTTCCTCTTGCATAAACAGGGTTTTATATTGTATTGGAACTTGCTTATTTTGGTTACTATTTTTCTTGAACATAGTGTCCTATCAGCACATATAACTCTTATTTTTAAAAATATTGCATAATATGCCATCATATGGATGTCCCATAATTTATTTCCTAGTGGGTGGACACCCCATGTATATTGCCACTATAACAGTATTTCACTTAATATATTGATGTACGAGTTGGCTTACTCATGAGGGCAAATCAGTGGGATAGATTCTTGGAATGGAATTGTTAGATCAAAGGCATGTGTGTTCAGAAATCAATAAATATTGCCAAGTAGCCCTTCCAAAACATTTTTTTTTTAACCTTAGTCCCATCTACTGTGTATCAGAGGGTGTCTTCTTACTCATTCCTAATCCAATACTGGATTTAAAATATATTTTGCCAGTTTAACAAATGGTATCTTGTTATTAGTTAAATTTCTTTAATTATGAGTGGGGTGGAGTATCTTTTCTTATATTTTATGACCATTTGTATTTTTCTGTGAAGTGATTGTTTCTCTTTGGTTGTGTGTCTTTTACTTATTAATTTGCCAGAACTTTTTATTTATGAAGGAAACCTATCTTTTGTTATATGTGATATAAATCTCTTTCCCACTGGGTAATTTTTCTTTTAACTCTGCTTATAGTATTTGTTTTTCCAAACAGAAGTTTATCTTTTAGTTAAAAGTCTTTTCCTGTTTTTGGCTTCTATGGTTTATGTAATATTTAATCATTAGCCACTCTAGGATTTTAAGATAATTCATTATGTTACTGTGTCTAGAGAAAGTGAGTTTCTCTCTGTTTCCCTAGGTTCATGTTCTGCAGTAGCTTAAGAGGATGCAGGATGGCATGTGTCCAGGGAGGCCTTTATATATCAGGACACAGGCTTCCAGGACTACACCACCACTGTCTCCAGCTTCTAAGAGGACAGATCATTTAAGTTGTCCTGTGGCACCTTTAAGAAATGGCCCCTTATGCCAGGGCCTGTGTCTAAGCCAAGTCTTGGGAACACCAGGAAGCCTTCCTGGAACCCCCCAACCATTGACCGTGACCCCCCTGAACTCTGGGCCTGTCTCATCATGCCTCTCGGTTAGACCTGAATTACAGAAGCAGAGAGTTTTGGAGCCAGGAGAAACCCTAGAGATCACCTATATCAGTATCAATTTTGTAGTTGAGGAAAAAGTAAAGTCAAGTACGTGCAGGATGGGAAGCCTAGACGTCAGTCTCCTTCTGCAAGCACTGACACCCCAAACCTCTGCCAAAGCTCAGGTCCCCTCTGAGTCAGTTATCCTGCAAGCTCCTCAAGGGTGGTCTGTACCCCCTGCTTTTTTTGCCCATGTGGACTGGGCAGATCAGAACACAGAGGGCACCTTATGCACCCCTGTGGATGGGTGGCTGGCTTTGCAGGTTGGGCACCTGTTCAGTGCACCTTTTGGTTGTGGGTTTTAGCCTGTCTTGGGGAACAGCAGGGGCAAATGGCCCTCAGGTCCCCTGGAGTGGAACGTGGGGTAAGGGGAAGGAGTGGGTTTCACTCTGTTACTGGCTCTTGGGGACCTGCAGGGAGGGGAGGGGTGAGGTGGGCAGAGGCTGACCCATTGTCAAGTGCAGGGGGATCTTCAGCTCTTCACTGAAAATGGGGCCTGAGGGCAGCTTTTGGGAAAGCAAAGGAGAGGTGTGGCAGTTGTCCAGGGGCTGTCTGGGGCAGTCATACGTCCTGGTCCCTGAGAGCCCAAAGCCGGGTGAGCCAGACGGGCTCAGCACTGCGGAAGCTGAGCCACTGAAGACAGCAGAGTAAGAGCAACGGCCAGATGGGACTCGGCCCGTGGCTACCTTACGGCAGCTTTAGGTGCTTGAATGGGGATTACACCCTTGCGTGATGGTCAGCTTGAACAGGAAACTAAGTGGGAGAGACAATGAAAACACAAAATACAAACTCGTCTCAGGGCTCTGTTCTTGCGAGGGTGGCACGTCAGGGGACACCTGCCCTGGGAGGGTCCCGGGGTCCACGTGAAGGGTGGGAAGGATGGGAGAAGGAGCTGCAGCCGAGCCCCAAGAGTGGCTTCTGGTGCCCGATGATGGGAAATTCAGCTGATCCACCTGGTGCTTGGTTTATTGACTTTTAATTATGGTCATAAAGCATGCCCACTCTCCAGTCCCTCAGTGGGAAGCACACAGGATCACTTACAATAAAAAAAAAAATCACAGCTAAAGGCTGGTTGTGCCATTGCCAGGTCTGGAGTCTGACCAGGTGCCTCCGCTCCCCTGCTCTGTGCTTCTCTGCTGACGGCCCTGGTGCCGGGCAGCGGTGGGTAGCCTGCTGCACATCTAGGGTTAGGCCGCTGGGCTGGAGCTGCTGTGCTCCCTGTCTGCTCCCGGGCCACATGGCCTGCATCCTTCACTGTGGCTGCTTTATACCGAGATGGGGGATGATGTTCTTTGCATCGCCAGAGACTGCTCAGCTGAGAGGCTGCAAACTGCAGCCGTCGGTGTCTGTGCGCTCTGTCCTCCACCTCTGGCCATGCACGCTGGGCACCCATGTGCAGTGGGGAAGATTAATAAGCTGACTGGAAGGGAGGATCAGAGAGGGGTGTGTGTGTGTGAGTGCAACACAGGGAGGGAAGGAGGGAGGTAGAGAGCACCAGGTCCAGGGTCCGCTCTACCCCATTAGTGGGCGCCGATGAGTTACCTTCTGATGAAGCTGGTGATGGGAGTTTGTTACTTGCTACCGAAATAGTGACTCGGCCACATATCTGAAGGCTGGGCTGGAACTCTGCTTGGCCATGGCTAGCCAAGCTCTCATCTGGAGTTTCTGTGCCCCTCCACCCCTTCATTCCCCTGGGGAAATTATTTTCTACTTGTCGAGGAGTGAGTTGAACTCAGTTCCACCTGCCCTGCCCCTCTCCCCTCCTCTGGGCTGTCAAGGTCAAGGGCCTGCACAGCTTGCCTCGGGGATGGTAGAGGCCAGCCCAGCCCCCTCACAGCGACGCAGTGCCCTCTCTGCTGTTGCTCCCCGTGGCTGCAGCACATGCAGAATGCCGTGACCCCGAGACTGTCTGCTTGCTGTGACTGGGGGTGACTCCCAGCCTAGTGCCTCACGAGCAAGCCTCCAGGGAGGGTCCCTGGTGGCCAGGTCACAGTGCTGCTAAGGCTTGAGGCCGTGTCCTGGTGACCCTGATGAGGTCAGGCGGGGGAGATGGCGAGCTGAGGACCTTGTGGGTGATCTCCAGCCGGCACCCAGATGTCGAGGCTGAGTAGCTCCGGAAGGTCCAAAGTTGCATGCTTCAGGGACTTGGGGAAGTACCTCTCTTCCTGCGTCCCCCGTGGGACACAGGGTGTCTGCAGACCATGCATCCCAAGGAATAACCTTCCTGACCATATCACCTGGCCGTGAATGCAGGCAGACGTCAGGCACCCACAGATGTGTGTCCGTAGAGACCATGGACATAACTTCCAACTCTCTGCAGGCTTGGCAGCAGGGCCCACTCGGGGGCCAGAGCAGAGTCGCACAGGTTACAATGAGGACCTGCCTGTCAGCCTGCTCCCAGCTCCCCTTCACCTCCTCTGGCTTCCAGGGACAGCACATCTCTTGTCCGCCTCGGTCACTTCCCCCTGCTTGAATAGGGACCCCACCCTGTGTACACCCGGATGGCAGAGAAGCCATCCACAACGAATCAAGGCTGTCCACGCTCTCAAATATTAAATCTGTTCAGAATATTAAATAATTTCCTCTTCAGTGATCCCAGTAAATTTAATTAGTGTTTGCTCTCCCGATAGAGTTGTCTCCTGGTTTCTGAAATGCTGCCTTCACGAGGAAAGAGGCTTAGATTCCTTCAGTGTGTGTGGCTGGACTGTCCGTCTGTTCATTAGCTGCTGGGGTCCCTGTGCCCGGTGGGGGGTGGCCGGGTGACAGAGAGCTCTGCTTCTCTAGGAAGGCGGGGCAGCGAGCACTTACTTTGGGGTCCAAGTGGCTACTGGGTCTCTACGGCCCCCACTGGCTGGGAGGTCCCTCCATCTGGGGCTCGGTCTCCTGCTGGCTCAGACAGCCTGCTACGGGGGAGGCAGCTGCTAAGTCCCGAGCCAGCCCTATGGGTCTGCGCTATTAAATTCTCAGGGACTGATTTCCTTATCTGTAAGCTGGGGGGTGATAATGCTGACCTCACAGCATTATTGTGTAGGTTTGATGTGAAAGTGTATAGCAGTACTTAGCCCCGTAATAGGGATGGATTCAATAAATACTACTTATTTTCTTCTATTCCTCTCACGAATCATGAGCTTTAGGGATATTTATTTTCTAATGATGAAACTTCCAGAACTTCAACTCAAACTAATAAACCTGGGCTGGTGCCTTCTCCTGAGGAGGGCCTGAGGGAGGGCTGGAAGGTGTCGCTGCCACGGTCCTGAGCTTTGATGACATGTGGCGAGCTCTTAATGGTGGGACACCAGCAGATCACCTGCAACCTCATCTGGGAAGGAGTGACAAGATGTAACCGGACATTTCCTCCTGGAATAAAGAAAGCTGCCTTTTGGTTGTCTTGTGGAATGCATTTTGAGTCTGGCTACTGAGCAACAAATGAAAACGACAGCAGAAACAGTGAGTCTCCGTGATTAGCCATGATGATTTATTTGCATAGTCAGCGCTGTGTTGTGAGTGCGTCGAGGTGCGGCCCACAGGCAGGTCGTGTTCTCCTAGGTGCTCTATCAGCTTCTTGGCAAAAGGCCTGAGCACCCTCATACTCCGCTGGTGGGTCCCCACATTAATCAGGAGCTGTCTTCATTTTCCCTGTCCCTGCAAGGTGGTGCCTTGAAGGATAAACTGCCTCTGTTAACTCTTTGAATTGAATTTAAAAAATACTCTGTATGTTTTCCCTGATTACAAATACAGTTCAGGTCCCATGTAGAAAGTGCAGAGTACACAATGAAATTCAAAAAAGGCCAATGGAAAATCCCCCGTTTCAGGCCCTGGATGTATAACTGGCATTGCACGGCACATTCTTTTGTATAAGCCTCTTCGTGTGATGGTTTATAAACCCTTCGCAATGCCACTCAATATTCTTCTGCAATAGGATTTTTAATGAGGGCACAAATTATTTACCAAGCACCCCGGGGTTGGACATCTCGTTTGTTTTCAATCTTTTGATGTCATAAGCAATGCTGCAAATATTCTAGTCCATCAATCTTTTGAGATAAATCTTTGTGTTTGTTCCTGAGTTTCTCCTTTAGGGTAAATTCCTGCTTGTGGAATCGCTGAGCTAAAGGTTAAACACATTCTGAAAGCTTTTGATCCCAGTACCAAGCTGCCCTCCAGGAAGATCACGCCCGCTTCAGATCCACCGAGCAGGTGCACGCGAGGGTCATTTCCCAGCAACAGCCCTGGATGCCATCAGTCGTTTCAGAATCCGGCAGGTGGAAACATGGCCGCGTGTTTTTGTTGTTTGCGTGCTTCGGTGACTGGTGAGATGAGACGTTTTCCCTACTTGGCGGTCCTTTTTAAGCTGTCTCTTGTGAGTTGCCTCTTCAGGCCCTCACCTGTCGTGGTCTCATCCGGCATCTGTGTCCCCATCTTTGGGTTTAAAGATGGCATCGGAGGTGAAGATGGCCATGTCAGCATGTGGGAGTGTGGCTGCAAACTGATAGAGGGTGGCAGGACGCCTCTGGGTGGAGTATTTCTTCATGTTTTTCTCAAAGTACTTGCCATGTGGCATTGGCGGTTTACCCATCTGCTTCTCAACTCGGCACCCAGCACCCAGCCTGGAGCACAGGACTGGATCTTTTTCACGCCTGTGGGCCACTGCCTGACTCAGAGCAGGGCCCTTAGAAGGTGCTCAAGGACTGTTGAATAAATGCATGAATGCAAACCCTGCATTAAGAATTACTGCCTTTGGGTAAATGGCACAGGCAGCTTAGGACTTTCCTGTCCCTTCATGTGACCCTCTTGGAGGCCCCCTGTATGTTGATGGGGGTAAGTGGTCAAGCCAAGGACGCGAGACAGCGTGATAATCCTATTCAAAAAGCCCTGGTGCTTTGGAGCAAGCATAATAGGACCAAGTTGCATTTTGCTCATTTAACATCAGAAAGCATGGGGAGGGGGTGAATAGGGAGGGGCTGCTGGGTGGGTGTGGGGTCTCCTTTTGGGGTGAGGGATATGTTCTGGTGCTAGACAGTGGCAATGCACAATATCATGAATGTGCTACATGGCGCTGAATTGTACACTTCAAAGTGGTTAATTCTATATTATGTGAGTTTCACCTGAATTTATGAAAAGGAAGAAGGTTCTCCTCACCGGCCCCTGCTCCTGGCCGCTTCTGCCTGGCATGGGTGTCACAACCACCGAGGCTCTGCCCACTTGCCCTGGAGCAGGGAATTGCATCCGTGCACACAGCCCTGGCTTGCTGTGTGAGCTATGAGGTCACAGAGGCATCAGGACCCACCGCCCTGGGGCGTTTTCAGGGAGGAAAATGCGAGAGCGCACCTAGCAGAGGGCACTTTTGGGCCAGGGGTCAGTGTGGGGCCCAAAGTGCTCAGCTGGGGCTGATTATTCCTTGGTCTGCCTTTGTCTGGCAGAGGAGGACCCTCCAGGTGGGCAGGTGGGGACAGGGTCCACGGCCTGGCCAAGGAAAGGTTAGCATGTCCGTTGGTTTGGAGTTGGGCTCCCCAGGCAGGACAGGGGGAGGAAAGGCTGTGGTGATGGTGGGGGGGCTTCTAAAGGCTCAGGCAATCTTGTGTGTGGGGACGGGGCTCTCTGAGGACCTGTGAGCAGGGAGCAGCTCTGAGAACAAGGCCCCCTCCGTAGGCCCAGGGGCTGCCCTGGGGTCCAACCCAGAGGGGAGGGGCTTGCCACCGCTCTTTGTTTGACCTTGAATTTTTGTAGCTTGAGAGCTGCCCTCCCTCTCCCAACACCCCTGCCCCTTGCCGGGTGGGACTTGGGCATCAGAGCTCCCGAAGCAGGGAACAGAGACCAGCTGGCAAACTGGGAAGTGAGACAGAGGAGCTATTTTGGAAAAGAATGAGCTTCCCCAAGGAGGCGGTGGAGGGAGGAATGTCACGGTCACCTGGAACAATAAGCAGCTCCCGGTCCCCTCCCCGCTGCCCCCACTGCCCCTACACAGCTGTGCCTGGCAGTGGAGACGCGGGCCTGCACCGTGCCGCTCAGCCAGGGCCGCCAGGCTGCTCTGGAGAGGCCTGTAGGACCCCACTCCTGGGTGCTGGCGTCATAAGGTCTGTCCCCAGACCCTAGCCAAAGAGAAAACGGAGTCCTGAAGGTGCAAGCGGTGTGTCCCCATCAGGCGGCGGCCACACTGGGCTGGGCACCCAGGCCCTCTGTCCCTTAGGCTTGGGCTGACCTCCGTCCCCAGGGGCGGTATCTCCCTATCTCTTGGGACCTGGCTGTGGGGGTTCTGGCACTTTGCTGTGTTTGGTGGACAGCCCCTGTGAGTTAAGTCTTATTTTCAGTGTTCCTTTTTACCAAGATGGAACTCTGTTGAGCCCCCGAGGGGACCACAGTCTTAAGGGGACCACTGTAGGGGGCACTGGATGGGGGTGCTGCCCAAGGAGGCTGGGAGCTCAGGGTCATTATGGCCACTCTTGGGGATGAAAGAAGAGATCCAGCCCAGCAGTGGCGCACCCCCCACCCCCCCAAGCAGGCCCTGGCGTGGGGGATCTGCTGCGTGGGGGCGGAAGACCCGCTGACCCAGCTTTGTTGTGTGGCTGCCGTCCAAGCCTTTCTTTGCTTTACTTGCCGCGTGTCCAGCACGATACCTGCCAGCTCCTCCCAGCTTCATGTGGAGGCTCGATGCTGGAATGAGATAGAATCAGTTTTAGTTAGCTTATAGATGGGTGAGCATAATGGGGACCCAGGACAGGGCCTGTGGGTTGAGGTGGGACTACAGCCAGCTTCTGGACACATTGAGGGGCCTCCAGACATTTGTGCAAAATCCCAGAACAGCGGTCAGGGTGGCAGAGGTCCTGTGAAGCAGCTGCGTGCGTGTGTCTCAGCAGGGCCGGAGGGTGCACCACCGCTCCTTCCTCTCCTCCTCATCGTTCAGGAGGCGGGTGTCAGCTCCCCGCTGGATGACGGGTGTAGCAGTCTTGAGGTCAGTGTCGGAAAGAGCATTTTCCAGCAGGGCTGGCTGTCCCGGAGGAGAAGGCTGGCATGGGATGTGGGGAGTGTCCCGCCACCACAGTGCTCAGGCACGGCTGGATGTTGCCCTGCTGGGGACGGGGTGCTGGTGCTGGTGGCCATGAGGTGGGAGAGGCTTCCTCAGGGAAACAGGCTGTGTCAGGGGATGACCAGTGTCCTCCTGCTCTGAAGCTCGTCTGTGCTCATTTTCCATCCCCTTGGAGTGGGTGAACTGTGTCTTTCAAAATTCACGTTCACCCGGAACCTCCAAAGGGGGTCTTCCTTGGAAAGAGGGTCTTTGTAGATGTAATCAGGTGAAGTCATGCAGGACTGGGGCGGCCTGAAACCCAGTGGCGTTTCCTTCTGAGGGGGGAAGAGGCCGCAGAGAGGAGGCCGCATGGAGGCAGAAGCAGAGCGATGTCGCCACAAGCCCAGAACTGCTGGCTGCACTGGCTTCTCCCTGGAGCCTCGGGGACAGCACGGCCCTGCGGACGCTTTGGTGTGGCTTCTGACCCCCAGGATGGAGGCAGCGCCTTCCCGCCCAGTTAGCCTTTGCCGCGGCCCCGGGCGGCATCCGCATTGCACACGGGAGGACCCTGGCTTGTCTTCGCCCCTTCATGCTCTGAAGGTCTGAATGGAAAATTCTCATGACTCTTCACGACGCCACATCCCCCGCCTTTTTCTTTTAAAAGTATTTCCCACTCATAGTCAGCGTTTTGACATCTACAAACATTTTAATGTGATTATGGTGTGGATGGAATATAAAAAGAAAGTGTGCACTTCCACGCAGCCCAGGCGCGGAGCCGGCGCGCCCGCCCTCGGCCCTCGCAGCTCCCGTCTTCCCTCCTCCCTTGCTCTTGCCACACACCCATCTTTCCTTTCTCCTCCTCCTCTGTCTCCAGCCTCCTGAACCTGGCTTGCATTCCCTCTTTGCAGAGGTGATGAAGAAAACCGGGGGAAAAATCAGTTAAAATCCAGGCGTTTTGCCTACACAGTTCTGTACACCTGGCTCCTGGGAAACATGGAGAAATCAGATTGATTTTCCAGGGTGTGTTCAGACGTCTCTCATTCTGCGCCACTCGAGCGTCTTCTCTGTACTCCGGGAAGTCCGTTCGCCCCGGCGGATGTGCACACCTTCCGCTCGGGCAGCCCGCGTCTCCCCTCTGTTCAGGACGCGGCTCAGATTCGGCTGAGCGCATCCACACAAAAGGGACGGGAGAGCTGCTTCTGTGGGACAAGCACAGCACAGACCTTCCCACAGGATTGCCTGGGGTTGCCTAGCAATCTGACAGCACTCTGCTGTAGCAGACGCACGACTTGGATGGATTTTTCCTATTTTTAATTTGTTTTCTGGGTGGGAATATTGTGCAGTCACAGGCTGAACTCAAAGCTACAGCGTGGATCCCACTCAAAACAAGTAGGTCTAAGACCTACTAAGGAGCCCCCCAGTCCCCTCGTGGGCCGTGGCCGCTGCTCCGGCGGGTGTTTGTCTCTGACCATTGGCCTGGCTGTGAACGTTGGACTGTCTGGTGACGTCCCTGTGACGGCTCCCCTGGTGCACTTCCCCGGCCAGCGCAGCCCTCCCAAAGCAGTCGCCTCACCCAGCAGCCCAGAAACAGCGAGATCCACACAGTGTGGACGTGGGACTCTGAGGTGCTGGATCTCCCTCTGACATTTCCGGTCCGCGTGGGAGGAGAGATGGGGCGATTTGCAAATGGTTCACCCTCCTCTCAAGAAGATAAATGTCAGAACTGAGAGCAACTGAGTGCTGATATGGGGTGGCACCCTCTGAAATAAAATATGAAATCTGGGAGTGTGTTGTGGCATTGCAGAGCGCCTACCTGCTCCCCTGCTTCTGGAATAAGAGGCTGGGGTGGGGGTAGCACCGCTGGCAGAGCCTGAGGCCGGGTTCAAGGTCCAGAGCAGCTGCCCATGTGCCTGGAGACCCTGGCAGGGCACCTGGATGCTCTGAGCCTCAGTTCCTTCTCCTGCGCTGTGAAGGGACTGTACCAAATGACCCCTGGAATTGCTTCCAGTCTGAAATGCCATGATGACTTCTGGGAGGGAACCAGGGGAGGGGGTGAGATCTTGGAGGAAAATAACGTGAAAGGTCCGCCATGGAGCTCCGGGAAGCTGGCATCTGGGGGAGGCACAGGGAGCAGATGGAGGTCCTCAGGCACAGGACAGGGAGAAGTTTCTAGAAAGGGAGTGGATGGCAGGCCACCTGATGTAAATGACCAGGTGCCCGGAGGGCAGAGCCCGGGCTGGTTTGGCGACTGGCACCCCTGCTGACCATGTGAGAGCCATTTGCAGGGCGTTGGGGGCCTGACCTCACATTTAGATGGGAGGGCTGGGGCCCCAGGGCAGGGAGGGGAAGTGGGAGGAGGCGGTGGAGAGGCCCTTGCAAGGGGTGAGAAGGAAGAAAGCTGCCCTCCTTTCTCGATGAGCAAGACCTCAGTCATCTTCCCAGAAGAGGCTCGGGAGAAGGCAGGCTGGGTGCCGTGTGGGAGGGTACTCAGGTGAGCTGCCAAGGGAGGGGTGGCCTGGCTGCTATTGCCGGTGCTGAGGCCGGGCATGCGAGGACTGCCTCACCACCAGCTGCGGCCAGAGGTGAGGGCCTCCAGGACAGGACTTCACCGGTGAAGCTGGCGGTTTGGAGCCTCGGACCTCCAAGGTTTCATTGTGACCTGTTTCATGGGATCTGGAGGGACCCCCCAACCCCGCCCCACCTTACAGAACATAAGCTTTTGTGTGTCTGTCCTGCATTTTGCATGCAACATTAGTAGGTTGCTCTAAAAATATTCTCGCTTGGCCCTGTGGGGCTCTCCCCACGTGGTGGTCATGAGTATAGGTCACCCCTCCCCACAGCGCCCTACAGTGACTGCGGCCCCAAGGGGAGCCCTGATCATCTGACAATGACCAGCAAGCCTGGGCAGGGGTGGAACAATGGATATATTTATATATTTATATTATATAAATATTGGTGCATGTGTGTGTATAGGGAGAGAGAGAGAGACAGAAAAAGATCCATCTTTAAAAAGATTATGACTGCATCAGGTAGCCTTCCAATTTACTCTGTTGGGTTAAAAGACTAAGAAGCATGCCCAGTAATGGTGAAAATACTCTCTAACAGCACCCTAACTGGTTATCTGTGGACCTAAAAAGATCATGAAACACTGACAAGGAAAAAGAAGTCCCCTTACAACTTGTTTTTCTTAAACATTTTCTTGTCATATCATCGACTTATGTGCAAGGTGATTAATATAAAGATCCAGCCACTGTATCCTTTCTCTCCTTGGCTACTTTGGGCTGCGCCTCTTAGGTGCAGGAGTCTGGGAGAAGCAAGGTGAATAGTCCTGGGGCCACAAGCTGGCCTCAGCTGCCCAAGAGTTCACACCAAACCACTTTTTAGGGAGTGAGTGAACCTGCTGGCCCTGGATGGACCATGGTATCTGCTTTAGGAGGCCCTTAGCAAGGTCATGGGGGCTTTCTGGGGACCTGGGGGCCTGCCCCAGCTAAGATCTTACAGGTTGGTGGGGGAAAATATCTGCTTTTCCAGTTTCTTAGCTCACCATGGCCACCCTCCTGTTTCTAAGAGGATAAAATAGGACAATTCTGGGGGTAGAATGAATATCTTCAGCATACAGGTGGCAATGCATGGAAAGGAGAGCATGAACTGTCTCAGGACCTGGCCCAAGCAGGCCAAGTACAGATAAGAACTGGGGCCGGGTTCATCTGGTGGTAAAAGGAGTCAGTCTGATGTCAGAAGGCATTTTGGAAGTAACAGCCTTCAACATGTCTGTGTGCTGGACAGTTGGACATGTCACCACCCTGCTGTGATTTGAACAGCTGCCTTTCTGTGATCTGCCTTCCTTCCCATTCTGTGCATTCCCCTCCACTCTCCCTCTCTTACTTCATCTACTGTTTCATCTGTCCCTTGTCATCCTCTTTCATGATTTTTTTCCTTGTTTTGTTGGAGCACATGCTTCAGTAGCTTCTTGAGAAAAGGTGCATGGGTAGTAAATTTTTTTGAGAACTTTGCACATACAAATGTCTTTATCTTAATCTCATATTTGATTGTTAATTTGGCTAATAAGAGATTCCAGGCCAGAAAAGATTTTCTTTCGGCACTTAGAAGCCCCTGCTCTATTAGCTCTTAGCTTCTGCTGTTGCTGATGAGACTTCTGAAGCCCATTGTCCTTCGTGCTCCCTCTTACGGGAGCTGGAGACGGGGCTTCAGTATCTTGCTTTTCATGAGAGTATGCCTTGGTGTGCATTGTGCTGAGAACTGGAAAACTCATTTCTGGGAAAATTTCTTGAGTTAAATAATTGATGATCCCTCTTTCCTCTCTCTCTGGCAGGGCCAGATGGAAAGGAAGGTTCTTTTTGTGTGGATGCCAGGCCTCTTGAACTGGTCATCTCATCCTTCATCCTTTGATATTTTCCCCCTCTTTGTCTTTTGTCTTTGCATTATGGGATGTCCCCTCACTTCTACCTTCCCACCTCACTGTTGAAGTTTTTGTTTCCATTCTCATGCTTTTAATTCTCCAGCTTGTTTTTTGCTCTTTGGCAAATGTTCTTAAAATAGCATCCCACTCTTGGTTCATGGATGTGATTCTTTGCTGTTGTCTTTGAGGATATTAAAAATGGCCGTTCCTGGTATTTTTCCCTGCCCTGCCTAATGTCTGTTTCCAAAAGTTGGCCCTTCCTACCCGCTGCCCTGGGGGGTTTGGTGGTTCTTTCTCTTAAAAGCTTTCCTCAGCCGGCTGTCTCCTCCCATTTAGGGGAGGGGCCTGCAGGGCTGAGTGGGAGCTCTGAGGGCTGGTCCACTGGCCTCTCTATAGAGAGATTGGCTGAGCTCTCTGCTGGGAAATCAGCAAAGTTACATCTTTAGGCTTCTCCTAAAACCTAGAGGAGGAGGAAGAGACTCTTTTAGCATCTTAACTGGAGAATATTAGTGCTGCCTAGGGGGCTGAACAGGGCTCTCAGCCTTCAGAAGGCAGGTCACCCCACTGTCACGGTGCGTAGTCTCCCCGAGGCCACAGAGCACCCTAGGCCCAGGGAATACTCCTCCAGGGTGGCTGGCCATTTGGTGATGTGGAAGTGGGCAGCCACCTAGGGTCTGCAGGATTCTTAAACAGATTTGGGCTGCTCTTAGCTGGCTTCCCTACCTCCACAGGTACCTCCTTACCTCCTTCATGGGTCTGAGCCTTTGGAGGTTCTGTCTCTCAGCTTCCCCCGCCACGGATTTGCACACAGCCCGACCTGCCCATTTGCCTTCTGGCTGGGCAGGCTGTTCCTTCTCTCCTGTGGCTGCTGTTGTCTTTTCTCCTGCTCCCCAGCTCCTTGGGGGGTTTGTATCTTTAAAAAAATTTCTTTTGGTAGTTTTAGTAGCGTTTTCAGAGGGAGCAAAATGAGCTGTGTTCCGTTGTCATTTTAGCCCCCGAGGTAAATCTCCTTTTGTTTCTTTTCTGATTATTATTGCAAAGGACCATCCCCAGTTCCTACTCCATGTTCTCACTGAAAAAAAAAAAAAAGGTTCTAAATCAGAGGTTTGTAAAATTCTCTTTCATGATATCCCAAGATGGAATACCTCCGGGTCATCCTGATACCAGGGCATTCAAACTGGCCAGATCCCTGTTCTACAGCAGCTGGGGCTGGAAGGGCAAATTCTCTGGGGCTTGTCACGAGTCCAGTCCCTCAGGGGCCTGTCCCCAAGGGAGGCCCTGCTGTGCAGGTCCTGTGGCTGATGTGCCAGAGATGCCAATTTCAACTGACCCACATGGGAGTCTGAGCAGGCCTACTGTGTGCTGAGTGCTGGCTGGGCCTCGTGAAGCTTGGGAACAAGATTTGGTGCCATCTTCAGAGAGCTTTTCTGGAATAATCCAGAAAAGCAACTCGTAAGGACCTGAGCTTTGCCTGGGAAGCAAGAGGCCTGCCTATAGGGAGGCAGGTGGGTAATGGAGAGTGGGTAGGTCCAGCCATGAGTCGGGGGTCGTGAAAGCCTGGGCCATCTGACAGCAGAGGACAGAGAGAGCCAGTTAAGTCTGTTGAGCAGGGATGTGCCTTTTCAAATACGGAGGCTGGGGAAAGTTCAATCAACCAAGCAGCTGCCTTGCTTGTAGAGAGGCATTTATCTGGTGTGTAGCTGTAGGGCCGAGCAGCTTACGTGAAATTGTATAGCATGATTCCCACTGGCCAAGACAGATCAATGACCCAGACAGGCCAGAGGGCCAGAAATTAAAAGCATGAAGCTGGTAAGTGACAGTGTTGGACACTGTCTATCCCTGCTGTGCAGGGAAGGCAGCTGGCACTGGGGAGCCCTGGGCACACAGGAGCTCAGAGTTTACATCCCTCCTTTTGCTGCCTTTGAACCCTCCAGGCCTTTAACCAAACCTCAGATTCCATGGCATGCTTTTTCCCTCACATGGAAAAGCAGGACAGTCAGGTACCAGGAGCAAGCTAATTGTTCCAGAAGCAGCTTTGAGAAGTTAAAGCAACCTGGGACAGGGTTTCTATTTGTATTTAGACTGAGAATGTCTTTGAGGGTGTAGCTCACTTGCTGCCCCCGCCCTCCTTCCCCCTCCCCCCTCCCCCTGCTGCTGTTGGTGGTACCACATCCATCTGTCTTTTGCTTGGAGACCCCTGTGAGGCCCTCCACCATGCTGAGGCCCTGGGCAGGACAGCCCAGGCCTTCTGGCCCGCCTTTGGTGCCGACCACCCTGTCCCCCAGGGGTTTCATCCTGTCAGCCCAGAGGGGCCGCACTGCACTGTTTCCTTCTGTTTCCCCTCCCAAGGTTAGAGACCCTTCCCCTAGAATGGGGAGGCTGGCCGCGGGGACCTGCCCTTCTGATTTTAGGCAGCTCTTAAGCTGATCTCCCACAGTGACAGCCCCTTTCCTCCCACCAAGGTGGAAGTGTTTAAGCAGGTTGGCTGGCCAGTCTGGACACACGCCCCATCAGTGACCCTGGGTGGCCAGGTCACTCCCTCTCCCATCCCTAGGAGGGCAAGGCACCGAATTTCAGGCCCTAATAAGGGAGTGGAGTATGTGGGGGCAACGTGGAAGGGGAGGCGCGTCAGAGGAGTGTCGGGGGGCATTCACCCCTGCCGCCGTCGGTTTCTGGGGATCTCCCGCTTGGCTTTTTTCTCGGCCAAGGCCAAGAGGCCAGAGGGCAGGAGTCTTGAGAGGGACCGCCCACCCTCACCAGTGCCAGGAGGCAGGGGAGGCTGGGGCCGAGGGCGGCGCTCGCGGACCCGGGCAGCTCTGGGCTCTGCGGGGGGGCCCTGCGCCTCGCCCACCTCTCTCGTGCCGGGGCCCCTCCGAGTCGGGGCTGCGCCTCCCCGGCCGAGGCCCTCCCCTCCCCGCCGCGCGGCCGCCCGAGCCCCCTCCCTCGCCGCGCGCTGCGCGCTCCTGCTGTCTCCGCGCTGCAGCCGAGCGAGCCGGAGGAACCAGGGAGAGGGAGAGGGAAGGGGGAGGAGAGGCGAGCGCGCGAGGGAGACGGAGAGAGCGAGCGAGGAGGCGGCGGCGAGAGAAGAGCGAGTGCGGAGGCGGCAGAGCCTTCTCGGACAGCGGCCCGGCCCCAGCCGCGCGGCGGTCGGAGGAGACGCGGCCGCCGCCCCCGAGCCCGGCCCCGCGCGCACCTCGCCGCCCGCTCGCCGGTGCCCGCGCGGCCCCGGGACGCCGTTGCCCGCTCGGCGGCAGAGATGCAGCCGGGGCATGGCCGCCGGGCCCCTGTCACCTGCCGCGGGGAGCGCTGAGCCCGTGAGTAGCCCGGCCTCGTCGCCTGTGCTTCGCCTTGCGGCGGTCATTACCATCGCGTTGAACCAGCGGGGGGCGGGGGATGCACGGGCCGGGGAGGGGCGCACGGGACCCCTCACTGGGAGGCAAGACAGGCGGCCCGGGGCTGCGGAGCACGGCCGGGGACCGACCCGAGGGCGCTAGGGGAGGGGTGGCGCCCTCGGGGTCAGGGGTCTCCCGGGGTGCTTTCCTGGATGGGGTCAGGACACGTGGCCCAGCCGGGGGCCAAAGGGGTGATTTTGCGAATCGGAAGGCCCCAGGGTCAAGCTCCAGGGAACCGCCAGGGTGTCCCGAGCGCTGCGTGGCGGCGGCGGCGGTGGCCCAGTGCCGGGCGCAGGGAACTCCCTGGCCGGGGTAGGTCTGAGGCGCAAGGAGATCCCGGCCCCGGGGGCACCTCCGGGGAGGCAGCCGGAGCCCGCGCGGGTGGGAGCAGGGGTTAGCGCGCTTCTCTCCCTGCAGCCGGGCCTCAGCAGCGCTGCCCGGTCCTCTGGGAGGAGGGCTCTCGGGAGGAGTTGGTGACCCAAAGGAGTTGTGGGGAGGAAGGGGCTCCTATGGCTCCCTAAGAGGACCGGTTCCGCAGCGCCGCGCTGCGCGCCAGGGTAGAGCTGCAGGGGACGAGCAGCGCAGGGCCCTCCAGGAGGCGGGCTGGGGGCGCTCCCGGCGGAGTCTCAGAGAGGCCTCAGGGAGGCTCCGACGGGACCCGAGGCTGCTGCCCGTGCGCCTCGGTCGGCCCCAGGGGCGGCGCAGCCTGGCTGGGAAAGCCAGCCCCAGGACGGCCGGGCACACTCCTGACCCAAACTTTCTGCGGAGGCGGCCCCAGGATGGGGTAGGGCTCGCCCCTGGGGAGCGTTGTCTCCTGCGGCCCCTGGGGGCGGCACAAGGCCGGCGGTCTAAGCCTCCCCGGGGCGCAGACGCTCCCCAGGCTCGTCTCCTCGCAGTGCCTGGTGTGCCGGGAGCCCTCACCCGGTCCGCGTTGGGACGAGGGCACGGGGCCGGACTTGGAGGGACATTGGGACCCTGTTCCGTCCCAGCACAGCCCTGGGATCCGGAGTCTCCAGTGGGGAGAGGGTTTCCTGGGAGCCCGAACTCGGGCCCACCCCGGCGGTTGCGGGGCCCTGCGGGATGGAGTAGAAACTCGTCTGTGATAAAGCTTTCCAGCGTTTGGGAGGGACTGGATTTATTTTTTTGATGGTCACCTTTACAATTTGGATTCCCACATGCTGCTCATCCTGGGTGAGATACATCCCTCGAGGCGAAGGACAGGGACAGAGGGGTCCGCCCTTCGGGCGAGTCTCCCCTCCCCTCCCCCCCACCTAGAGGTGCAGTCGCTTCGGTGCGCTGGGGTGCTAATTTACTGCCCAACACCCGCTGGCCTCCGCTTGGCGACGCCCTGGGTTCGCACTTCGGAGCCCTGGGCACTTAGCGCCGCGTAGGTATGAGGCTAATGGAGTGGGGTCGTCCATAATGAGGTCTTTCAGCCGGAAGCCAGCTTCGGTTTTGCTGGTCTGCAACTAAATATGTAAATAAGTAAGTATAAAGATTGCGGCAGACCTGCTCATTAAGTGTGCATCTCGGATTTGGGCGGATATCTTAATTAGGCTGCGTGGTTAACGGGGATATTACACTAATTAAAACCAGACCCTCCAGGTGAGCGAAATTGTGAGGGGGGAGGTGGAGAAAAGTTGCAGTGAGAGTGCCGCCTGATGAAAGCGGGGTGCAGGCGGAGGGGGGCCTCGGAGCACCCTGGGGCGGGCGTGTGGGGGGGCGGAGGGGAGCTCTGAGCCCTAGCTGTGCGCACCCCCGCCCTGCCTGCCTCCCTCCGCTGAGGGCATGGAGCTCCCTTCCGCGCTGAGGACCGAGGCTGCCACCCCCGTTCATCCCCGGAGACAGGAGGCCTCCCTGCGTGGGCAGGGGCTTGCCGCACACTCCCGGCAACGCTTAACCCCTGCCTCCCTGGCGGGAGCTCCGGGGAGGGCGACGCGTGGGTGAGGTGGGAAACCCTGAGGGCTCGGGGAGCAGAGGCAGAGCTAAAGGAGTCAGGTGAGGCAGCCCGGCCTGGCCAGGCAGCTGCGTGGCGTGGGCGGCATTTGCAAGTGGGTGTGGGCCGTCTGCACTTGAGCCGCGGGGGTTCTCTGCATCAGGTTGCCTGTTTCTAACAGGGACCTCTCCCCGGTAAGAAGAGGTTGTAAAGGATTGCTCTGATCCACCCTCCAGGGGTCTGGGGCTTAGAGAGACCTGTGTCCTACCCTGGGCCTCAGGCCTCCTGGAGAAGTCCTCTTAGGGCCGGCCGCTGACCACACTAGGTCATCGTTGCAAACGCCCGTCGCCCAGTGTCCTAGACTTGAGCCGTAGTAGGGTGGCTGATTCACGGCCCTTCCACAGGGACCAGAGGCCTGCTCGGGGAAGGCAGCGGTCAGGGCAGCACCAAGGACAGGGCCAGGGCCCGCGGCCTGCCCTCCCGCCTACCGGCCTCCAACGTCGTCCTGGGACCGCTGGGCGTGCAGCGGGCGCTCACCCTCCCTCCGCAAGGACCCTGGGAGGGCTTCAGGCCGGGGCAGAGCCAGCGCCTGCCAAGAGGCAGATTTTGAAGGAGACAGGTGGGAGGACTCCGGGGGATCATTCCAGAGTGGGCCTCTGTCCCGTTCCTGCCACTTACTCAACGGAGTGTGTCAGCGGCTCCCTGGAGAAAGGAAGAGACATTATGGAGGTCTTTGATATCTGGGGACAAACTAGGCATGGTGGTGGCCAGAGAAAATGCCATCCCCAAGTCCTGGATCCTCACCCGCCTGGTGCAGCTCTGGGGTGGCCTCAGCTCTGAGCCTGCTTTACAGCCCCCATTCAACCAGGGCCCGAGGCCCCTTTCTTCTGGGATGTGTGGGAGTGGGTCCCTAAAGGCAGGGATCCTGCTTGACTTATCCCCACCTCCTCCTGAACAGGGAGGGCGTTATTTGGTGCTTGCTTGTGGATTTAGGAGCAAAGCAAGTGCCTATCCTACCCAGATGTCAGGGTGGCAGCGTGTAGGGGGCAGGATAGCAGACTGGAGAGGCGGCACCCAGGAAACATCTCGGGGAGCACAGAGCAACAGTGCCCAGCTAGAAACTGAAATGTTGTTTTCCAGCGGCAGTGCGGGGCTTACCTCCTCCAGCCGCGGGTCCCTGTGCCAGCAATTTCTGTGGTCGGTTGTCTCTCTGTGTTTATTTATTTCCACACTCTTGCTTGATAGTCTGTTATAAAGACAAATGGAACCTGACACGCAGCTGACATTTGGTGAGGAATTTTTTATTTTTAAACAAGTGAAGGGGAAAAACTGTCTTGAAACTTTCCTCCCGGAACAGAGATGCTCCTCCCCGGACACCTGCCTCTCCCCAGACCCCTGCCTGCAAGCATACCCCTCCCACACGGCATATTGTCTTTATAAACACATTCCATTTGCACCTACATCTTTTGATTAGCTGCAGTATCTCCCCATGTTCTTTTATAAAGCAGCACGCTATTTTCACAGGTTCATGAAACATTCAGGCAACCTAAACATCTTATTTCCTGCAGCCTCTCTGTAGTAGGCTTCTCTCTGAGCCACCGTCTCTCTTTTCCTTATAGCCTTATGGTTCCATCCTCTTCTCCCACCACCATCACCTCTCCCTCTCCTTCCTTTCCCACATCTTTTCTCCCTATACTTCCAGAGTGGTGGGGCCCCAGTATTTGACTTTCTCCTTGCATTACCTATGAGAGTGGAGGACAGCTCTCAGTTAATTGTTGGATGATGGTAATAACTGAGTCTGGTTATTTGTGAGGCTCTACAGGCAGAAAGGTGAGTATCTTCACTAAAAGAAATACCTCACTGAATGGACTGTTTTGATTTACAAAATATACCTCTATAAGCACAATGCACTAAGTAAATTAATTTGCAATCACACTTTCTCCCACACATGAACTGACACTAAAACATGCCTTAGAAGGTGACTTGAGATAATAAAGAGCATAAAATCTGTTACTTTATTTGAAAGTGTTTCCTTGAGTAGCCTGGGGCTCACAGTGTATAGATTGTGTTTTGGAATGTGTTGCCAGAGTCTAGGTGAGCAGCAGAACCTCGTTGCTCAGGAGCAAGGGAAGCCACCGAGAGGGATGGCCAGCCAACAGGGTCCTCGGGCCTGGGGATGGCCTGTCAACTTTAGTTTAAATTGGGGGCCTCAAGATGAGCTCGGCTGTGTGATGGGCATCTTTCTCTGGACCCAGTCCCCGCTCTTTCTGGGTAGCTCGGGGCTGTTCCTGCATCCCACCTGGAATGTGTATTGTGACTTGGCAACAACTCACATTAGTTGGGGTGGAGTCTTCAGATCTGGGGTCTCCTCTGAGGACCAAGAGGAAAGCAGTTCTTGTTGAAGACTTTTTTGATTAAGGTTTAATTGTTTAAAGTCAGAGCATATTCCCAGCAGAAGAAAAGAAGGAGGGACAATATACATATTTTTAGCAGATTTTTACCCACTTATTACTTTACTTAATGACTGTACTAAGAGCTTTCTCCGAAGATTCCAGGGAAACAGAGGTGTGCGGGAAGCAGCTGCGCTGTACCTGGCCAGGCCAGCTCCCTCTCAGATGCACCCTGCTCACCAGCTCTGGGTGTGCAGGTCTCTGACCGGTGCCTGCTGAATGCTCACGGCAGTGAGCCGACCCTTCTGGGCCAGCACAGTGCTGGGCTCTACATGGAAACCAGGAGGGGCAGGTGGTCAGGTGTGTCTCTTTTAGCCCTTTTAGAAAACGGCACCACTTGCAGGTGAGGGGACAGACCCCTGCTGCCAGCCAGACCCTGCACACTTTCATCAAATTCCTTCTGGGAGCCAGATGATATCATAATATAATTTTTTTACAGAAGAGAGGAGGATCCATGTGCCTTTATTCCTCCAAGGCATCTTGTATTACTTCCTTCTGCCACAACAAATAAGCAAAAAGCAATCTCTCCACTCAAAAAAGATCCTCTGTCATGGGGCTGCTGATAGAGTTGTCAGGTGGTGCTCCTCACAAGGCCAGGGCACATTCAGGCCCCACCTGCGAACAGCTGGACAGCTGCAGCCCCGCTCACCACTGCCTTTGTCTGGGTGGGACACACCGTGAGACTGAGGGAGGACAGTGGCAGGAACAGGGGACCCCGGGAATCTGGGTACCCCCCATCCCTTGCACTTTGTGTCTTTGGGCCCCAGTGATTCCTGGGCTGGGAGTCTTGCCTCAGGATCGTCTTCTTTTAGGCACTGTCATGAAAACGTGGAGAAGCACATTGTTTTGGGCAATGAAGCCTTTTTAGTAAAAATGCAAACCTCTATTGGAGCCAAAGAAAATAAAGTTTATGTGTATTAAAAAAGCAGATGCAATTTGGAGAAAGATTTAAAGAGGTGCAAACACCAAGGTACCTTTAGAAATTTCTCGATAAACCTTTAGTTTGAAATCCTTACTGAATATAGAGGTTTCTAGTGGATTAATCAGAAAATAACTCCTAAATTTTCTGGAACTTTTCTTTTAAGGATTGGGTACAGGGCTGTGCTCCAGGGTCTGTATATATTAGAGCTCTGGGCACCTTAAAACCCAAGCCCCTGCTGGCAACTTCTCCCCTGCCCCACACCATTTTTTTTCTTTTAATGATAGCAAGAAGGGCTTTGCAAACTTCTGTTTTCAGCAGGAGGTACGAAGATGACTTTTTCACGCTTTGAGATTGTTGTGCACACAGTTGTTTCCCTGTATTATACCCATCCTCTTGAGGTCCGAGAAGGAAAAGGAAAATCAGAAGGCTGTTTCGGACCGGGTCCATACAGGTTCCTCTGGGGCTCCGCCGGCAGGACATGCACTCACGTCCTCCCCACTCCCCACAGTCTCACTAGTGGGGTCTTCCCCGAAACGGCACATCTTGGCTGTTCCTCCGTCAGCTGAGTCTTGTAAGAACCATCCTTCACCCCCAGTGTGCACACATTTAGACGCACATTTAAATGGAATTCCACTTCTGAACACAACTGTAAGTTAATTACCTTTCGTGAGACCTCCAGCCCATCAGGGGCAGCATGCCGCCTTCCAGCCTACAGAGCAGCCGTGGAAAACACCTGCGATGTGATTGGGGGAGGGTGGGCTGTGGACAGTGTGAGCTGGCTGTGTGCTGTCAGAGAGGGATACAGACGCCCTAATCCCATGGCCTGGGGCAAGGTCTTGCACCTCAGTTTACTCAGCTGAGACGTGGGGAGATAGCACCCTATGTGGCACATAGCACACAACCGCTGGGTGGTGGGGGGGACCTTCCCTGGCATTGCCCACCTCTCAGAGGTGCAAGCACCTTGTCAGAGTTAAGGAAATGGATGCTGCACTATTTCCTGCAGCCACACAGAGATGAGGCTGCTGTAAAATGGTTCCAGATAGAGTTGCAGGTGCCAAGATGGAAATAAGTCTTAGCATTGCTCTGTAGGGGAGGAGATCCTTAATCAAGTGGCCTGGAAGGGCCCCCAGGTGGAGCCCGACGGCTCACATTCTCAGGAACACCCTGTGGTCCAGCCGAAGGGTGTGAGTGAGTCCTATCTATGGGGCTGTAGCCTTACGGAGGGCAGCTGGGGAGTGGAGGGGCTCCTGCCTGCCTGTGGTATGTTCCCTCCCCATGCCTCCGCTCCCAGGGGTAATGTCCAGAACCACAGGAGAGGGGGCACTGTAGCTGGGCTCTTTGCTTTTGCAAGAGTAGCCTTGGATTCTCTGCGATGGGGCCCTAGGTCCATGCCAGCTGGATTTTCCCTCATGCGGAGGAAAGGAAGAGGGACCACGACCACCCCCCCACCCTCGCCCTCTGAACCTGAAGTTCGCTACCGTGGCACTTACAGTGGGCCAAGTGATTGCATTCCCACCCCTGCCTTCAGCATGGAGATGTGTCTGGTTCTTAGGACTCAATTTCTGACAAACTGAGACACAGTTTTGGAAAATCCATTAGCCATAAACATAAAGTATGTGTGTCTTTCTGGAATATTGACTCCCCCTCATTGAAGGGACCACAGTGACCCCATTAGGCATGCTGGGGCCCAAGGGAGCTTCTCACACAGGCTCCTCGTAGGCTGGGCTTGGGCCGCGGTTCACCAGCGTCCCTGCTTCCCCCGCCGTGCTGCCCGCATCGGGACTACGTTGCTTGCTGCCCACCTCTTCCCGCTGCTATCCACGGGCACAGTGGTCAAGTATTTTGGAGTCTTAGCAGAAAAGAGAAGTGCTGGAGAAATATAAGGTGAGAATTATTGTGTTCAGTGGTGTAATATTTTAATCAACACTCCCACACAGATAATGCTATATGGAATATTATCGTACCAAAAGTCTATTTGACACGGTGACAGCTGTGAACCTTTAACTGCCGGCCAGAGAGGGAGAGAGCAGCTGGACAATGAATGACCTTGGTTTGATAGGGGAGCCTGTTAGCGTCATCCTAACCCCAAAAGTCCTTGTGCTGGGGTCTGGGACGACTTCACAGTGAGACTAAAGACGACCTTCCAGCAGGTACATCTTCCTTTCTCACCAGCAGACCTCCTAGGGCAATTAAGAAGAAGGCACGTAGAATCTGCTTCCTTTTGACTCTCCCAGCACCCTCTGGCCGTGACGGGGGTCTTTTCGCAAGCGTGCTCTTGTGCTGGAAAATACACGTCCACCTGTATGTGTGCATTGACAGTCCTGTGGTGCTTAGCGTTTGCTGTCCTCTCTTGTCTGTGGTCAGCGTGTGAAATGAATGCTGTGTGGGTACCTTCCCCCAGCCTGCATGGTTTTGACAAGTAGAATCAACTGTCTACAGAATGGATGGGCAGACCTAAGACCAGGTCACTGATAACCGTTTCAGTATGTACGTGTTACGAGGCAGCGTGTGGTCTCTGCGCCTCCACTCGGGAAGTCACCACCGAGACTCACTTAGGGAGAACTTCCCGCCCCACGTCCCAGCAGGGACACCATAAAATGTCCTGCTTAAATCCTAGGAAGAAACTCACTAGATCAAACTTGGAAAATTTTGGCCCCCGAGGATAATTTTTCAGCAAGTATTGAGCACCACGCAGTGGGGGCTGTGAAATCTTTAGGTCGTGGTCCCAGCGACAGTGCGCGCCACTTTGGAATGCATTAACATGTCCTAAAATTACGGGAAATGCCGAGTCAGTGTCCCAGGGGTCGGGGGAGGGGGGAGGTATGCTTTGGAGCCTGGGTGCCTAGTCTTCTGGACTAGCACTGCATTCGGGGCTCTGGGTTGGTGGCCTGTGCCCCCCTCCATCCTTACAGAGAGGACCCTGTGCCTGCCGCAGGGGTCCTTGCACGCACAAGGAGGGTTGATGCAGGCCCACTGGGGTCCATTCAGCCCTGTGCTGTTTTCCAGCAAGGTGAAGGCATGCTGAGCCCCCCTCTCCAGGCTCTGGCTCACTTCGTTGGAGTTAGGCTGCTTGTGAGGTGAGGCCTGTGAGGCAGGAGCATGGCCTCTGGTCTGGGAGGGTGCGGCCCAGGGTGACCTGGGAACTCTGCACCGCAGCCACCTGCCCTCCTAGCTGCCGGGAGAAGCCTCCGTGGGGCCACTGGTTAGAAGCCACTGCAGTGCAAGACCATACAGCTTCCTGCTCCACCCCTCTCTCTCTCTCTGTGACTCCACCAGCCTGGCTGCTTCCCCATTCCCCCGCTTCACCTTCAAAGCCGGCGGACTTCTCCAGAGGTACTCAGGAGAGGGGCTGGCCATGGCAGGTCAAGCGTTGAGCTCAGAGCGGCAGGGAGGAAAGATTTATGGTCGCTCCCTGCCCTGCTGGATGGACAATTAGAGCCATGCTCAGCTGAAGGGGAGCCGTGTCGTTAAGTCAGGACGGTCAGAATAAATCAGTCAGCTCCACTTAGACGCCTGAGCTCCACTACTTCCCAGCCCGTTAAGGCAGGGGCTGCCCTGGGTGCGGGTTTGGGGACTCTGGCATGAGCGGTTGAAGGGTCTGACACATGCTGAGCTCCACCGGAGTCGGCGGGTGCAGAGCCCGGGGTCCCCTCACAGGTGGGGGGATGTGCGTAGAGCTTTGGGGGCAGGTTCCAGATGACACACGGGCGCAGAGTGTTTTGTCCGCTTAGCACCGGGCACCCGTGGGAGCCACCGGCTGGAATGTCTGTGGGCCAGAACGGTGGACTGGGACCTGAGAGTTAAGTGGGGTGTGTGCACACATGTGTGTGCAGACGGCCTAGGTGTGCACGCAGGTGCATGTGTGTGCGTACATGCATGGTGTGTGTTGTGTGTGCTCGCCTCTTGGACGCTCGCAGGCTCCGCGTGTGTCTTCACACCCTCGCAGCCCTCTGCAGGCCACCAGGAGGGTGACCAAGCCCTGCCATAGGTCCTCTCCATTTGTGGTGGGTCTTCAGTGCTCGAGGACTCTGGCAGACTCCTCAGGGAACCTTTGTCTTTGTGAATTGCGATGCCAAGTACTCCTCGGCTCTGCTCCTGGCTAACTGATGATAGGATTCCGTGGGGGAGCCTTGTCATTCCTGGAAGTGCTCTGTATTTCACGCATTTCCCACCTCCTCCCCGCCCCTCCCGCCTCCCCACCACCACGGTGATGGAGCCGCTCTGTGTGAGGTGCGGGGCCGTGGCATTAGCCGGTATTCAGCCAGCCAGCACGCCAGGCCTGTCATTAACTTGGATACTACAATTACGTGCATGCAAAGGCTGAAAGGGCCATTTAGGATTTTTCTGCCTTTAAAAAATATTTCTTTCTCCACAGCCATGTGCCCAGCGCTCTGGCACCACAGCTGTGACTCGGAGCCTGGTGGTGGCTGTCCAGCACTCCTCATGCAGCCCTTTTCGGATCTGTAATAAACAGCGTTGGAGTGACAGACAGCGCGGGGGTGGGACCCCGCCACTGTTCTGCTCCCAGGGGTTTTGCAGACCATCAAGGTAGCGTGCAGGGCAGAGAGCTGCCTGCTGCAGTGACTGGACGTTCCGGCCCAGCCTTGAGGGGCCCACGGAACCGGGTGTGCTTGTGTGTGTGCATGCCGTCCACACGTGAGGATGTCCCTTGGCATCGAAAGCCTGCTTCCGTTGGCTTCGTGGAGAAGGGCCAGTGACCAGGGCAGCAGCTCCCGTTTACCTCGAGCTGTCTGGGCCCTTTTTGAGTGGGGGTGGGCAGGGATGTCATTTCATGGGTTGTGCAGTTTACACTCACACGTGTTGGCCCTTCCTGCATGTGCGGGAGTGTGTTGTATCTCTGTGTGTGGGGGTTGGGATTTGGCAGGTCTTGTCTGTCCCTCTCCCTGCATCAGGAGATGTGTGAGTGGTCTCTTGGGACCTGGTTGGGATCCTGAAGGGTCTGGATTGCCAGTTTCAGGGCCCCTGGGGACAGGGAGGCACACTGGCTCAAGGGCACCCACAGGGAACAGCCCATCCCAAGGACGGAACCCTGTCGTGTTGCTCAGATAACACACAGCTCCCCACACGCCAGAAGGTGATTAGAAATCTGGAGGCAGCCAGAAACTCATAGAAGTGTTATTTAGGGACCTTGTTATCGTAAAAAGGCAGGAAAGAACCCAACCCACCAAGCACCAAATAACAACGCACAACTCACAAACTTATTTTTTTAAACTTCTTTGAAGTTGCCATGGTTACCCGCATGCGTGGTCTCTGGGTCTCTTGCTCTGGGTAGAGCGGCTCGGAGCAGGCACCAAGCCCTCTGTGCAGCCTCCGTGCCGTGTTCGGCCATCTGAAGAACCGGTTTGTGCTCTGGTGTGAACGGAGAGCTGGGATATTGTAGAGATTTTCCAGGACCACAGAATGTGATATTCCAGTGCAGTGCTTCTGAGATACTGGAGACAGAATTTGTCTCCCACGCTAAAATAATTATAGCTGGGAGAACAGAGAATACATCACTCCAGGTCCTTAACTGAGAGGAGCATGTGTGCTTGTGCATCGTGCTGGCTTCTTCAAGGGGCGCGTGTTTGCACCCGACCATGTGTGTAAGGGCAGCCCCTACCTGCCGCATCCCCACGCCTGTTGGATGCATAGCATGTGCCCTGACCACCCTCTCCAAGTGTGAATTCCTGCAAGGGTTTTGAGGAGAATCGATAGGGATGGTGGGAAAGAGTGAGTCAGAGCAGGAGAAAGAAGCCAGACCAAGATTCCTCGTGGCCTAACTCCTCAGGGACCTCAGGGTAGAAGAGGTGTCATTCTGCTCTCTGGTGGGCTCTGTGGGGTTCCCGAGAGTCCCCGTGGGCCAGGCTCAGCCTGTGTGGTCAAACGCCAGCTAAAACAGAAGAGAGCAGGTGGGGCACCGACTGTTTGCCCTGCCGCCGCCAGGCTCAGTATGTGACTGCTTTTCTCCCATGGGATGGATGGCATGGTTTTGTGTCAGAGGCCTGAGGCCCCAGTGACTTGTGGGGTGTCTGCTCCCTGCTGATGGGGGGCAAAGCTGTTCTCTTCCTCAATAAGGCAGGAGCCAGTCTGCACTGTGTGGGGGGACTCAGCACGGGACAGTGATGGAGGGACAGAAACTATGCAGTAAATTCCGGGTGTTGGGGACAGTAGCGACAGATGAGACCTGGTGCTGGCCTCGTGGCCAAGGATTAGCAGTGGGGACCCCAGAGGGTGCATTTCCAGCCAGGGCTCTGGGTTCCTCCTCTCAAGCCACAGGAGCCGTACCTCTCCTGGCCGGTCCTCCCTCCCAGCACATGGGAGCCTGTGTTCCTCTGGCACGGCTGGGCTGAAGGACCTGACTCCCCGCTCACGCCAGTCTCATTTTCCACCAATGGGAGGTGATCTTGCACTCTGCATCACAATTCTGGCCAGCTCGTGAGCCCGTGGTTTAAGGACAGGTGTCTTCTTGGGAAACTCGTTCGGGGTTGAGTGAGCCAAGCAGCCCTGGGGGCTTCTTGTGAAGTCCTTCCATATGTGGGATGGCAGCAGGGGTCTGAGGTCAGGGTGACCTGCATTTCTCCTGGAGAGCCCAGGAGCTTCTGGCCAGATCAGCGGGCGGTGAAGGCAAGTGGGGAGGCTCTAGATCCTCCTGCAAACGTGGGTCAGAGCTGCATCTGTGGCTGTTTCCAAGGCAGGTGGGTGTTTGGAACACACTCTCATGCTTTCACACAAAGGATGGGAGAAGCCGTCCCTAGAGACCCTCCACAGGGCTCCCTTGGGGCCTGACGGTCAGCACCCTGTCCTTCACAGCACGTTTCTGGGAGCTGTAATTAGCACTGATGAGGAAGAGTGAAAAATGATAGATCCTGGTAGGTGTTAGGACATCCATCTCTGACCATAAATGCTTCCAAGGCAGGGACCCTGTTTTCCCCCAGATCATGTAGGCTGGTTCTCTGCCTGTGATTGGTTCTCTGTTAACCTTTGTGGGGATTCTGACTGCTGGCTGGGGTGGGAGGGAAGCAGACCGTTGGCTCAGCAGCCCTGCATCCCAGCTGGGTCAGCCATGAGCGGCGTGTGTGGGTTTCTGTGCCCTGGTTCTTTCTGTCACTAGGACCCTGCCGAGTCCTGCTGGTGTGGGAGGGTATGCAGGGGTCCCAAGCCTCCGCCTGCCAGTTGAGGGCACACTGTGTGCTCCAGGCCTGGGTGGCAGGGAGGAGCCTGCTTATCCATAGGAAGGCCACTGTGACTTCTGGCCTGGATAGGAAAGGGGCCCTGGTTCTGCCCGTGTTGGCAACAGCGAGGCGGTGCCTCCAGCTGCCTTCCCTTCAGCCTGGAAGTGAGCCTTGGGCTCATGGCACTGTTTCCCCAGAACCAGGTTCAGCTGCCAAAGAGAGCAGAATGCCTCCACAGGGGGGGTGGGTCTCACGTGTCCCTGAGCCTCCCCTCTCTGCTGGGCCTGGAGTGAGGAGTTGATGAAAGGAAGGGGAAGTTCCTAGATGGGAGCTGACCTGTTCTAGAAGATGCTGGGCTCTTCCGAGAGACAGCCTGTGACCCCTCTAGGCACGTGACCCTGGGGCTGGCTGCATCCTTTGGGGTGCAGTGTAGCCCATCACGGCATGGGGGGTGGGGGCATGGGCAGCTCGCGGTTATTGACGCTAATGGAAAACAAAAGTGAAATGGGTAAGTCAGGATGGCAGGCAAATCAATATTATTTATATTTAGCCTGTGCATGTGCCACATATTTCTCTGCTGGCAGATTGGCCTTCACGATTATATTTTGTGGAATCCAAGAATCTGCCACCCGTAGGCCAAGGGCTGCCACCTCGCTCCCCTTCTCAGAGGGCTGTTGGGACACACGAGCACCCCCTGAGATTTGGCGGCCAGCCGGGAGAGCAGCGCCTGGCCTCCTCCCCAGTGCCCACCCTCTCCCCCTGCCCAGTGGTCAGCGCACCACCTCTCAAAGGCCCCAGGCGACTGACCGGTCCCTGCAGGAGGTCACTGGTTAAAGCTGTTGAAGAGAGAACCGTCTATTCAGACAGCCGGTTTCCTGCAGCTGTTTTAGGTGGACATGACAAGTTCCCCACCATATGCAGCAATTGGAAAAAGAAGACGGAGGAGCATCTGTGTGTTTTAAAATGGAAACACATGCATGTAAATGCATTGTCTTGTCTTTGTCCAGGGAGCCTTTGACAGTGCCCCGCGTATAGTAGGTGCTCAACTCGCATGTGCTGGGTGAGAGGCGGGAGGCTCAGGTTGGGGAGTGGGTTCCACGTGGGCGGAGCGGCCCCTGCGTGAGGAGCCCGCTTGTCTGTTCTCTGCTTGGAGCCTCCAGCATCCTCCGTGGGGCCCCCGGGGGGTCCCCCCCACCCTCCACATCAGCACCTCATTCTGGACACCATGGCTGTTTGACACCAAAGTTTAAAAACTGACCTTTGATTTCTAAGGTGCCTTATGTTAGACAGTGCATCAATTTAAATTTTAATATTTAAACAATTGGCTGTGCTCACTCTGCTCTTGCGGGAGAACACTGTGGGGTCACGGGGACTCAGAGACAGGAGCAGGGGCTTGGAGGCTGCCGGCTGTGCAGGGCTGCACATGTCCTGGGTCCTGGGTGCCCCGCTTTAAGTGCCCTACGTGAATGACTGGCTTCTCAGGTCGACTTCCAGTGGGAGAACAAGGCTTGGAGAGGGGCTGATTGGTGGCAAGGAAAGGGAGCTTCCAGAGAAGGTCTCAGGATCTGGAGACAACAGTCTCTTTGTCTTTTCAGTAGCCTGGGTGCTTCTGGAGGGCCCAACCCACAGCTCCACACGCAGAACCTCCAGAATGAAGGCCTGTTCCTGGACTCATGCCCCAGTCTCTGAATGCTCCCACAGGTTTCCAGAAGCATTCTGACCCATCTTAGCCCTTAGCTCTTGCATTCCTTCCATTTTTGATAACAAGCAGGCCTCTTACCTCTCTCAACACAGTAGATGCTAAAAAATGTTGCAAGAATGCATGAGGAGGGTGACTTTTTGTCCTGAGAGTGAAGAGAGACAGCCTCCTCCTCCTGGGTCACACTGCCCCGTGAGCCTTACAGTCACCCAGGGACGGGAGGGCGGAGAAAGGGGAGCGCTAGGCTGGCAGGCTCCCCAGGGGTCTAGATCTGCCCGTGGACCTCTCCTCCAGGTGGGTTTGGTTCCGGTGCTAGAGCCCTCTGGTTCCTGCATTCCCTCTGCCGGCCCCCAGGACGGGAGCAGGCTGGCAGGAGGACACGCTGGAGGCCAGAGCGAACGGCCGCCTGTCCAGGGCTGGGGTCTGACCGTGTGTCTGGCGTGGCCATCGGGCTATGTTACCATCCTTCCTCATCTAGTCACTTAAGAAATCAAGACGCGAAAGAAAGGTGACGCTGGGAGGAGACACAATCGTATCATAGATCAGGCCACTCTGGTTCCCAGAAATTAGATTATTTTAGAATTCCACTGAGCTGAGGAAGGATGCCTCTCTGGCTTGGTCTCCCCGCCCCTTCCTCTCACGGCCCCTCTCTCCCCTCCCACCCCTCCCTGCCGCGGGAGGACCTGGCAGTGTCACAGCGATGTGACCTGGTTCTGTAATAAAGAGGAGGCTTATTAGAATTAAGGCCTAACAGCGTTAAAAAAGCCATCTTTGCAAGATTGAGGCCACGGGGGAATTGTAAATTCTCAGCAAAGACCTCACTGAAGGATTGGAATAGAAGGCTGACACGCATGTGCGGGCGCACACACATGAAGGGACCCTCGCCAAACAAAAGAGGCCCAGTTGAAGGAAAAAGAAGCAAAGGGTTGGGAGAGAGAACTGGGGCAGGAAAGGGTGGTGGGGCTCTGTCCTGGCCCCATGCAGGGCCCTCCTAGGTGGCCTTTGCCTGCAGGAACAGGCTGTCCTGTGCTGGCTTCTTCTCTTTCTGCACCTGGGCCTGTTCCCAAGCAGCTGGCCGCCCACCTCTGTCACCTGAGGGCCAAGTGGGGGCCGTGCCCACAGCTGCCCCTGTGAGTCGGTCTAGACTGGGGGTCTGGGGTCCCTCCTCTGTCCACCGGTCTCCAAGCAGGCTGTGCTTTGGGTCTGCTGGGGCAGGTGCGTGTGGGGGTGGGTGTGCTTGGCTCCCCCGGGCAAGGAACCCAGCCTTGGGGTTACACCTAAGTGACACTGGAGACCTTTCTGGGTGTGCCGAGGCGCGTTCTGTTCCTCTCGGGCCACTCGGCTGCCGTAGCGGTGCAGCACAGACGGGGCTTATAAACAGCAGGCATTCATTCCCCACAGCTCTGGAGGCTGGTGTCCACCATCGAGGTTCTGGCAGAGTCTGGGGAGGCCGACTTCCTGGTTAAAGACTGACGTCTTGCTGGGTGCTCGCAGGGTGGAGGACAAGGGAGCCCTCAGAGGTCCCTTTTATAAGGCACTAACGCCATCGTGAGGCCCCACCCTCACAACCTGGGCACCTCCCGAGGTGACACCACCTGATACCACCATGCTGGGGGTTACGTGTTCTGGGGGACACAAACGCCTATCAAGGGTCACCTCCTGCAGTGACTGGTCACAGTGGGGGATGCTTGAAAGGCTGGCCTCAGGGGCAGGCTGGGTTCTGGGGGTGGGTGGAGGGTGCGTGCTTCCCTAGAAATCGACACCGCCTTGTTGCGGGCCCACCGGGACCACCCTGGTCTTATTGGTGTGGCTGGGGCATCAGCTCCTGCCTCGGGCAGCCACGTTCTCTGCCCCCAGACTTTCTCTGGACAGAAGGGGGTTGCTAACCAAGCTGCCAGAGGTGTGGGGAGTTGCTCCTGGGGCAGCCCTCCATCCATGGGGACTGGGTGGGTGGAGGGCCCTGCCCCCCGCCAGCCTCCTCCCCTCCAGGGGCAGGGGCAGTCCATGCCTTTCCCTGGAGGGTCCTCCGTGGACAGAGACCTAGTGTCTGCAGGGTGATCGGTCTGATGAAGACAGGATAGAGAAGTGAACGCAGCGGGGCTCCTCAGCCCCCGTCCTGGGTCCACATCCCCGACAGGGAGGCGGGGAAGTGGTAACACCCAGGCCTGGGCAGCACCACAAACC
>JAQQAC010006923.1:40698945-40720667 GCA_029783875.1 Phataginus tricuspis | reverse complement strand
GGAGGCGGGGAAGTGGTAACACCCAGGCCTGGGCAGCACCACAAACCCAGCTGGAGGGACGGGGGTGGCCCCCTCCTCCAGGATCCCAGCAGCGCCTGGGAGTGGTTTGTCCGGAAGGCCTGGCGCGCTCCAGGGAACTGTGACACCTGGGGTTTCTGGCAGGTCAGCCCCAGTCTTGAGCCCTTCCTTCTCCTCTGAGAGGCTCACTGAAGATTTCTTTGAGGTTTAGGGCAGGGACTGCACTGGTCTCCCCAATGATGTGGTCACAGTGAGAAGGCTGCTCGGGGGTCGTGTCCCCCTTTCTCTCCTGGAGAGACAGGGCCACCTGAATCCCTGGGGATGGAGATGGCGCATCCAGGTGGGACGGGTGGGCAGGTCCCCTTACCTGCCTCGCTGCCCGATGCCGTCGAGATGCCTTTCATTAGTATCCTTGACTTTCAGCTTCCTCTCCTGGAGGAGCCATGTCCTTTTAGGTGGGGGGACCTCCTCAGACCCATGCTCTAGGCCCACAGCGCCACCAGGGAAGGCAGTTTGCATTTCAGGCCATTAAAACAAATCCGAGGGGGCTGGGAAGGAAATAACAGTCCCAAACTTGGCAACAAATAGATTGCAATTTCTGGAAACTTATCTGTGTGAAGAGTGCGTTTTCATCTCTGCAGGAATATTCATCTGCCTCTTAAACAAAGAGCAGTTATATGTAATTCCTCGCTCTGTCGGCTTCCCAAGGAGGATCGCTGGAGTGGGTCCCTCCAACCTCCTACCCCAACCCTCTTAAAACGATAGGACTGGAACATTCCAAAATTATTGCCCTTCGTTTATAGGGTCTCTCGCCCACCAAGACCCGGTCACCTGGGGGCCTCGTCCTGGGCCTTGAAAGATCAGGATGATAAATGAGTGTGTTGAGGAACGTTGGACGGGGAGAGAAATTGGGGAGCAGGTGGAGGCAAGGCTGAGACAAAAGGAGGGGAAGACAAGAGCACCCCAAATGTGTGGGGTTCTCTGGAGGTGCCCGTAGGTCGGGGGGTGTCAGCTGCTTCCCGGCTGTTCTCCTCCTTTTTCCTTTTCTTTTTTAAGTTGAGGGCTTCCTTCTCCTGAAGCTGTCATTTTCCACAAACCTCTCACGGCGGTGCCTCCCTTCTCACTGCCAAAGCCTCCGAATCAAACACAGGCATCCACCCTGGAACTGGCAGGCTCCCCACCTGGCTGCTGGGGTGTAGAGAGGCCTGGAAGGACAGACACCCCCCTGGTGGGTCATGCAGGACGGATGGAGTGGGGCACCCAGTGTGTGCAGCCCGTCCACACTGCCTTCCTGGGGTCCCTCGTGGGGGACCCCTGCTCCTCCCACCCGTCTCTAACGGGTGGGAGAGGTGCAGGAGCCTGGGGGGCGGGGAAGAATGTGTCTCCCTAAAAAGATGCGTTGCAGTCTAACCCCCAGGACCTCAGAATGTGGTTATTTGGAAATAGTGTCTTTACAGGGGTAATCTGGTTAAAATGAGGTCATTAGGGTGGGCCCTGATCCAATACAACTGGTGTCCTTATAAGAAGGGGAAATCAGGCCACAGAGATACACAGAGGGAAGTCCTGAGAAGACCCAGGGAGAAGACAGCCGTGTGACTGACTGGCGTCATGCTTCTCTGAGCCATGGATGCCAAGGGCTGCCGGCGCACGTGGGCAAGGAGAGGCCCGGCACAGACCCTCCCTCGGAGTCTCTGGTGGAACCAGCCCTGCCCGCACCTCCGTCTGGGACATCTGGCCTCCAGCACTGGGAGGGAGTGGATTCCTGTTGTCGGAAGCCCCCAGCTCGTGGGACTTTGTTTGGGCCGCCCCGGGATGCTCATAGAGCCACCCTGGGGGCACCTCCAAGCTCAGGCCTGGGCTCAGGTTCACTTCTTGGAAAGTGGACAGTGATGCTGGGGGCATGCTGGGCAGCGCTTACTGGACCAAATCCTGATCTGGTTTCCTTCCTAATGGGGGGTGATCAATAAATCCATCAACTGTGATTTATTTTCCTGGCTGGAGTGGTCTAAGAAGGATTCCACACCAAGCTGCCCTGGGGATTATTCTGTCCAAGCAGTGAGATAAAGCCCTGGCGGTCTCCTGCAGCGAGAGTTCCCAGGAGTGACACGTCAGCTGCCGAGTGGAAGAGAACGCCGAGAGGAGGTGCCCAGTGTGGGGCCTGGCCCACACTGAGGCTCAGCAGCCTGTGTTCCTAAACCTTACTGTGGGCTCAAAGTCAGGCCTGGATGCCCGCCCACCCAACCCTCCTACCCGGAAACTCCTGCCCGTGCAGCAAGACCCAACTCGAATGTCCCCTTCTCCCATGAAGCAGGGCTCCTCTGATTCTTCCAGGGGCTCCTTCATCTGGTCTCCCATAGTCTCCTCTGCCTCCAGATGGGGCCTGTCCCAGGGGTCCCATGCTTTCTTGGGGACATATCCTGTTCTTCCTCTCTTAATGGCTCCGTTTCTTAAGGTACGGTCTCATGAGCCCCCTCTATCCAAGTGCAAAACACTGTGTTTCTTGAAAAATGCAGTTTTCCAGGCCCGACCCCACCCCAGGCAACAGAGTCAGTAGTAACCAGCTCTCCAGGAGGTCCTGGAGCACGCTGCGGGCTATGGCTGGAGGGCAGGGTTACGCGGCATCCGGCTCCTGAGGTGTCACGCCTGGCCAGTGCCTGTGGGAGAGGCTTTCGAGCTGGCCCTCTGCTTGACTGGGTGGCTTCTGCAGGCCTGGGCTGGAGCACCTGGCCAGTGGCCCTGCCAGTTGGTGGGTAATGCTGGTGTCCTCCTGGTCAGGGCACCGGTTACTTCTGTCCACTCTCCTGAGAAGATGGATTGGCTCATCACATGGTCTGTAGATCAGATGACTCCAAGTTAGGATTAAAAAGCAGACCCCCTGCAGGTGCCTCTTGCAAAGAACTGCAAGGTGGAGGTCTTGGGAGCACGCTGTGGCTGACATGCTGCTCAGCGCCATACGCCTCTGGCCCTGCCCCTCTCACCAGAATGATATGGGGATAGCAGGTGGTGACGTGTGCAGAGGGCTGTGTTCCCTTCTCGCATCCTCTCCTCATGCTTGGGGCGGACTGGTGCACCAGACGGTGCCAGGCCTCTGTTGTCCATCTTCCTGCCTTGTATGCACCTGCCATGGTATTTTTGGGGCTGCCAGTTGTTGTGCTGATTTTAAACAGCCTTGCCAGGACTAGTTTCTCCATCTGCAGCAGCAAACGGAAAAAAAAAAAAATTTCAACCTCTAGTGGGGAATTTTCCTAGTTATTTTAAATAAGTTTCATTTATTTGTGCTTGGCATTCAGATAAGAATTACCAGCCTTGCACAGATGGAAGTTCAGAATCGTACAAGGAATATTGACGGCAATTGCAACCGCATCCTCATCTCATGTGATCAAATGCCCCAGATGCCGTCAGAGGAAAATGTAGCATTTGAAAAGCTGCAAGCGAACACACTCTCCATCAAAGAAAACAGGCCTCTCTGGAGAAATCCAGGCAAGGATGCTTTGAGAACTCTGCAGGGATGTTCCACACATCTCCTTACATTTCTGATTGAAATGTATTAAAAGAAAAATTTAAACCAAAGATCTTGCCAAGTAAATAAACTATAAACCCTGCCAGACTGAATTCAGCTGCATGTCCCCATTGGGTTCTATCCAATATTGAGAAGCAGGCTGAAGTTGTGGAGCGTCTTCATGCCTTTAGGGAGAAGAGTGTATCAGTTAGCAGGTGCTGTACAACAACCAAACCCCACAGCTTGGTACCTTGAGGCGACCGTTTTTTCTTGTTCATGAGTCTGTGGGTCAGCTGGGTACTTCTGCTGATCTGGACCGAGCTTGACTAATCTCAGCGGGGTTCACTCATGCATCTGTGGTCGGCTGGTGGACTTGACAGCTGGTTTCAGCTTCATGTGTGTTTTCATCCTCCAGAAGGCCAGCTCAGGGTGGGTTCCAAGGCAGAAGACGGATGTGAGCAAGTCCCACTGAGACCTGGGCTTGGAGCTGGCACACCATCACCTCCAGGGCATCTTTTGGCCAAAGCGTCGGGAGCCCAGACCTGATTCCAGAGGAGAGGAAATAGACCCGGTCTCTTTGTGGGAAGAGCTCTCAAGTCCCATCACGAAGGGAGTGCTTACGGTCAGGGGTGGTGATGTTGGGAATCAGGCCAGTCTTGAAGGCAGGGCCTGGGAGATGGGAAGACTGCTCTGAGGGCACTTGGGCCTGACCACGGGGGTCAGCACTGCCAAGATGCGTGGCGATCAGGATTGTGTCCATGTCCACCTCACTTCTGCCCTCCCATGAGCCTGTCCTGACGCTAGCTTTCCCCTCCCCGGGCCTACTGCCCTCACCTGTCCACACCAAGTCCACTTCCTGGGCATGTCCACCCTGCCGGCCCTTCGCAGTGGGGGTTCCTCGTACCCTGACCCTCTCTCCCTGGGCCGGGGTCTCAGCTGCACCAGGGCTTCAGCCACCACCTGAGTCCTGACTTGCACAGGCCTTTTCTGCGTTACCCCGTCTCCCCTGCGCCTTTTCCTGCATCCTCTTCAGACTCGGCAGGTCCAAATGTACAGGCCTCCCCCTGAATCGGGTCCTCTCCATTTCAGGTGATGGCCCCTTTGCGCCCCAGCTGGGCAGGCCAGAGGCCCAGACTCGTGGGCGGCCTCCAGCTCCTTCCAGTGCTACATGCATCTCCCCTCTTCCCCAGACACCACCTTCTCTGGCTTTGACAGTGTCGTGGCCTCCCAGCTACCTTGACAGGCTTGGCTGCAGGGTAGGAGATGGATTGGAGGTGGATTGGTGGAGGATAAAGTGTTCTCAGGATAAAGACAAAAATACTTAGAGGCTTCCTGCAGCTGACCTCAGCAGGCACCTCTGGAGCCGCCCTTCCTTCAGGTCTTTCATTTCCTCGGAAGGCAGAGTCTCTGGGGACCCCAGGGCCTTTGCACGGGCAGTTCCCTCTCCTTGGAGGGCTCACTCTTCCTCTCCCTCTTGACTTGGTCATCAGTCCGATGTTACCTCCTTTAGGAAGCCTTCTGTGACTGCCCCCACCCGGAGGCCCAGTTAGCTTTTCCTGTGCCCCTGTGGGTCTCCTTGCAGCTCCGAGCACAGCTGCAGTGCAGTCACTCCGGGGTGTTCCTTCATGTCCACCTGCCCTATGTAAGGCCAGGGGATTTTTGGTCTTAGTTGTTACTGTGTCTCCAGAACCTGTATGGCACCTGCTCTCTGAAAGCTCAACAAATGGTTGAGACCAGTGAATGAACGTGTCGGGGACCTCCACACACCAGCTCACTGGGTCCTGAATACAACCTGGGAGGCAGGATCGCTGACTTCACTTGACAGAGAGGAAACCGAGGCTCAGGAGGCCAGGGCTGTAGGGAGAGGAGAGGTTGTTGCAGCCATGCCTCCTGAGTCCAGATGGCCCCCTCACCACAGCACCCATGCTGACTGGTGTAGCCCCATTATCCTGTCTTTATGGGTTTCGGTCTTTTGTCCCTGATAGGGACCCTTAGGAATGGGGTCCTGTCTGTCCCCTGCAGTGCCCATGACAGCTCATCCCTGAGAAGCTTGCTTCTGGGGTGGGGGACTCATGGCCCGTGGCTCTGGTGGAGGCAGAACGGAAGAGTGACCAGTCCCTCAGAAACTGCATCTGACCACATCCCATGTGGCAATGTTTTACTGAGAAGAGAAAGATCTCGTTGCCTGGTCCCTGAGTCTCACTGACGCCCTGGCTCCATGGTAGGCAGCATCTGTGGAAATCAAGCCAGGTCTGGCTTCCCAATTACTTGGAATGGCAAGAGGCCCTCCCTGCCAGGTGGTACCTGCTCCCCCAGGCTGTGTGGGCACAAGAACAGCCCTTCTCCCTTCCCTAACAGGAAACCAGGTGGAAATCCTATCCCGTATCTTGTATAATGGGAAAGCGCCTGCAAACTAGAGCTCAGATGGGCCAGAGAGCATCTACGAGACCCGTGTCCTCCCTTAACACAGTGGTTTTCCTTATGTTGGTGCACATGCGTGGAAATCGAACAGGTGAGCGATTTGGTGGCTCTGGTCTCTCCTGCTTAGCTGCATCTGCTCTCTTCTGCTCCCAGTGGGACCAGCACCTGGGGTTGCGGTTGGCCTTGCTGCCTCTGACTAGGGTGACGGTGATAAGGATGAGGCAGGGACAAGGGTGACCACTGGAAAAATAAAAGATAAACCCAGCCTGGGTATCCGTCTCTCTTCTCGTTTCCGGAAGCCCGGCTGCATCTAAGATGTCCTGGACACACTAATGCGTCATGGTCTCTGTGGGCCTCGGGTCAGTGCTGTGGAGACCGACTCACTTTCGACCACAAATATTTGATGCCTGCCTCCCACAACTGTGGGATTCTAATGTACCACGTGACCTTCTTGGGCCAATGACCAAAGCCATTGATTTGTGACTGGAAGTCACATCTGTCGCTTTCAGAGAAGGCTTGTGGTGGAGTATATAGTTCACTCGGCTGTCTCCCCTCTCTGCCACGAGCACCAGGAATGTTCCAGGTAGAGGCTGCTTCGTCAGCCTGGGGGTGAGGAGCTCAGCGGACTGCTGATGGAATTGTAGCATGAGCGAGAAAAACCTTTGCTCCTAAAAGCAACTGTGATTCGTGACCCTTTGTTACAGCAGCAGAGGCTCCACGTGGTGACGGCACAGATACAACAGGGCTCCCCGCCCCACCCCGAGGGCACCCTGCCCCTGTGTGGTGTTACACACACTCACAGGCCCAGATACCAGGTGCACAGGAGCGGGCCTCCAATCAGCTGGTTTGCTTCAAGCTCCCCGACACCAAGAGCCACCCCCGTTGTCTGGTCTTGATACTCAAGTGCCTGTTTCCTTGGATATCTGCAGGAAGATACCATCTTGCAGACAGTTTCCCCAGCACATGACCTTGGGAGCTGCGTGGAGCAGGTTGGGGGCTGGGGCACACGCCGAAATGAGGGGACAGGAACCAAGCTCGGGCTGGGTTTCTTCTCTGAGAAATGGAGGCGGTCAGGAGCCAGGGGCAGGCTGGCTCTCTGCTGTAGTGGACAGGCCATCAGGACACCAGGAGGGACTCGGCCAGTCAAGGGCAGGAGCTCGGCCTCGCACCTCCCCTGGCACCCGGCACTGGAGGGCCCCCGGCCGCCTCTCCTCTTCCTCTTCGGTTGTTTCCTAAAGGGAATTAGGGCCACGGCACCTTCAGTTAAAGGGCAGCCTTGCTCTTATTCCCTCTGGATCTTTGGTCCAAACGCACCCGTGCCACGCTTGGCATCCTGTTTCCTCAACATCCCCCAGGCCTGCCTCCTCATCTTATGTGGTACATCCTACCCAGAGTTTACCTGCGCCGCTCGGAGAGGAGAGGCACAGGTGGTGTCCGGGCACTTGAGATTGTGGGGGTCGGCCGGGGCCTGGGAGTCTCAAACGCAGCCAGCTCCCCTCTTGGGCTGCTGTAATAAACCAGGACGTTTGTAACCGGAGTGGCCGCAGCGGCGTGATCTGGGTATGAGTTGGTGGTGTGCGTCCTGCTGTCAGCCTCGGGTGGAGGTCCTGTGCCGCGAGAACAGTGGAATTCCAGAACGATACCCCGTCTGCTCAGAATCCACATGCCAGGCCATCCTACACCCACTACCTGTGCCTCCGGCTTTCTAGAAGAAGCTGCATGTAGGTTTACATTTCTGTGTTATTTTGTGATTTTATTTTTTAAAGCCCAGCCAGGGTGCTCTTATACCACAGACATTGTGAATTCAAACGACATCTCGGCAAACAGTTGAGGGTGTGGGAAGGGCATATCGACGTGCAGGTCCCAGGATGGCCAGTGAGTCCTAGCTTTCACCCGTGCCTTCAGGGAGAGGGACAGTCTTGTGCACGCATCCCACAGCCGCCTCCCTCACTGTGGCCGTGGAGGAGGAGAGGCAGGTCCCACCACCCACAGGGGTCTCGGGGGGGAGAAGCAGGCCCTCAGCCTCCATCTCACTGCGTGCGCTTCGCACGGTCTGCTCTCTATCTGGCCATCTGCCTGCTTTGCGTTCCCGACTCACCACGAGTTATTTAAGGCTAGGACTTGTGCCTTGTGCTTCCGAGAGCTGGTATGTTTACAGAGCTTCTGATTCCCCTGGACTCTCTGTCGCCCTGGCATTGGCGGAACCCCTGCTGGGTGAGGGAGACCGGGGTGGGGGGGAGCACCATGAGTGGCCCTTTCCGTTGGAAAGGGGTTTCTGGATGTTTTCAGCCAACTCCGCTTCCCCCTCCAACCATCCGCCTCCTGCCCATCAGCAAGCCAGCCAGTTCCCAGGCCCAGGAGGCGAGGACACTCTGGGGCCAGGCGGAGAGGCAGCAGGATCCCAAGCCGAGCGGATGTTTATTTTTAGGAGCCTGTGGGCACTGCCGCCCATGCTGGGTCCCGTTCTCCATCCCGTGTGGCCGTGGTCCAGAGCCACCCTTGTGCCAGGGGACCTAGGCTGCCTATTGGGCAGAGCTTTGACACGCAGGTTCCTCACCCGATGCTGCTTTGACCCAGAGTCACTGCCCTCTGGTCTCCCTGTTGTCAGCCTCCCCCCAGCCCCCCAGCCCCGCCTCCCTTCCTCCTGGTTTCCAGGGAGGAGGCGGGTTGGCCAGCTGCTCCAGGAGCCCGAGCCAATTCTGCAAGAGGCAGAAATGAGAAGCCACAAGATGCATGTGCCGACGAGGCGGATCTTAATTGGCAGATCATGTGTCCATTGCTTTTTACATTTGAAACTTAGAAAACTGCTGCCTCTTTTCAAGGACCTTGGCCCTAGGGATACAGAGGTTTTTTTCCCCATGTCATATCATTATAACAGCTATTAATTGAATTCATTTGTCACGTTTGATGGTACGTTTTGAATCATCAAGCTCGGAGACATTTGGAGGTGACGCTTCCACTGGTCTGTGTCCTGTTACCTTCCCTGCCTTTGGGGTGCACAGCTTCCTGGGTGGGGTGCCTGTGTGTCTGGTGTGTAGTACCGGGTTTCTTTGGTGGCCCTCCACTCTGCTAGACACTCTCAAAAGTGTTTCTCACTCCCTGTTTTTCTGTTCTCATCAGGATTGTTGGGAAACCTACTTTTTGGGGAGTTTAAATCTTGGATTGGGAGGTAGACATTTCTGCACTGATGTTCTCTGTCCTTGTCAAGCCAAGATTGTGGCTTGGGTTTTGAGTGAGAAGCTGGGCTGGGGGCCTGGAGCAGGACATTTCCCATCAGAGGGAAGTGTGCAGACCGTGCTCCCGTCATGTGCTCTATGGGTCTGGGTTCCCCCCTCCGTCCTAATCGGGCCCTCAGGGCCTCCAGTGGAGCCTCCATGAACCCATTTTAATGATGGGGAAGTGGAGCTTGGATGGATCACACTGTGGCCAGGTGAGAGGTGGTCAGAGGTACCTGGCACCGGAACTGTAGGCATCTGTGCTGGCCAGGGGTCTCCAGAGACACGGGACCAGTAGGGTGACCCTGTGTACCACCGCCCCCTCTCCATCCATGTATCTGTGTCTTTATCTATACCTGTATCTGTATCTACATCACCTACATCAAGAGGTTTATTTCGAGGAATTTGCTCACTCAGTTATGGGGCCAGCAAGTCTAAGATCCCTAGGGCAGGCTGGCAGGGGAGGGCACTCAGGTGGCATTTATGCTGCAGTCTGGAAGTAGAATTCCTTCTCTGAAGACCTCAGTGTTTGCTCTTAAGGCCTCCAACTTACTGGGCAAGGCCCATCCACCCACATTATTTAGGTTCTTAAAGTCAACTGATTATAAATGTGAGCCGTAACTACACGGTGTCTCCTTACCAGCAGCCAGGGGTGGCTGACTCACTGGGGACTGTGGCCTGGCCAAGTGGACACATAAAACTGACCATCACCACATCTTGGCTCTGACAGGGCTGGTAATGGCCTCTCGGAAGCCTGATTGACCGGTGGCTTCAGCCTGACATCATAGGAGAACTGAAGCAGCCTGCAGACCTCCGGGGAGGGGGCCACAGTAAAAATACCATGTGTTGAGCTGCAGGGGGGATCTGCCAGCAAGCTTGCCCCGGGCATGGGTGTCTCTAAGTGACCCCATCCCATCTTTGTGTTAAGATGAGGTGTCCCAGTTCTCCAGTTTTTAGCCTCATTTAGACTTGCTTTTTTCAAAGGGAGGGTGATGGAGATTTAAACTACTCTTACTTCTTTTCCTGGTGCACATCTAACCCACTTCTCTCAGCTAAAGTTGGTAATATGTCTACAAAGTAAATCTGATCTTGTCACTCCCATGTTCAAAACCCCTCAAAGGGCTTCCTGGGGCTCTGGGGAGGGGGTTCCAGCTCCCCAAGGCCCGTCAGCCCTGTGTGCCCCCCTGCACCCCCAGCCTCTCCCCTGTGGCTGTTACCCTCGGCTCACCGGCTCCTCCTGGTCCTCAAGCCTTGCACGTTGCCCTCCAGTCGCTGCACGGCTTCTGCGGATGCGTCTCGTCTGCATCCCTCTCCCCGTCTGCCGCTTGTTCAGGACACCTTGACCGAGAACCCTGCCCTCCTGCCCGTTGCAGAACTCCCACGACTATAACCCCAGAACTAACAGTGTGGTGAGCTGTTCAATGTGGCATCTTTCCCCTTTAGGCCAGTGGTTCTCGACCTTGATGTTTGCAAAGTCCCTGAAGTGCAGGCTGCAATCTGGACCCGTGGGTCTGAACCTCTGTCGAGGGGGTCCGGGCAGCAGTTTTCCAGACGCCTCAGGTGACGCCCACGTGCCCTGACTGTCCTGGGGAAGCAGCGGCTGCTCAGAGCACGGTCTGGTCCGCAGCAGCCACTCCGCTGAGAAGGCCAGAGCTGCCAAATTGAGGCCCTGCCCGCAGCCTGCGGACTCAGAACCTGTCTCTTAACAAGATCCCCGTGTGGTTTTGGGGACCCTCTCTGGTTCGAGGAGGATCTGCCGGCCGCCCCTGCAGGCTGGAGCCTTTCCGCTTGCTCAGCACCGTGTCTTCAGCACCGCGTAATAACTGCTCAATGAATCGTTGTCAAAGGAACACACGACTCATTTCAAACAATGCTCTACATTTCTCTTTTTGGATCTCTTTCTCGCCCACCTTGCTCCCTAGAACCATTCGAGTTTTCTCACTGGCAGTAAGTATGCCCTGAGGGCCCACCCGCCTTCACAGGGTGGGGAGCTGGCCTGCCTGTCCCGTTCTCTCTGCCTGTTCCCCCCCTCTGCACTGGTGTGTGTTCCTGGAGGCTGCCGCCCTTGGCCGGGCAGAGGAGACCCTTCCTTCCTCCAGCTGGTGCGCGTGCCCTCCGTTCTGCTTTGGCTTTCCCTGCTGGCAGATTCGTAAAGACAACCAGAACCAGGGTGGGGGTGGAGTCAGGCGATGTTGGGGGTGGAGAACCTTCCAGAGGACAAGGGGAAGGCAGAAATGATCACTTAGACTCTACAGTGAGGTTTTGAACACATCTAGGCTTGATTCAGGGTTTTGGAAAATCCCAGACGCAGCAGGCACTCACCCAGAGTGGCCACAGCTGTGGCACGGCAAGGCCTGGCCTGTCAGAGGGACAGGTGCGAGGCTGACTGGGCCGCGGGCGGGCGCCTGCCGCAGGGGCTGGCTCAAGCGTTGAAGGGCCTCTCTTCTCACAGTCCCTCCATTAGGCAGCTTGAGGACCTGGAGGTGCCTGAAGCCTCAGGCCACACCTGGGGTTTGCATAACCCAGAGGCGGAGTGAGGCCACTTCCAGCAGGGCTCGTGTGCCCTCCCTGCCCCCACCTTTCTGAACTGCTGGCCTTGTCTTTCTCTCCTTTTTCGTCTGTCCCGGGCCCTGAGGAGGTAATTTGAGTGCCTCTGCTTCATTTTCTCGAGTCCTTACAAAGTTCTGGGAAGGAGGGTGAGTTCCAGGGTGACCTGGCTTGGCTCTCAGTGGGGAGAGAGCAAGGAGGGGGCGGAAGGGCCTTAGGCACAAGGGAGAAAGAGCTCCCGCGTCCTGGGGTGGAGGGTGGCCAGAGAAAACCCAAGGCTCCCAGTTACGCTTGAATTTCAGATAAACAAAATTGCCTAGAATAAGTATATCACAATATCGGCTCCCAGTATTGTATGGACACACACAAAAGGTTTTGTTGTCTCTGGAATTCAAGTTTAACGGGCCATGCTGTATTTTTATTTGCTGTGTTTGGCCACCCTGCCTTGGGGTGGGGTGGGGAAGGGCACTGGGATGGCGCTCTGGGGAGGGGGGAGCCCTGCTTTCCGCATTTCGGTTGTTAGTTATCCCAGGCCTGAGCGCTTGCAGAGGTCTTTGCTGTTTGCCTGCTGAGACGGGTTCCAGAAACATGCACACCTGAACATTGCTGCAGGCAACAGAGTCATAGGACTGGCTGGCTTCCCTCAGCCTTCCTTTAATACTTAAGAAGTAAGCCAACAGCAGAGCTGCCCCCTCCTGGGGAGAGGGGCCCTGGGGTGCAGGGTCTTGGAGCTCGACCTGGCCCTGCACCTGCTGGACCCCACTGCTCCCTGACCCCAGCCCACTGATGTGGCCGAATGCCTTCAGGGCCCACCAAGAAGGGGTGGCGGGCATGCCATGGTGGAGGGGCCCCAGCGGGGTGGGCAGTGGGAGAGAAAGCAGCCTCCGCCCCAGGGGGTGTTTGAAGGCTTGATTGACTGATGACTTCAATGAAGGGATTAGGCCGGGGCTGACATGGTCATATTTGATTTTGAAATAAATCGCTCTCTCTGGAGGCGTGAGGGCGGACATTGTCAGCGTCAGCTCTGGGGCCTCTGTCTCAGCTCCTGCTTGACGTTGAGCGCACAGGGCTGGAAGGAGCCATAGGCCCGGGGTGCTTTCCTGCTCCCGCGGGAGGCTGCTCGCTCCCCTGAGGGCTTCAGCCTCAGGCTGGTTCACTGTGGATTCAGTGAGACTGAGACATGACAGTGGAATGTTCTTGCGGTGAAAGGGTTTATACCCAGCTGTGGATAAAATGAAGGTTCCAGGGGCCAGGATTCTCACTGGCCCTGGCTGCCCAGCTCACTACACACGTGTGGGCAGTGTGTCATTACTGACTCTATATAAAGAGCCCTGCCCAGTGTGCTGGGCAACATGGTGGCACGGGGTCAAAGCTACAGGAGAGCAGAGCAGAGGCTGGAGAGGTGGTGGAGCCGAGGACAGAGGCCCAGAGGATGGCTGCACGGGCAGAGAGGCCACTGGCTTGCTGCATGTGGATTTGCTCTGAGGGAACGGAATATTTTAGTGATTGACCTGCCACCGTGGAAATAAAGTTGGGTGTAACCCTTTCACCCCAAGAATGTCCTACTGTCATTTCTTTGGTCACATTGAATCCATAGAGGACTTGCCTGGGGCTGAAACCCACAGGCAAGATACCAACTTTATTCTCCTGGCAGTAGGTCACGCGCTAGAATCATGTCTGCATCCAACTGTCTGCAGGCCTGTAATCCTCCTTCCTCTCTGCCTCCATCCAGGGCGCTGGGCAGAGCTCTTCGTATAGTAACTCAGTCAATAATAGCTTATTGCCCTTGGGTGTGGAAGCAGTAACCTAGCAGCAGGCCAATTACAGCATCAAGTAGTTTAGGGTCAGGTGAGGATCCTGGCCACAGGAACTTCCATTTTACCCCCAGTTGCCAAGCAGGCTTGTTCTGTCCATGGGAGATGGAACACTGGGAAAAGGGGGCGTGGGGTTCCACTGTCGCTGGGACCCTGTGAGTTTTGGTTCCTCTTGGAGCAGAGTGGGGCCTGGGAAACTAGGGGTCCTTGGGTTAGATACTCCGAGGAGCAGGAGGAGGAAGCCAGGTCTGGCACAGCAAGTTCATGAACATCCATTCTTGGCCATGTTTCCCGCACCCTGATTAACTGGCAGCCTTCATGTGACATGAGGCAGCGAGGAAACATGAGATACACTGGGGACTTAAAAGTACACACTGTAGGCTTAATACAACTGGATACATTTGTCCTAATACACTTCAATTGCAGTTGCGGGTTTTGTGATGGAAGAGAGAGCAGTGAAGTCCAAAATGAGAGACAAACACCCACTATGTTCTAAGTATGAAAGCATCCAGCCAGGGAGGCAGACTGCAGGCTGAGGACAAACAGGAGGTGCCGGGAGCTGCAGACGGGGAGGGGTCAGGGCCTGGCCCCAGCTGGGCTCAATGGGACAAAGTCAGGCCTTGGTTGGGCCCGTTTTGCAGCATGGACCATCAAGTGCCTGTTGGCTGAGACAGGAGCAGGCTCTGAGGCGTCCCCTAGTGGGACGGGGTAGAGAAAATGAAAGTTCGCATGGTCAGGATTCTCCCCTGACCCAGTCCGCTTGCCCACTGCGCACGTGCAATGCTGGCAGGCGCAGGCTTGCCCACGTGTGGGCGGTACATCATCAATGACTCTATATAAAGAGCTCCGCCCAGTGCCTTGGGCTGCACGGCTGCAGGAGAGCAGGGGCTGGAGTGGAGGCAGAGCCTGAGGCAGCTGGGTTGGGGGGTTGGGGGTTGGGTGGGTGGGTGGGGGGCCCAGAGGCGGAGACTGGCTTGCTGCAGGCAGGCTGCCCTGGAGGCGGATGGGATCCTAGGCTGACCTGCCGCCATGAGAGTAAAGCCTGGTAGGAAGTCTTTTACCCACAACGTTCCATTGCTGTGATTCAGTCTCAGTGAACCAGAGGGAACTTGCCCGGGACTGAAACCCCAGCAGGACAGATGTGTGTATGGGGGTCACAGGGCCGGTGCCTTCAGAGAGCTCAGCGGTGCCAGGAGACCCAGGGATCCCTTAAGAATCTCGGGTGCCTCATGCCACCTGGTCACCATTCCAAAGGGCTAAGATGTGAGTCAGGAGAACGTCCCTCTCGGCGAGTTGCTGACGGTCAGGCCAAGGCAGGGGCCGCGACGCTGTACCGCTGCCTCACAAGATACCCACGTCACGGCTCCAGGGCTCTGCCACGTCCTCCTGCCTCTCTGTTTTATAAACAGTTCCTTCCCCCAGGGCCCTCCTCAGCCCGTAGCGAGCATCTCATCTGTGGTTTACAGGACTCACCACTGTTCTCAGGATGTGACATTCTGTTTTTTCAAAGCCCCCATGGTACCACAAGCAGTGCAGGGCACCAGGCCCACAGGCCCCTCCTGGGGAGCCGTGAGGCCGACACCAGGGCCCAGCCTGAGTGACTCTCCCGGCCTGCAGAGGGTCACTCTGAAAATGCTGTCCAGGTGGTTCTCACAGGTGGGAGGCTTGGGGGCCACCAGCAGTGGCCGCTGTTAGTGGGAAACATCGCTCATACACAGAAAATCCCTGAGATGCAGGAAGCCTTGTTCACTCAGGAATTCCTAAACCGCTGCTGCACCTCCAGAGAGGGACGTGAGGGTGGAGGAGTAGGGTGGTGGTGATATCTGCCTGTCTGTCCCTCCCATCTGTCCATCCATCCAGACACCCTCAAAAGCTCACCTTGGCCACCAGAGTATCTTGCATAGGCAACAGCAAATGGAATAAATGCAGATTGGTGGGTTAAAGGAGTTAATCTACTGGCATTTCCATAAACCTCCAGAGGCCGGGTCTCAGAGACATATGTACACCCATGTTCACAGCAGCGTTTTTCACAATAGCCAGAGGTGGAAACAAGTGTCCATGAATGGGTGAATGGCCGTGTGTCCACACAATGGGATAGTATTCAGCTAGGAAAAAGGAGTGGGAATTCAACACATGCTACAACATGGATGGACCTTGAAAACCTTGTGCCGTGGGAAAGTAGCCAGGCACAAGGGACAAATATTGTCTGATTTTGTTTATATGAAATGTCCAGACGAGGCCGATACGCAGAGACAGAAAGTAGACTAGTGGTTGCCAGGGGCTGGGGGAGGGACAACAGGGAGTTGGTGCCTAAGGACCCAGAGTTTCTGTTCGGGATGGGAAATAGATGGTGGTAACGGATGCACGACAACATATGTGCTTAATGCCACTGAATTGTACACTTAACAGTGGGTAAGATGGCGAATTTCATGTTACATATATTTTACTATAGTGAAGATATTTCAAAAAAAGAAGAAATGTGCTTGTGAGGCAGCAAGGGTTCCTCTTTCTCTCTGGAAGCCAGTGGGCGGCAGTGGGTGGGCTGAGATGCCCACCAGGCCCTCAGCAGGCCCCCTGCCCGTGTCTGAGGCTCTGGGCAGTGGGACCGCAGGGGCGAGCTTGCTCAGCTGCCCCCAGGGGTGTTTGCCTGTGGTGCTGGTCTGCGAGGGGGCCACGGGGTCCTGGTCACGGCCTGTCACCTTCAGAGGGACGGAGCTTGGCGGCAAAGGAGGGACGGTAGCTGCGTTCCTGCGCAGTGTGGGTGGGCTCCCTGGACCCCGAGGAGCAGGAGTGGCCTCTTCAGAATATGGGGAGTGTGGTGGGAGCAGGGGCACCAGGGGGAGGAGAAATGCTGGAGAAAGGAGGCCTCAGCCCCAGCCTTGCCGCAGCGAAGGCTTGGTTTTTGGACTGTTTTGAAGGAACAGGGTGCATGTTCTGAGCTCACGCACCCAGTGGAAGGGTCAGGCCTGGGTCCAGTGCTGCCTCCCTGGCCTTGGTCTCTTGTTTCCAGGACCAGACGTGGTCCTTGTGACCCATGCCTGTGTCATCCATGTTGGGCACTGGCTCCCGAGGGGCTCAGGGGTCTGGGGACATGGGCTTCCCTCCCTGCCGCAGGCCACAGCAGAAGCACGTACAATGTGACCGTCACCTGGAGGGTAGGGCCCTAGCTCTTCTGGAGCATCCAGCAGCCTTCTGGGGCTTTTCCATCATGATTTGGTCGGCAAACTGTCTTTTAATGTAGAGGGCAGAGGGAAAGGTCGGGCAAGTTCTTACCTGTGAATTTCAAATTGATTTTCAAATTCTAAATTCATTGAATTGGAAGAAAAGAGGGCTTTCGCTAGTGACTTGACTCAGCCAGTCCCACCTCAGAATGACCCCAGAGCCCAGAGAGGACGCTGCCAGTGACAACCATGGCCACCCACAGTAATGGCTTCCTCTGCCAGGGACGTGGCGAATCCTTAAGGCGTCCTCAGGAGGTGGGGATGTGGGGTGGCCTTATTTTATAAAGGAGTAAAAGTGGAGGTGCAGACCAGCCAGGCAGCTTGCCTAAGAGGCTAAGCGAACTGCAGGCGGCTCTCTCGCTGCAGGGCAGGCGCTGGGCCTGCTCCATCCGCTGCAAGGGTACCAGCCGCACGCCCCGCTACGAGCTGCTGTGGTGCCGGAGCAACTGATGGTGCTCGGTGATCCGTGGAATGGATGAGCCGGCGACACCACTTCCAAAGGGTGGCCAGCCCAGCTCCTGGCTGCCCACCAGAGAGACGCCCCTTAGTGTGCTGGCGTTCAAGCAGCATTGTGGCACGGAGTTGTGACATGGAAGGTTGGGGGTCCTGAGGGTTGGGCTTTACGACCTGCTGTGAACCTCAGCCCCCTCCCCTCCATGTGTCCAAGAGGCGTGGCACCAGGAGGGCTGCCCCTCCAGTTTTCCTGCATGTGCGGGGTGCAGCGCTGTGGCGGTGGGCGGGGAGGGCGGGGGAGCTACTGAGGAATATTTTCGGGATCCAGACCCTTTTGGGGAACGAGTGGGAGATCCGGGGTACACCGCGGCAAAGCGGAGGCACGGACTATGACAGCCTTTTCAAGTGTCTTCTTTCCAGACATTCGTAACTGGTTAGTCAACACACGGGAGTTGATCAACAGGTGGAGGTTTCTAGAGAGGTGCCGTGGGGCTCTGTCATCACCGTCTTCCTGTCCATTTTGGTGGCCGATGCCTCAGTTGGGGACAGGTGGCAGAGTTTCTGAATTTGGAGATGACACAAAGCTGGGAGTCATAGTGAGTGGATTTCATAGATGGCACCGGGATCTAAAGCTATCTTAGCAATCAGAATGATAGCTTGAATCTAGCAGGGTACAATTTCGTGGGGTTGAATTGAAAGTACTTTATTTTCGTCTAAATAACTAAGCTCTCCGAGTCTGTCATGGATGAGATAGGTGTTGGCAAATAAAAGACTTAGCAAGCTGTAGTGTGAGTCAACAGGGTGCTCGGGCTGCACCAAAAAACCCAGAGTGGTCTTAGGATGAATTAATAGAAGTATTGTTTCTAGAAGAAAGGAGGCAACTCTGCTCTATACTTTCTCAGAAAGAACGCTGCTGCGGCTCTGTCTCTAGGTCCTTATGCCCTAGTTTAAAAAGGACTTTGAAGACACCGATTAAGGTTCTAAAATGAATTCCACAGCTAAAACATGATGAGCTAAATTTGTTCTTTGCTACTTATGAAATATTTTGCATGACTATAGTAAATATTTTCTCTTTGTAAAAAATAGAGAAAGCCCAGAAACGTGTAGTGATGGAACAAAAATTAGCCATAACCTTAATCTTCCCACCCAGAGATAACTACTTCAGCATTTCGGTATGTTTCCTACCAGTCTTTTAAAAAATATGCATTTTAAAATAAAGTCAGGATGATATTTACATCTGTGTCCCGTTTCCATTTAATATTATACTGTGAGTATCACTGTTTTAAGTAACCGCACAAAGCCCATCTTCAGTGGCCGCTGGCCAGCCTGCGGCATGGATGTCCCGCACATTCACACTTTGTTTCCTCCTGCCTGGACTATCCGCTTGTTTCCAGGTTTTTCCACATTATAAATAACTCTGTGATTAGCGTCTTTGTACATAAATCTTGGTCTGTACCTCTGATGATTTCTGTGGGATCAGTTCCTAGAGGGAGAATTCTGGGCTCAAGGAATACACATATTTGTAAGGCTTCAGAAACATTTTGCTGAGGTGCCCAGGAAACTCGCTCCCTCCTCCTCCCAACCGGCCAGCTGGGCTACTGTCCTGAGAAGCTATCTTCCCCGGGTCAGTAGGCAGATATGCCATTGCTCTGGTTTTCGTTTGCGTGTCCCTGATTGCTGTGAAAAGTTGGATTACCTTTTGACTGCCCTCCCTGTTTGGTTAATGCCCTGCAGACTGACAGCTCCTCCCAGCACGGTGCCCGCATCTTGGGGTTTCCTGACAGTGAGGGCTCTGTCTCCTGCATTTAGCCCAAAGTGCATTGAGAAGCATGTCTTGATGAGTGAGAGGAAGTCAGGGTGGAGTCACCCAGCCGGGAGCCAGAAGGGTTTGGACTTGTGATGGGCGGGTGTGGGTCAGGATGAGATCCGGAGCGGCCCACCCTGGTTGAAAGGCTGGCCCTTACACCCTCCCCGGGTGACCTTGGGCAAGTTACTGACCTTGAGGAAGCCCAAGGTCCTCCATCTACGTTGGGGCTGAGCGCCGTGGTGGGGTAGCACAAAGACAGAGGTGAGACACGGGACCCTCAAGCAGGGTTGGGCACATGCTTCGCGTCCATCAGATCTTGGATGGTTCTATCTGCGGGTCATTGGTTCAGTTTCCTTGTCTACGTGAGGGATGATCTTGTGAACTATGAGAGAACTCACTTCCTCAACTCTGTCCTCTGTGTCGCCCAACAAATGTTTATTAAACACCTCCTCTGTGATGGAGAGCGTGCACCGGACAAGCAAACAGAGAAAAGATAGGCTCTCTGACCTAAATTCCAGGCCAGTGGGGGAGTTAGACAGGCAACTGAAGAGATGCATTGGTTTAACTCCAGAAGAAAAAAGTGCCAAAACAAGAGCACACTTTGCAAAAGAAGACATGTTCTGTTTGTCTTCTGTGCGGTGAGAAAGTCAATCTCTCTAGGAATCAAAGTCATACCATCGGATACAACATGATGCCCTTCCCCACGTCACATCAGCAAAGATTTTAAAAACTGCTCAGGGGCCATGCTGGCAAGGTTGTGGAGAAACAAGTACTTCTTTAAATCACGCCGTGCATCAGCGTCATGTCCTCTGCGGTGGAAGGGATGCCGAGGCCGGAGGCAGCTGTCTCGTCCTCGGGAAGGAGGGTGCTCGCGGCAGTGGGGTGCCGGAGCCCTGTTCTCTCCCTGCCGGCAGGCGTGTGGCGTTTTGTCCCCTGCTTCACCGGGCCACAGCGTCTGCTGGGGACGATCTCTCTTCAATAGATGAGTCGGCTTGGCCTGTTCATTCTTGTCCTTCCCAGTGAACATTTCTTAGAGATTTCGAATTTTTCCGAAGGCCCAGGGTTGACGTTTCCCACGTTTTAAAGCATCTTTGTGTTGTGCTGGTGTCTGTGGGCTATTGATGCTGCCGGCTGGGTTTCTGAGACCTGCTTCACTCCAGTGTTTCCTAAAGGCAACTTCGGGACAAGCAAGGGCCTTCCTGACCCCTTCATCGCGTCCTGTGCCGCCCGTGGGCGCCTGCAGAGACAGGGGGCGTGCACCGATTGGCACAGGGCCTCCTCTTCAGGCTCTAATCTGAGCTGTGATTCCCCCCGGCCAGTGGGGGTGCAGGCGTCTGAGGAGCCTTGCCCTGCAGGGGGAAGGAAGTGCGCTCTTTGTCTTCCCTGCTGAAACGTGGGGTGGCGGTGACCCCGCACCCGGGCCCCTTCACCCGCTGAGCATGTCACTGGGGTCCCTCATGCTCTTGTCCGGTGGCTGAGGGGAGTTGGGCAGGCAGGTCGGTAGGGTTCCGGCCCCTTCCCTGGGTCCCCCCTCCCGCTGGCTGGTGGCTCGCCCTCCTGGACTTTACCCGGCGTCCCCCGGCCGTCGAGCAGCCGCCCTGGTGGTGCTTCGCACTGGAAGTGTTTCCAGAAGCTGCGGGGGATGTCGTGTGTATAAAATTAGCTTTGCCTTGTCGGCCCCTTTCAGACTAATTCGGAGTGAAATGTTTTAGCAATGGTGGGCTGATCCTATCAGGAGAACAAGAACTAATTAAATTCCCTCTGACCATCAAGCAGTAAATTATTTATACCCAGACAGATGCGATCTCATCTCCAGCACCCAGCTCAGCCCAACATGCATCCCGCTTGGTTGTCCAAGGGGAGGAAGGGAAAAGGAGTCAGGTGCTCAGGAGAGGAGCTAGATGTCAGGGAGGTCTGCAGAGCTGGCCCGAGAGGTGCTGGGCGTCCTGGCTGGTGGGCATCGGCTGCAGGGGAGGGGTTGGGGTGCCCTGGGTCCGTCACCAGCAGCAATGACCTTCAGGTCACTCCTTGCACTTGGGAAGGGAGGAAAACGAGTCAACAAGTCACTCGACAGGTTTTGGTTTAACACGATCTCAGCTGCTGGGCGGGGGGAAGGATTAATTTCATTAATGAACTTACTACTGCATGTCATGAAGACTGATCTGCCCCTGGCGGCCTTGGGCAGCGGCCAGTTTGCATCTGGGATGGAGTAATTAGCTTGGCCCCACATGGGGGCCATGCTGCCCACTGCCCACCTGCTCTGTTGCCCGCCCACGATGGGAGCATGTCTAGGATTTGGCGTGGACTTTGTGGGACAGTGTTTGGAAACGTGCTCCGTCTCCCCATACCAGAGGATGGCTCGATCACTGCATGTCCGCTGCCTGCCCCACTGGGTGCAGGCGGGGATGGGGGAGCAGGCTTGCCCTGGGCCCGAGTCCCTGTGCCCGTGTGCCCCTCCCTGGGGAAGGCTGGCAGACCCTGTGTGGCAGTGGGGGCTGTCGCAGACACACAGCACTATTCAGCTTTGGTGGTGACACCGTGGGCCTGGGGCAGAGGTCCGCCTCTGCAGCTGTCCCTGGGGTCACCCGAGTGTGCGGCCCCCTCCTGTCTGATGGCATGTAAATCAGTGGTGGCTGGCTGGCTCTGCTCTGCTTGCCTTTTGGGGTGTTTGAGGCAGAGAGGGGTCCAGCGCTCCTCCCTGGGAGCCAGGCCTGCCGGACACCCCCC
>JAQQAC010006923.1:40678039-40698445 GCA_029783875.1 Phataginus tricuspis | reverse complement strand
AAAAAAATGAAACAGGTAAAACTCCCTGTCTTCAAGGAGGTCACTTCCAATAAGGACCTGCTCCATTTGACGGGGAGGAGGGCGTCTGCGTGCCACTTCCTGAGGGAGACTCGGGCACCCTGTTGGTTCCCAGGCCTGAGCCCAGCCTCAGCAGTTCTCCTGCTGGTCTCCCAGTGAGAGGCTCCTGAGAGGTCAGCTGCTCCTCCCCCAGCCGCCCAGCAAATGGTCGCTTTTAGGCCTAATGTCCGTGCTGAGCCTATGCAGCCTCTTGGCCTTAGCGTCCTGCTCCCCGGGAAGCTGCCCTCCTCCCCTCCCCACTGCTGTGTGTCCACCCTGGGTCCTGCCCACTCACCCCTCTCGCCTGCCCTTTGCCAGCACCCTGCCTGTGGGCCCGGCCCCAGCCCTGCATCTGCCACCCTCCCGGGATGCTCCCAGCAGGCCAGGCTGCCTGTGCGGGGGAGGTGGAGCCTGTGGTTAACCAGCTGGCCAGCCCGGTCCCCGCAGGGCAGCATGAATGGCTGCTCCAGTAAGTTTCCAAATGTGTCCTGGCTGATAACTTCTTTTTCCTCCTGAGCAGTGAACGTGCTAAGCAGAGGGCTCGGCAGCTCTGTTCAACCCAGGTGTTGACCTTCCAGGCACGTTCACGCTGCAGCGGGCCAGCACGGTTCCTCCACCTGTGGCCTCCCCTGCCGCCCTCCCTTGGCGCCCTGCTGGGGCAGCCGCCAGCATTATGTCACCCTCCTGGGTCTGACCATCTGGCTGCGTGGCTGCGGGTCAGCACACATCTGTTTCTAAGGCCCCTGGGGTGCCAGCCTCCCTGGATGGCGGGAGCCACATGTGCTCCCCGCCTCCTCTAAGGACGTTTCTCTGCTACCCCAAACTCCCTCCCGTATGGCGTTCCAGCCTGTCTGGCCGGGACTCTGTGAGTGTCTCATGTGGCTGCTGTCCCTTGTTCCAGGGTTTCCCCAGCCCAGAAAATAGCTGTTTCAGGATGGGTTTATTTTCTGCGTAGACTTGAGCATTTGCAGTTTTTCTCCAAGCTGAATCTCAGTTCACTCATGAGTCATTTGTCTCCCCCCAGGTCATTTCTGTCACCCCTTGGTCCCAGCGCACAACTGCAAACCCCTGTCCTTGGCAGGTCTTGCTCATGATCTATTTATTGCCCCCAGATCATTAGTTCGGATATTAAGCACCACTGGGGCCTGGGGTGACTGGGCAACCACCCATTAGATGCCCCTCCGTCTGATTTGCTGGCATTTGCCATTAGCTTTCGCTTATGGGTCTCAAACCTCCCTTCAGCCTGCAACTAGGTCTATGCACAGCCAGTCTAGTCCAATTTTGCGAAGAAAATATCTTCACATTCCTTTGAAAATGCTTCCTCGATGGCCACTAATTTGGTGGGGCATGAGGCAGTGTGCCGGGTGGTCAACAGCCACGGCTTGTTCCAGTGGCCTGCCTACCGGGGGCTCCCACCGCCCCTTGGGTGCTGTCTCCTTGGGCATGTCGTGGGCTGGGGCCGTGCCGTGGTCCCCTCATTCCAGCCCGCAGTATCTAGCTGGGTTTTCCAGGCGACCGAGATGGGCCTGGCCGCCCAATGCTCCGGGCTTCACACAGAGTGAGCCCCGGCGACCGGCAGCCCCCACGGAGGAGGAGGAGGCTTTATTCCAGCCCCTTTCCCGTCCTGCCCGCTCTGCTGACTCTGTGCCTGCCGAAGGAAATGAATTTCTTAGGGAATCGCCCCCTCCAGGCATCTCTTGATGTGCTTTTCAAATATTGCCTTATTTTGCCTTTGTCAGTAAATATTTTACCAGTCTTTCCATATTTTCTCATGCTTACAAACATACTGAATTAGCACGAGTCCTTTAAGTAGCCATTCATTTCATAATCACCCCTGATGGACACGCTCCTTGTCCCCTCCACTCCCTCTGGGTGTTTTTACAACTCCCGCTCCTGTCACTCGGTCGCCTTAAAAAAGTCCCCTCGTGTGGCCGCTGCATTTTCCCTACAGGCCTGATCTTGGGTGGCCCGCTGTGCTCTGCTCCCTGCCAGCAACGCCTCCTGGGCCCTGGGAACCACACCCTGGGAAGCCGCTGGGGGGCGCCTCCCTGCCCCCTGCACCGAGGGGCATTCCTCTCCTGTGCTGTGTGCAGCAACCCCACTTCTGTGTCCATCTCCCTGGGTTCTGAACTTGTGCCCTGTACCGAGGGAGTGCTTCAGGGCGTCTGGGAGGACCGCCGGGGAGAGTGGATCAGAAGCGCCGGGCCCAGTCTCAGCCGGCTCTCAGTGGGTCTGTGCCACGGGCTAACCACTTTCCGCCCAGGCCCTCGCTTTCCCCGTCTGTAGAATAGTGTGATTGTGGATAATCTTAACGATCCTTTCTTATTCGGAAATTTCATGATTTTTCCATTCCTTTAACTCTGTGGGCATTTATTTGTCTTCCTAATGGGCCTGTTTTCACCGTTATAATGTTGCGTTTTGCTGGCATTGTGGTCACTGAAATTCTGGTGATATAGTCGTGTCACTGTCATCACCGTCACCAGCACCACCATCCCTGCCACCACCCCCCCATCACCATCCCCCGCCCCATCGGCATCACCACCGCCACCCCCACCATCTCCACCCCCTCCCAAGTGCTGTCTCTGTGGGCATGGCGCTGGGTGTTCGTGCCTGTCATCCCATGTGGTGTTTATGGTAGTCCTGTGGGGGTATGCATATTTTCTCCCCATTTTAGAGATGAAACAACGAAGGCACACAGAAGTTCAGTGATTGCCTTGCATCCTGCAGCTCGTCGTGGTGGAGCTGAATCCAGACTCAGGTCTAAGGCCAAGCCTGCGTGCTAACTGCCACGCCATGTGAGCTCTCTGTCCCATGCAGGCTGGTCACCTTCGCTGTTTGTGATCAGCGCTCAGTGAGGGGCACGGGTTTTCGGTTCCTGAGGCTGAGTTCTGTCAATCAGCAGTGATGAGATGTGGGGAAGTCCTTGACTTCTCTCGGCCCTGGTTTCCTGCTTGGTGAATGGTGGAGAGCAAAGCCCACCTCATGGAGTTGACTGGGGAGCAGAAAAATTGATGCTCCTCAGGCATCTAGCATAGTACCTGCAATAGATCGATGCTCGAATGTGGGTTTTATAATCATAATTATATTAGCACGATAAAATTATTAGCTACTTCATAATGTTTTCCATAAATATTTACCAACAGCCTTCAGTGTGTCAGGCACTGTTGGGAGCTAGACATCCAGAGCTGAGTAAGACACCGTCCTCGACTCTGAGGAATGCAGGCCATCGGGAGACAAGCCGTCGGCAAACACCACACGAGAGGGTCAGGCTCACAGGGGGTGCACAAAACAGCCCAATAATGGACCAGCTGGCCTGGTAGGGGGTGAGGGCGAGTGTGGGTGGATAAATCCATCGCCTTAAATACATAGTGAAAGAGAGAGAATTAAAGATAAATGAATTAAGTATATGACTCAAACAGAAAAAGGACATGAGCATAATAAGCTGAAGGAAGGTAATAATGAAGTCAATAGACAATGAGTTACAACATAGAGATGGGCTGACCAATAAAAACCTTGCTTAACAAAAGGGAACAGCGAGTACAAGCAAGGCTGGAATGGAAGGAAGCGTAAGAAACACAATAGGAAAGGAGAGAGAAATATAATTTACCCAAACTGACCAACCTCCACGGCAGACAGCAAGTTTTTAAGCTACTCCCACGCAAAGAAGGAGGCCTGGACGGGTTCCGCAGGGGAATTTCAACAGCACCTTTAAAAAGCAGGTACTTGCCATGCTAATTAAACTGTTTCACAGCAAACAGAAAGAAGAAAAACATCTACCTCATTTTCCTGAAGTGAGAATATCGATATATTTTGATCTGACAGAGACTTGTACCAAAATAAAACTGCAGACCAGCTTCACTTATGAATACTGATGCACCATTCTCAGTACAATACTAGGGAGTGGGTTCAGGTTAATATGTCCTGTGGTGTTTATTCCAGGAATGTGAGAATGGTTCAGTATGAAGAAATCTACTTATATAATCCATCGTATTAATAAAAAGGGAAAGATCATATGGTTATCTTTTTTGATACTGAAAAGACACTTGACAAAAGTCAGAATCCATTCTTGATAAACCCTCCATGAGAAAATAATAACGGATGGGTATGTCCTTAACATGACTCTGTGGGATCATGTCCAAAATCCATTCTTTCTCCTAGTGTGGAAACAGCAATGTACAAGTGCAAAGCCAGGAATGCTGTTACCACTGTTTCCTATTGTAGCGGAAGCATTAGCAAATGGAACTCAGTGAGAAAAGTAAAGATTCGGAAGTAGAGAGTAAAAATATTACTCTTTTGTCTGTGACATAATTGTGTGCTTGGAAAACCCAGGAGACTCGATGAAAGTATATGTCCTATATATCAAAATACTTAAGTACATATTGTTAAAATGTATTTAAATATACGTACATTTAAAATATGTTCTGTTATATATACTAACAAATATAATGGTAGAAAAGTCCTGTCTTTACAACAGAGATTAAAAAAATACCAAGGAATCCCCTTAATAAGAAATATTCAAAATGCATATGTAGAGTGTGGAGACTTCTAAAGGGCCTATGTCACATCTGAATAAACTTCAAATGAAGCAAAGATTTAAAGTCCTTCATTCAGAAAATATTTTTCTTTTCTTTTTTTAATTAACGTATCATACAATTTTACAAAGGTTTCACGTGAGCAACATGTGGTTACAACATTCACCTGTGTTATCAAGTTGCCCCCCACCCCACTGCAGTCACTGTCCATCAGTGTAGTAAGATGCTATAGAGTCACTACTTGTCTTCTCCGCAGCAAATATTTCTTAAATGTTTTCCACATACTGGTACTGGCTCTGGCCCTGGAAATACAGGAGTGAGCAAAACAGATAGAAATCCCTCCTGCATGGAGCTTGCACTCGAAGTGGGAAAGATGCAGTAAACAAAAACATAAGAAAATTGTATCATATTTTATGTACTGATAATTCTTTTTTTGTTTGTTTATGGATACTTTTCTTTTTTTTTTATTAAAGTATCATTGATATACAATCTTATGAAGGTTTCACATGAACAACATTGTGGTTTCAACATTCACCCATATTATAAAGTCCTCACGCCGCCATCCCACCGTTGCAGTCACTGTCTGTCAGCATAGTAAGATGCTATAGAGTCATTACTTGTCTTCTCCATGCTGTACTGATAATTCTTATAGCAAAATATGCAGCTGGGGGCAAGGCGGTGTGGCCCACGGAGGGCTTTGCTCTGACATAACGTTTGAACCGTTGTTTAAGTCCTCCATGGTTTTTCATGTGTCTGTTCTGCATCCTAGACTAGCTTGGAAGCTCCTGTGTCTCTCAAGCATATAGACCTATCGTAAGAACTCACAGAATTGATCTGTGTCAATGTTCTCATCTTGAAGATTTGAATATTAGCTTTCGTATGCCAGATTCTTTGTATTTACTTGTGGCCTTCTTTTCACTCTGCTGCCTGTGAAGCCTTGTTTCTCTAGAAGGGAGAACTTCCTAGACTTACTCATCAGAGCATCCCTGCACCAGCATCATATGTGTTTGTTAGAGGTACAAGCATTTGGGTCCCATCCAGACCTACTGCATTTCAGTGCTTCATTTAAACAAGATTCTGGGGCTCTGTATGGGCGTCAAAGATGAAAAGCATTTGCCTGTTGTCCCAGGCTTGGCAAATTCCCTTAGTATTCAGCAGAGACCAGGGGCTGGAGGAGAGCAGAGCCGCCTTGCTGATGTTGGTCACGCTTCCCAGCTGCCTACGTGTTGCCCATATTCCGAACAGCCACTCACAGAGGTGTGGTGGGAAACTCTAGAACTGTGCTGTCCAATATGGGCAGCGAGCTGCATGTGACTTTTTAAATAAAGTTAGCCATTCCGTTGCTCCGTTACACGAGCCACACTTCAAGCGTACCTGTGGCTAGTGGCGCCCATACTGGATGGCGCAGGTATAGGTATTCCCGCCACCACAGAAAGTTCTGCTGGGCAGCCCAGATCTAGAAGGTATGAGGTGCTGGATTCTGAGAACTTTTGAAATCGTGAAGTCATATTCTCAGTGCTCTAGATTCTGAGCTCCACTTGCTTCCTTTTATGTCAGTGGGGCACCATCCACTTGTGAGTCTGTGGGTCCATCCATCTGTCCATCCACCTGTCCATACACTTAGTCATTTAGTCATTCCACAAGGCACCGTGGCAGCCACTGCAATAAATGTGTACTGACTACCTGTCCTTAGCCCCAGGCTGAGTACCAGGCATGTACGTGCCACGCTTTCTTGCCACAGGTGTGTGGACTTGCTTTGGAACTTCCTGTCCTGACTCTGGCACCCCATTTTCCTGCATCAGTCTGACTTCCTTGCACTGTACCCACTATTCCATCCTCCCTCCCGTTCAGCCGCTTAATAAGCCGACTCCCATGGAAGAGGTCTGGCTCCATGAAGCCACTCCCTGTATGAGACTTTGTCCGGCTGTTCAGGCTGTCATGGTGGTGCTCCTGCACATGGGGGCTGCCCTCTACCCCTTGGTTTCCAGGGTCCAGCATTCCCCATTCCCAAGCCCTGTCCTGACCTTTCATACACATGTGGAGCTGTCCAGGTTTGCACACCTGCTCAGTGACTCAGCTTGGGGAGGCTTATCTCTGATCCCCTTTTCTGGATAATTTTCCCAATGTAGACCCCAGGAGATATAGAGAGAAGGTCCCGAATGGAAAAGGATTCAGTGGGGACACGTGAGAGCTCTCTGTGTGTGTCCAGCACGGACATACTTGGACAGTTGGTGTGTCCACGTTCTGGTCAACATTGGTTTTCCACAGCTTAGGGTGTGTGTGTGTGTGAGTGTGAGGTCTTCCCGGGACACAGGGGCTTTTTAGGTAATCTGCTCTATGTGTTATGTCACTGAGCTTGGAGAATTCTTAGTTTTCATGATGACTCAACCCTTGTTATTTAGAGTCAGCTCTGCCCCACACAGGCTGGTGCCTGCAGCCGTGGGCCTCCTCGGCGTGATGTTTGGCCACATGGCAAAGGCAGTGTGCCCCTCGTCCCCCTCCTTCCCACTCCTGCCTCGCCTCTGTGAGGGACAGCATGAAGCAGGGCAGGATGGGCTCCTCCCGCCCCTCTCCATCTCCTGACTCTCCAGGGGGCTCCTGCTCTGCGATGGCCCATCCTCTTCCTGTGGAGCCCCCAAAGCCTCCCTCTGGGTTGGGGCTGCAGTCACCACCCCATCTCAGACCACAGACCATTGCTTTGATCTTAAAGATTTTTCCGGTTAATCTAACGCTGGAGTCAGATCGCACTCCCGTCTCCCCAGAAACCCTGGAGCTTGCCTGCCTGGTAGCTGCAGTTGGCTGTAATTCCTATCAGGTCGCATCCCCCTCCCCTGTCTGCGGTGGGAAAGGGGAACCGTCTGCATTCCTGGGGCTGTGTGGGACGCCCCCAGCGTTGCGGAGCGGACACAGCCGGCTGGTGCCGAGCTTCTGAGTTTGGGCCAAGCCCTGTCCACCTGCACATCCTCCTAAGACCTCCCTTAGGGCTTTTTAAGTAAGACAAGCTTGTGCCTGGTGGAAGCCAGACATGCTCATGAACACACGAGGCTTTTTCTGTGGCTCCCCCGCCCCTCCTTGGCCCTCGGGGACAGCAGGCGAAGGCTGGCCTGGCTGCAATTGGTGTCTGTTCTGGCCTGGAGATGAGAGATCCTGGGCAGTGTATCTCATGTCCTGAGCCTCGGTTTCTCCATCTGCCAAAGGATGATAATAGCTGTACCCCTTCACTGCCTGGAGGAGAGAAGGAAGCAAGATAATGCAAACAGAATGCTCCTGCATTCAGAGGTCTGTCACAGCACCAGTGGTTATTGTCCCCAGTGGAGCTAATGCTGGCTCTTGCTAGCTCATGGGGTTTTTAGGAGGATAAAATGAAATGCCATGAGGAAGTACTTACATTTTCATTTCACAATATTTGTTGAGCACTTACAGCGTGCCAGGCCCTGACCTAGCCACTGGGGTTGCCTCAGTAAACAGAAGAGGTGACTGAACACATATGAAACCTGTGCAGATGTGAGCAGGGTACGCTCAAGTCTGTGGGTCCTGTGGAGGGCAGCGGGGAGCAATGCCACAAGAGGCTGGGTGTCCCCTACTTTACAGAGGAGGCACTGGACGCCTGGGGAGCCCAAGGGGCCTGGGTGGGGGCCACTCAAGCCCGGGTGCTGACCCTAGGGCCCGACTCTCTGGCTGCATCTGGGATGACCTCTGGAGCAACATCTGCCGTGAGCCGGGTGGCTCCCCCTGGGCTGATTCCTGGGCCCCGGAAGAAGCCGTGCCTGTTGGCAAGCAGCATGGCCACCAGCCCCGACGAAGGCTATGCCTGGGAATGTGATTTTTCCATAAGATTTGAGGTCATTCTGAGTAGCTCCAGGCAGCGCAGACCAAGTGAGTGAAGAGGGAAGCTGATTTTCCTCTAGGGCAGGGGAGGCAGTGCAGGAGGGTGGGTGCAGATCAGGGTCCCATCTGGAGCGCCAGTTAATGAGGTGCTGATGGGCGCCTGTGAGCGCAGCCCAGGCCCTCGGGCCTTTCTAGGGAGGGGCTAGGTGGGGAGCCTGCTGCCCTGTCTGTCCCTTGCTTCCTCTGTTGGCCTGGCACCTGCAGTCAACACTGCAGCAGCTGCAGGACTGGATAAGCGGGGCTCCGTTCTCTGCCTTCGGGGGCGCGTCCTCCGAGAATGAAGCACACTCCTTCCCTGCCCCTGCTCGGGGAGCCTGTTTGCTGGGCAGTGGGCCCAGCCCCGATTCTGAGGAAAGAGGAGACTTGAGGGGCTTTTCTGGGGCTTGGCTCCTGGGGGGTCCCATTCCTGGTTCCCCCTTGGCCCCCTCCCCGAGGCAGCAGATTTTTTAATAGTAAAGGGAAAAGGCTTGTGAGATGCCCTCATCTCTGAGCCCCTGGGTTCTGTGTGGTGCTGTGTGGTCCTGCGTCATAGTAACTGCCTGTGGGTCTCCCTGGCCCAGGCAGCCACTTTCCACTCTCAGGCCAAGCGGGATGTCTGTCACACAGTGGGCCTAGCCCCGGGCGGATGGTGACGAGCGCCAGCGGCAGGGAGGGAAGGAGGGGCGGCCTGCCTTTGGTGCACTGGGAGGGCATGGCGGGCAGCAGACAAGCCACCTGCTTTCCCTTTTTAGAAAGTCTTGGTCTTTGGGGTGCTGGGAATCGAGGGCTTGGAGCCGACGGAGCTCAGTGTGCAGACAGGTCCTTACTTCAGCAGTTATGGGACCTTGGTGACGTTTCATCTGATGGAGCCCAGTTGCATGAAGATGGCTCTCTGAGTGGCTGAAAGGGGACTCTCCGTGAAACACCCAGTAGGGCCTCCATAAACATGCCCTTCTTTCTTGGGGCTGATGAACCAGATCTCTCCATCTTGGGGGGCAGGCAGCCTGGGGCTGCGCTCTCAAACGGCGTCCTTAGAGTTGGCCATGATGGGCTCACACAGCTAAGCCTCAGCAGTGGTGGGGTGGGAATGGAGCCCCAGGCTGAGGCTGTGACCTCCCAGAACCCGCCTCTAGCCACTTGCAAAAGATGTGCTTCACGTTTGTCATTATGCACATCTGCAAAAAGTACCCCACATATTTGGAGTTTATCTAAGACCAGGATGGTTCTTGCACGTGGTGTACGTGCATGTCCGTGCACCCGTGTACACACATTCGCTGCACGGGAATAATCAAAGAGGAGCCCTCCACGCTCCGGCGGGAGCCTCCGAAGGCCATGTGGTCGGCGAGCGGGTGGAGGGATGTGTGTCAGCACCCAGACACTGAGCCAGTTCCCCTGTGCTCGACACGGGCAGCTGGGAACGCACAGCAAAGGGAACTGCAGGGTCAACGGTGAGGCTGAATTGGATAATAGGAATGGGATAGAGTGCGTCTCAGGGAGAAGGAATTACTGTTTCCTTCTTGTTTCGTGGCCGCATTTGGCAGGAGAGGCAGGCATGGGCAGCGGGCCTCCCGCCCTTGGGCTGGGTGAGCTGAGGTGGGGAGTGGGGTGGAGGCCCTGGGCAGAGTCTGGGGATGGTGGTCTGGGTGCAGCCTGGGCTGTGCTCTCCTGATTCCCTGTCAGGCTGGGGGGCCGACAGGGCAGATCGTGGCCGACAGCCAATCCAAAACTAACCATGGCCCCCACCTTTTCCATTAGATGTGCTCCTCTAAGGGGAGGGGAGTAAGGACAGGGACCCTGGTGCTGAATCCTAACACGCTCCCTGGAGCAGCACCCACAGCTGTGTGGACAACTCTCTTTCCTTGTGAAAAATAAGCAATGTCAAGGATGATGTCAGCCGTGGAGCCTGAAGCTGGGGCAGTGACCACCTGTTCCCTCCCCGGCACTGGCCCCCCAGGGTCGACTGTTCCTGGAGCGAGGAGGGCATTAGTGGTGGGAGCCTGTCTCCCCCTAAAACGATGTGGTGGGTGGTGCTGGGAGCATGTTTTCACTTGCGTCACTTTGTATCCCTTGCTGCCCTGGGGGCGGGTGGCAGCGTTTGGGTCTGGGGGGCGGGTGTGTGTGGGGCCCGGCCTTCTCTTGGAGAGGAAGGTGTGAGCAGATGTCACGCCCCCGTGTCTAGAAGGTGGGGGGACTTGGAGGGTGGCGCCACTCGGGGGTGAGGAGGGACCGAGTTATGTAATCGAGGGGGACACGGAGCCGAGGCTGCTGTGGGTGTGTGCCCGGGGCCCTCGAGGAAGGCGCCAGGGGCGGCGTGCAGGGGGACCAGGATGTGGGGCGGCAGGGCGGGCGGGAGGTGTGCAGGGTGGAGGGGCTCCAGCAGGAGGAGCGGGCGTCCGGAGCCCTCAGGAGGACCCTCCTTGCGCCTCCCACCACTTCTCTCCGGCTCCTCTGGTGCCTCTGCCTCCATATCAGTGTCCGGGCCGAGGAGGAGACAGATCCCGTTTCCCGTATTTCCTCCATGCCTGCTTCCACCAGCCTCGGCGATCACCCAGTAGTTACAGGGGACAAGGGAGCAGCCGGCAGTGATGGGCCCATCCTGAGCCTTCTCACCTTCCAGGGGCGACTCTGGCCCCTCTCCATGTACGCAGGGGCCCTGGTCTGACCCACAGGGCCAGACAATAACCCCTGCATGTGACACTGAAACGGTCACCGGCAGTGCTGGGTCCAGCGACCTGCTCCCAGGGCTCCTGGGAGAAGGACTGAGGACCTGACCTCCTCCTCAGTGCCCAGGAAAGAGCCTGGAAATGCTGTGGGTGCGGCGCAGGGTGGGAGTTTAAGCCCCGCCGTCCCCACCAGCTTCGCTTTCGCTCTCTTGGCAGTCCAGCTCCCTGCACTGCTGCTTTCTCAGGCCACTCGGGCGCCCCGTTCCTGCTGTCTCACCTGCACCCCTTCCTGCAGGTGCCCCTTCGTGCAGGCGCTGGCTGTGTTCTGCTGGTCGGCCAGCCGCTGTGAGTTGTCACTGGGCCGTCGCCAAGCATCACATGGTGCCGTGGAGTTCCAGCTCTGCCTGCGCCAATGAGCTTCTGGGCTTGGTACCGAGGAAGGCCACGGTGCTGGCCGTGCTCGATCCACAGCGCGTTCTGTCTTCATTGGCTTGGGCTTATTTTTCTGCTTGTTTATTTTTTTCCCTCAGAGGCCCTGGTATGGAGGGGGGCGTGAAGATGGCCGGAGGGTTGTGGTTTTGCTCCAGGTGGAGTAGCTGAAGGCCACCCAAAGCAAAAAGCACTGGAATTGGGCACCTGCTTGGTTCCAAGTGGGCTCTCCTGGTCAGCAGGGGAAATTCTGCCTTCAGGTCGCTGAGCGTTTGTGTTTCAGGTCCCTGATGGTAGTAGACTTGCTAAGGCCTGTAAAGTCCTTTGTTCCTGATGCAGAGGGTGCTCAGGAAGTCATGGAGGTGATGCTCTTTCCTTATGGTCTCATGATGGTTTTGGAAAATCACTATCTAGATGATTGCGAGGATGCATGTCTGCGTGCTGGGCTCATTTCCCCGTGCTGGTCGGCCGCCGTGTGCTGGGTGACCTGCAGCCGCACGCTTGTCTTTAGGTTTGCGGTGTTTGTATATGAGGCAGGAGCTCTGTACCAGCCTCACCCAAGAGGGTGGCCGCTGGCCACGTGTGAGCACTGAGTGACCAGCATGTGGCTGGTCCAAATGGAGATGCGCTGTCTGCCTGAGGCGCACATTCGCTTTCCAAGACCCAGCACACAACAGCTCACTAGTAATTTCTTATGTGGATGATGTGGATGACATGTTGACATGATAATATTGTATATTGGGTTATGTAAAATGTATTACTAAAATTAATTTCACTTTTTTTTTTTTTACTTTTCTAACGTGGCTACTAGAAATTTTGAAGTGGCCCATGTGGTTGGCACATTATTTCCATTGGGCAAGCTGGCATAAGCTCAGCTCCCCTGCCAATGAGCCAGGATCCCTCCTGGTCCCTCACCGTCTTGCTTTCCTTCTCTGTAAAGAGGGAGATTCCTTCTGAGGTGCCCAGGAGTGACATTCCAGGAGTTGGCAGCCTTCTCCATGTTCCCTGGCCGCAGCACCAAGGAGCCCCTCTGGGAGTCTAGAAAGGGCCTCTTAGGAAGTTGAAGCATCTGCTTTCAAGAGAGGTCCCTAAGTTGTCTATGTCCAGGTTTGTCCCAGCCACACACCAATGGAGTTTTTGGGAAACACCCTATAGCTTTGTAACAACCCATTAACAAAAAAATTCATTCTTTTGTCAACGTTCACAACCACTGAGCTTATAAAAAGCTTCTCACACAGAGGTCTGGGAGCATTGCACAATAAACAATAAGCTAAAAAAGCCCCGTCTCTGCCACGGAGAGTTTGAAGGCAGTAGAGAACAGGTTTTCCTTTCTGGAAAAAGGAACGCTCAGGTGGTGTCCTGCGGTTGGCGGACACTGCCCACTGGGCAGGAGCTGCTGCTCTGCCCTCGGAGCTGTCACCACGCAGGTGTCAGCACCGCTGACACAGAAGCCACAGTGAGACCCACGTGAAGCCTCTGGAGAGAAAGGAGGGAGGTTGGTACGGTCAAGGAGAATCCGGGCCTGACCCAGAGTCACCAAGCAGGGGTGTCAGCTCTGGCAGGTGCTGTGGCTGCTTGGAGGACCTCACCATTGCGTCCGGGGCCCTGGGGTGGGGTTTCTGCTGACCGGGGTGCAGGCTCCTGCGTCCAGGGAAGGACCCGCATTCCCTGTGCTGCCCCCAGCCTCAGGTTACCCGGATGGTGGAGAGCAGAGTCACTGCCCGCAAGGGCTGGCCACCTGCCACCTGCCACACACACAGAGCAGGTGGCGGCCGTGAGTCCCTCGATTTTTATTTTCCCATTTTTGACTTTGTCCTTCAGTCCCTTTTTGACGCTCCCCGTTAAGCTGTTAAATCACTCCATTTATTTAGTGCGAGTGTTTCTGAGAGCTCATTTTTATCTTGGTGCAAACCAGGCTTGCTCATGGGCACATAATGAAATTGCATAAATATACCCTTAGCTTGGAATCTAATTTATTTTTCCTGTTCATTATGGGGTAGAAGGCCATTATGAAATGTATAACTTCTTTTTTCCAGTGCTGGAATTGAAAGGCTGGGGCTTGGGCTCTTTTTATTCTGATGATTTTGTCCTGATTCAATTTAAAGCTGGTTAGAGCTCAAATACTGGAGCATAATTGACAAAGATCAGAGTGGGTTGTAATGCTAATGTCTTGTCTGTGGCTTCCGCAACTCTATGCGAGAAGATGCGGGTTAAGCAGCAATTCCTGCAGAGGGTAGCTGGGCCCGCAGAGCCGCCTGGGCCTCACGGGGAGCACCCAGAGCTTCCCTGCAGCCCATGGGCACGTTCTCCAGCCTCAGGCAAGCGTGGGCCCTCCAAAGTGGATCCAAGGGATGCATGCCGGGAACCGGAGGGCCCAAGGCTGACCCTACGTTCAGAAAGGCTAGGAACCCCTTCTCCAGCATCCACCTGGCCTCTGCCTGTACAGGTGGGGGCACCGAAGCTCAAGGAGTCTGGGCTTCCTGCAGCCTAGCCAAGGTCGCCCCGGCTCCAGCCCCGTGTCCTCAGCCTCGGGACTCCTCACTGTGACAGCAAATGGATAACGAGGAATGCGATCCAAATATACCCTGCTTCTGGGAGTGGTGTCTTGGGCTCTGTATGACATTCAGTGCATTGTGTTCCACGCTGGGAAAGAGGACAGGAACACCCGGCAGCTGGAGGAGGTCGCAAGATGCCCACCTTCCTTAACAGGTGGGGTGTGACCCCGCACAGCAAAAGACGGGACGCTGGATGCCACGCGGCTTATAGAGGGGGTGCCGTCTTCCCTCTGCGGTGCAGCTGGTCCTCTGATAATCGATGTCTCTGAGCACTGCCAGGTTCGGACACAGAATCAGAAAGGCCTGGACTCTGCTGTAGACACTCACATCCCCCAGGCAGGGAGAGTTTGATGTGATATCCAGACTCTCAAATGGGAACCATGCCGACATCAGCAGGTGCAAGTCAGAGCTGGATCTAAGTCAAAGAATGTTCTCTCAGAGGGCGACGAATGATGATGAGGACGGGCGTGTGTGTGTGTGTGTGTGTGTGTGTGTGCACTCATGTGGGCAATCACTGGGAGAAAATCTATCACTGGGGACCCGACAGGTTTTCATGGGGAGCAGGGGACGTTGGTTTACATCAGAGTCGCAGAGATTGGTAGATTTATTTGTTGTTTCTTCCTTCCTTCCCACCCCCCGGAACTAGGGGTACTAGGTAAAACCAGGGAAGCCCAGTTAAATTTGAACTTCAGATGAACAACGAATAATTTTTTGTATATGTATAGGCCAAATATTGCATAGGACACACTTACATTTTAAAAAGCCGTTGTTCATCTGAAATCAAACTTAACTGGGCGTCCTGGGTTTTTATTTGCCAAATCTGACAACCCTACCTGTCACAGCTTTGGGGGTAAAAGGTTTTATTTTGAAATCATTTAAAAAAATTTAGTGGCGGGAATTATAAAAGTCATCACTTATTCACTGTATTAGTTCTTACAAGACAAGAAGGGTCTAAAAGGAGATGAATGGTTTCCCTTCTCCTCAAATACAGCGCTCCTGGGATGACCTCTGACCTCTGCTAACAGTCAGTGTGCCTTCCCAGACCTTCCCCTTTGCTACACTGACACACTGGCACCCAAATATGTGCCTGGGTTGTTCCTGTGCTGTGTGTTTTTCTGGAACTTTCTGCTTTTTTGGAGAAAATCCTGAAAGTAGAATTACTGGGGCAAAGGGTATGTGTATCTTAAAATTTAATAACTACAGCTTGGTTACTTTACAAAATTAAAAGATTTCTACACTATGAGGGGATCCTTTTTCCTACACCCATGCCAATATTGGTTATTACTATTTTTTAATATATTTGTCAGTCTAAGGGTACAAAACATCATTTTAACTGGCATTTCCCCCACTCTAGGGAAGATGAGTATCTATTTTCTGTGTTTTTTGATCATTTGCATTTTGACTTCTGTGAAGTCTCTCTTCATGTATGTTGTCTATGTTTCCAAGGAGTCTTTTTCTTATTCATTTCAGGGTGCTCTTTACATATGGGCCATATGCATGCTTTGACCATTATGTACAGTCTTGGAGTTGCTTCTGGGACAGCTGTGGTCAAACCATGACCTGATCTCAGGGCTTAGATGTGAGCCTTTCAGGGTGGTGGCCTTCTGGGTCTCATGGCAGTTATAGACCTCGAAGCCCATGTGGGCACCTAGTACCTGCTGATCATCTTGTCTTGAAATTCTCAGGTTTAAAGGAACCACATGGGGCTTGAGAGCCTCCATAAGCACTTCGCTGCCCTGATGCTGCCCCAAAGACAGGAGATTAGTCTGGATGGCTTTCAACCCCCCGCCCACCACCTACCTTTATTATCTTGCTTTCTCTGCAGCCAGGAAGCTCTGCTCCAGAGGAGGGGACTGCACCTTGGGAAGGAAGCAGAACTGAGGGTGTCCTGCTCTGATGGAGGTCATCCCCCAACAGGGCCAAATTCTCCTGTGACTCCACAGGGAGGCATCTCAGGGGCTGCAAGGTGGAAGGGGGAGAGAAAGGAAGTCCCTAGGTTCCCTACTCCACTTAGCAATTCATTCACTCATTCCTACAATCATTCATGCAATAACACTTTGTCAAGCTCTTACTATGTGCCAGGCACACAAACAGGCCTGGTCGCCACCCTCAGGGAGCTGTTAGCCTCTGGGAGGGGAGAAGTCATCCCAGGATCGTACAGACTTAATGATTTCCTGAGGTGGGAGCAGCTCCTCTTCTTACCTGTTTTACATGTCGGGGGCCTTGTGTTTGCAGCAGCTTAGCCTGGCATGGGGGAGGGCCTGTTGCTGCTCTGCCCCACCCCCTCAGCCAGGATCCAGGGTCTGCAGACCCTGCCCCATGCCCACCTGCCCCAGCACCCCACTGTTGGGCCCACAGCACTAGTGCCTGTTTGGGAAGAGCCTCTCCTGGGGGGTTGTAGATGGGCCTCAGGCCCCCACCCCCACCAGGCCATCTCTTCGGGGCACTTGTGGTTAGTTCTGTGTCTTGCTTTAGGAGAGACAGTGGCCAGCGGGTGTCAAAAGACTCACAGCCACGACACCGGGCGCGAGCCCAGGAAGGGCGGGGGCGCAGTGTCGTCCCGTGTTCTGCATCCCTAAGGCCTGTCAGGCAGGAGGAAGTAGGTTGTCCCTTTGTGTTCAGGCAGGAGCAGGCTCTGGGGAGACAGAACTGCCTTCAATCTGAGGCAGCTGAGTATCCAGGCTGGCTTGAGAGGAAGTGAGGACGGCTGTGGGTGCTGGAGCGGAGGCTGGATGGCATGTGGGGGTGGGTGGAGGGTCGGGGGGCCTGGGGAGGCGGGGGGCCCCCTCCACACTGGTGTAGGTGCTGATACACCCTTGACCTTCCAGGAGAGACCTGTTCTGTGTGCTGACCTGTGTTCCCGTGTGTCCAAGTCCTAACTCTGGTCCCTGTGAATGTGCTCCTATTTGGGAATAGGTTTTTTGCAGAGATGATCAAGTTGAGATGAGGTCATACGGGAGTAGAGTGGGCCCTACACCAGTGGCTCGTGTCCTTATAAGAAGAGGAGAGGGCATGCAGAGACACCATGGGGAAGTGGAGTGATGGCAGCGAGCACAGTTGGTTTGGGAACTCTGGCCTCCAGAGCTGTGCAAGACAGGTTTGTGTGGTTTTAAGCTGCCCAGTTTGTGGCAATCTATTATGAAGCCCCAGGAAATGAATGCACCTGCCAAGCAGGTCAGTGTCCCACCTTCTGGGTCCCTAGAGCGCAAGAAAAAGTGGGAGCCCTGTGCCTCTGGGGCCTCATTCACCAGGAGGAAGCCTGAGGCCAGGGTGCCCACAGCTCCAGGGGAGCCTTGCTTGTCCATCTAGCCACCTGGGCATCAAGTGGCTTTGGCAGAATTGATGTGGCCATGAATTCATGCTTACTGAGCGATACTTAAGCAGGGCCCATGACTGGCAGAGTTGTAGGATGCGGCGGCACGTTGGACTGGTCGTGTGCATCTTACTGGGTTGCTGGGACAGCCTGACAGCAGGCAAGGGTGAGTTGGATGGTGGTTGTTATACGGGGTGTCTGGGGTCTAACTGCTGGGCCATGGGGATAGAATGTTCCCTCCCCATTCCCTTAATTTTGGCCACGAGTGGAAGTGGGGAGGATGAGGACAGAGAGGGTCCTCTGGTGCTAGGAAGCTGTGGCAGGAGACCCCATGAGGTGGGCTGGGTAGAGTTCTTCTGGCGGGGCTGGCCCTGTCCCCAGAGGCTGCCTGGTGACTGAAGGGTCAACAGTTCCCCACAGAAGAGTGTCCCTTCCCACTGCCTGGGGCACCCCTTCTCAGTGTGGGCTCTTCCAGGCCAGCTCCCTGGAGTAAGCAGCAGCCAGTGGCCGGACAGTGCAGATGTCCGAGCCCCGAGGGCCTCCAGGGCCAGGGCACAGCTCATTGTCTTGGCTTCTCAGGGGGCTGGACACCACTGTGGGTCCCCTGCAACCATCTTGCTCCAGGCCCGAAGGGAGGGGATGGAACAGAGCCGGCAGGGGGCGGAGCCTGCGTCCTGGTGACACAGAGGCACTGAATCAACCAGTCCCGAGGCAGCCGCCACCTGGACTTCCTGCAGCGTGCCGGCCTCACTGCCCACGGCTGCAGCTGCTTCCGTGGATTTCTGGTAGTTGCACCTTAACAGATTAGGTGGGGTCCCTCTAGGTGCCCAGGACACCTGCACATCAGCCCCTAAAGCTGTGACTCTCAGAGAGCACCCTTCCCTGAGTTCCTGAACCCCACTCTCTCCCCGGGCCCAGCCTCAGGGGCCCCATTGAAATGACTTCCACACAGGTAGAGATCCTCTGTTTTCATTTTGTATGAGGCAGGTTGGCATTTTCCTAAAGGAGCTTCCTCACGACACACAGGGAAGAGAAGGAAATACACGGGAGGACGCAGGTACTCAGTAACAGAGACGCTCCACGGACATGGACTTCTACCAAGGTCATCGCTGTGAGGGCACAGTGGGTATAGGGGCTGGCACAGCTTATGGCCAGTCACCTTTGATTCTGTCCTGGGACACTCTTGTCCTGGGGTTTTCCAACAAGCTTTGGACCAGTGGTGTGGAACAGCCACTGGCCGGTTCCCGGACTGGCCCTGGAAGGCTTCTCGGCCAGGACCTGGGCTTGTCTCTACTCTGGTGAGGGTCCGAGTCTGTGTGGAACTGACTTTCAGGACCTGAGCTCTGTTCCTCTAGAGGAGCCCCTTGTTTGGGGCCCGGAATTTCTCTGGGGTCCTCTCTGGCCCTGAAGGTGCCTCTTAGTCTTCTTGGAGTGAGCGCTGACCCCTTTAGCTCCTTCGTGTTCTCCGTTCATTTCCCGTATGGGACAAGGCTGCAGATGCCATCCGGTCAAGGCAGGACGGGCCTCCGGGGCACTCTGCCTGGGTCTCATCCCATGAGCAGCCCAGGGGCCTTCTCCGCGGGCTCAGCTCTTCATCTCATTGTCATCGTGAAACCAGGAGAAAGCCCCTGCCTTCTAGCAGCCCCCAGGCCCGCTCTTGTTTCAGAGCTGAGGGACACGCCTCCCTCTTGGCAGAGCCGATGAGACCCCGGTGGGCGGTGGGCGCTCTCTGGGTTCAGGTTCCTAACTCCTCTCATTTGTGGGTCCCTCCCTGGGGAATGGCTTGCAAAGTTCAGACAACTGCAATATTCAGTGTCCAGACTATGTCAGACATCTTACCTGAGGCCTTAGCCTGCTGGGACTGTCATGATAGTGCCACCGACTGGGGCGTAAACAACAGGCACCGATTCGTCCCAGTCGTGGAGGCTGGAGGTCCCAGATCAGGGGGCGGGCGGGATCAGGTCCTGCTGACAGCTCCCTTCCTGGCTTGTAGATGGGCGCCTTCGCTGTGTCCTCGTGTGCTGGCCAGAGAGCTCTGCTGTCTCCTCTTACAGGGACACAAATCCCGTCATGGGAGCGCTGCCCTTACGACCACATGACCTCCTAAACGCCCCCCCCCCACCTTCCATATACCATCTCCCTGGGGATTAGGGCTTCAACATCTGAATTTAGGGGGGGATGCAAACATTTCTGTCCATCCCACCCTTGGTGGGAGGAAGTCAGTCCTTCAGAACTCACTGTATTTCCTTCTGAAGACCTCCCCAGCCTAGGGGAGCTCCCTGTTGAGTGACATGTCCTCAAGTCAGATGATATCCTTGGCTTTTTGATACTGTAGAATTTGGGTTAACGAGAAAAAAAAGGTTCTTTAAAAATCACGGTTTCTGTGATCAGGTAGCTGATTTGTTTACAAAGGGCATTTTCCAACTTAATGCTTAATTACAATGCTCCGTGTTGCAGAATTTTCCCCTCCTGTCCTTAGCCACCCTTTTACTATTCTTTGGCTAATTCAGCCATTGAAAGATGATGGTGTAGAAGAACTTAGTGATTTGGTATGAGACATAGTTAGATGGAATAAAGTTACAAGATGGAATGTACAGTATGATCCCACTTGGTACCAAAAATATATATTCTTTGCATAGGAAAGTCTGGGAGGGTATGTATGCTGAAAATGTTAACAGGAGCTATTTCAGGTTAGTGGGATTATGGGTTATTTTTAATTTTCTTCTTTTTGCATATGTGTAGTTTCTAAATTTTCTGCAGTAAATATGTATTACTTTTATAATAAGGAAAAAATGATAACTACTGAACTTTCGCAGGGCTGCTCAGACTCCTTGACCAAAGGGTCCCAGGGGGCCCTCCCACACAGTACAGCTCAGCGGGGGTCCCTAGGGCCCCCCACCACATGCACACACATGCACACACACACACACGCACACACACACGCACACACACACACACACACACACACACACACACACACACACACACAC
>JAQQAC010006923.1:40662669-40678029 GCA_029783875.1 Phataginus tricuspis | reverse complement strand
CACACACACACACACACACACACACACACACACACACACACACACACGGGGCTGGGCAGAGCTGGCGCTGGTGTTCCCCGATGTTAAAGTGACCCGGAGACCCCTCCTGACAAGGTGCTTTATCACCACCTTCCATGACTGAGCCTCCTCTACTCCACCGGGGCAGGCCAGTGGGTGTGTCCAGGGTGTGCCCTCGGGAAGCTTTCCAAAGCCTGTGCCTCATCGTGGAGGAGGGCTTAGCTCCCAATGTCCCCTGCCGTTTCGGGGGATGAGGACCTGTCCCATCTCGGGCTGTCTTACAAGGGGACACGGCAGAGGCTGCAGGTAGCAGAACAGTACAGTGGGGTCGAGCCCCAGCTCCTCCCAACTAGCTCTTTCCGCCTTTCCGAGCCTCAGCGTCCTGCGTCTGGGAAACAGTGGTGATGCCCTGAAGAGGAAATGAAGTCAGGAGGGTCAAGTTCTTTGTGTGGGGCTTGAACCAGAGCAGGTGCTGAGCACAGGCCACCCTCTTCCCTTGAAGGAACATGTAACCCAGGTGGGGAGACCCCTGACCCTGGAGTAAACCAGTGAATCCATGGATACAGTTTCTGCATATCAGTTGACTTCAACTCTAGACAGTGCAGAGCTGTTTCAATAGGAGCCACCGTCTCGGGTGCGTGCACGCGTGTGCTCACAGACACACACACATGGCTTTAAAGGTCACCTGATAAAAGAAAGCCATGGAGTGGGAATTTGTCCCAAGCCTTGCTTGTGTCCCAGGATTCCAGAAGTTTGCAGTGATTTGATAGCAACCCCTGGACAGGGCAGCCAGGCCTGACTGGGCCCTGACAATCCCCCACACCTGTCTCCAGCACCATCAAGATGGAGCACAGAGGCCAGTCAGGGACCCATGAATACCCCTGGCTGGCCTGTCCTGGGGAGCATTTGTAGGGGCAGGGGAGGCTCCCCACCCTCCTGAATATGTGGGCCACTATCATGGACCTCGGTCACCTTCTTCTCTGACCTCCCACCTCCCAAATGTTATGTATTTCCCAGCCCATTGGCCTTGGACCTTGACTGGCCCATCTCCCCATCCCTCGACCAGCAGCAGCTGCCACCCTGCCTGCAGCCTGTGTCTGTCTCGTGTAGAGAAATGCCTTCCCACCTGCAGGTCTGCTCACGCCAGCACCAGTCGCTCTGCTAACCAACAGCTCTGCATGGCCAGCCTGGCTTTGTGGCAGGTCACCTGCCCCGCCTTTGGACCAGCTCTTGACAGATGTTGCAACAGAGAAACCGAGCCTGCTCCCTGACCCCTGCTCTATTCATTCAGCTGCGTTACTGGCAGAGGACCGCTCGGTGATGGACTTGGGGAGGCAGGTGAGAGGCGAGGGGGCAGCTCTGGTGGTCCCTCCCGGATAGCAGACTCCCGGCACTCGTGGTCAGACCGCTTAGGGACCCCTTCGTGTCAGTGTTTGCTGAAGCCCACCACGGGTGGGCATGTCTGAGTGTGGCGGGGGGCCGGTCAGGTGAGCAGCCGGCCAGGAGGGGAGCGTTTTGAGAGGAAGGCAGATCTCTGAGGACATGATTGGATTTACAAAAATTGGTTTGACACACATTTTCAGGAATCCATCTGGGCTCCTGAGAGGTAGAGCTATCCCCTTTTCTAGACTCCCAGGAAGCTTATGTTCTGGAGAAACTGGTGTATTTGCTGCCAAAAGGGGCTTTATTTTTAGCCGAATGTGAGAAAGGAAGGGGGGCCCGGGGAGGGGGCCAGGCCCCCTCGGTGGGGACGGGCTGGGGGAATCATGGTGGCGGGGGCGGCCCTCCGGGTTGGGACCCGCTCCGTGCTGCAAGCGCCTACGTGGTCCGCTGTGTGCTGGTGCGGCGCGGGCTGCAGGCCGTCTCCTCCCCCACCCCTGCGCTAAGATGAATACCAAAAGCAGCCAGCCATCACGCGTTCTAAATTTACAGGGCGCTTGTCCTTCACTGGTTGCTTAAAAGCGAAGCTGCCTTAGATGACAAGAATGTTAAAGCTGGGAGAGCCCGGCAGCCCCCGGCTTCCAAGCCCACCTGCCTGCCTGCGCCTCTCTCCTGCGCACGCGCGCAGCCTCCTCGCCCACCTGGGGCCCCGGGGCGGGCGAGCAGAGGCCCGCAGAGAAGGGTAGGGCTTGCAGCAGGAGCCACCTTCTCTGTGCCAGGAAGGAAACTGCTGGTTTCTTTTTTCACTTTCTGCAAGCAGCCATGAGGGCCTGAGCCTGGCGGAGTCCCTGGACTGCAGGGCCAATGCTCCATGGCCCTTTTGTGAAATCCAAACGCCCTTGGAGTGCAGCCCTAGCCTCCGTGCTTCCTCTGCACTGTGTACACACCGCACCAGCACGCCACACTGTTCCGTGGCAACGGTCCTTCTGGGCCTTGCTGCGGCGCCCCGAGCCCTGCCGTGCACAGCCCGAGGGTGGGACCACAAGCATCCAGGGATCGAATGAATCAGCGGACCCTGGGACGGACCACCACCCACCCTGGCCCCCCAGGCTCTGGCTTGCAAGGCCGGCTTGCCTCTTGGTGCACGATTTCACAGATGGATTCCATCACAACCTCAAAATAAAATGCTGGCAACCTAGCCCCAGGTGAGCAATTGCTGGGTACCGGGCTAAGACATGAAGACGGGGCAGGGCAGGCCCGGCGGGCTCCAGTCCATGTGCACCTCAGACCGGCATGGGGCTGGACACCTGCCCCGTTGGGTGGGGAGTGCCCGGTGTTCGCTCACAGAACGGTGAGGTGAGGGACGGCGAGGGACAGGGAAACAGGCATTTTGGGTTGTCACCTCCCCCCACATCTGAAACACAGCTGCAGAACAACGGCTCATCACATCACCTGATGGCTGGAAGGTGCTGCTGGCGTGGGTGGGCCCGGTCTGAGGGCAGAGGTGGGCCAGGCCGGGTTGCTGGACCCTTGCAGTCGGAGGGCTGTGAGCAGGACAATGGATCCAGGTGGGCTCAGTGGGTGGGACCACGGGACCTCCCAGGGCCGAGAGGCCTTAGGAGCAAAAGGTCTCCCACTGGCTGTTGGCCAGTTACTCCCATTAGCCGGCTGGACAATCAATTGTAGGTGTAAGTTTCTCCCTACCTTTGATTTTGCCTTAAGAAGGTTCTGGCCACTTGGAATTTTTTATCTTTATTCTGAAATTCTCTTAGTTTGGGCTTTCTGTCCTGAGTCACACCAGGAACATTCTACTTCCCCATGGCACAGCCCCTCCTCTGAAAATAGAGCCGTAAGTCCAGTTAACCGACAGTGTCCCACCCTCTCTTGGCCTCCTCTCAGTTCACCGAGTGCCTGCACGTGTTCTGTCAGGGAAGGACAACACTGCTGGCTGGTCCCTCCTCTCCATGGGGGAGTACTCAGTGTCCCCGCATCCCATTAAAGGGTCCCCCCCCAGGCTTTGTGTCTGTTCAAATTAGCTTCCACAGAGATGAGATGTGCAGAGCAGGGCTTGTTCCGTCAAGGACCAGTTACTCATATCTTAGGGCCAGAAAGTCACTATTCCAATGACTCAACTTAGTGGTCAGCACGAAAGCCACCACAGGGAGCACACGAATGACTGAGCAGGGCTGCGTTCCAGTAACACTTGGTGTACAAAAACAAGTGGTGAGCTGGGTTGCCAACCTGTTCTAGAGCCTCCAGGGATGCTGGGAAGCTGTCACGCCTGTCTCCCTCCCGCAGGAACTGTGTTCTGGCTCTCCGTCCTTTTCTCCTTCCTTCCTCATCACTCGCTCTCTTACTGGGACCATCCCCAGACCGTCGCCAGCATTCCCTCCAGGGGTGTCTGCAGGTCTGGCTCACTAGCTTGTTTGCAAAGTCCCTCCTTTTGCACAGACTTGGGCCCTCAACCTGTGTCTGTAGCCAGTTGCTTCCCTTGACCCTACACCAAGCCCTCTCCTCCTTTTCTTGGGCCACCTTGGTGCCCACCGCCCTCTGCACTTCAGAATTGTCCACCTCCTGCACCGGGCACTGGCTGGTGGCCTGCTCCACCCCTGCTCCAGCTCCCTCCCTCCTTTGTGGGAATTCCTCAGGGCACTCCTGAGCCCTGACACCCTCCCTCTCCTGCGAGTCCTAGAGCTGGTTCTGTGGTGTTTGCAAAGATAGGTTTTAAGTGACAACTCTCTTGCTAGAATGCCTCTCTTAATCTCTTCCAGGAAGTCAGGCTTTGCTTCCCAACTTAGGCTCCAAGCCCACCTGCAGGCCAGGTGATGTACTTGGGAATGATATTTTTTTCCCCCTAGCTTTTTTTATTTTGAAATACCTATAGGATCCCAGGAAGGGAAGAATCATGCTTGGAGTCCTAGGCACCCTTCACCAGCTCTGTGCTTCGATGCTTGGAGCGTTGATGGTGACAGTGTCCTCTGGGTGCTAAACGAGGTCCGAGAAGGCACAGTCTGGAGCTGACAACCGGCAGTGTTTCCACGCCCCACCTCTACTGCTTGCAGTTGCTCTGAGCATCTGCTTACATCCCACCGGCTGTGTTTCGAGCACCTACCCTGGGGCCCCAAGCCAGGGGCCGAGGGCACAGTGGGCGGTGAGAATAGGCACCGTCCCAGTTACCCCAACAGCAGTGAGGTCACAGGTGGAAGGAGAGGTGCTGGGAGGCCCTGAGGAGGGGCTTCGGCAACAGCCTGTCAGCAGCCGGGGAAGGGACTGTGATGGGAGGTGTTGGCAGGGCCCCGTACCCTCCGAGATCTCCAGGAAAGGCGCCTTTCTTGCCTCTCTCTCTCTGGCTCCTGGTGGTGGCTGGCAGCCCTTGGTGTCCCCTGGCTTATGGCTTCATCCCTCTTACCTCTGCCCCTGCTGTCACATGGCCTGTCCCCATGCATCTCTGTGGGTCCTCTCCTCTCCTTGTAAGGACCCCTTCATATGGGATTAAATGTGCACCCTACTCCAATATGACCTCATCTTAACACCTTAATTATATCTGCGAAGACCCCATTTCCAAGTAAGATCACATTCAGAAGTACCAGAGGTTAGGACTTCAACATATCCTTCTTGGCGGGGAGCGCAGTTCAACCCATGGCAGACACTGGGCCAGGAGAAAGAGGAGGCAGGGTCCCGAGAGCAGCTCTGCTGGGACCCCACTGCATCCCCTCCCTTCCCGGAGCTGCCTGACAGCAGACTCACAGGGAGGCAGTAACAGGCACGCTGCTCTATTATTGTGGCTGCCAGCACTCCAGGACCAACTGGGTTTACAAAAATAAAGTCGTATCATCTGCTGCATGTACCACATCCCCTGAAACAGGTTATTAAGGGGAAGTGGGGAATATTGGGAGCAGATGGAGGAACACTTGATTTGCATAAGGTGCCATTTGCATGGCTCAGAAACCTCCGTGGGGGGACGAAGGTATAGAAATGCACACACGTAAGCCCTTGGTTGGGAAACAGAGGCACGTGGATCAACCACGAAAGCAGATCTGAGAGACCAGGCTGGTGGGGGGGGGGGGGAGAATGGAAAGCAAATCTTGCAGTCCAGCACAGAACCACCAGCTCAAGCGCTGGGCCGCCCGCCGGCAGCTTCTCCTTTAGTGTTGTGGTTTGGGGGCTGATGGATTTTCCATATGCCATGGCAAGATGGGTGCTTCCAAAAGGCTTGGCTTTTCTTCTCTCTCCCAGAAGGGCATTTGGGGAAAAAAAGAAGGAAAAGAAAAACAAGCTGGTTTGAAGATCCTGGCAGGAAGGAGGTGATGTGAGCTCTCTGCATCCCCAGGTGCAGACAGGCAACTAAGAGGAGGGGCAGTTGGTGTGCAAAAGCAGCCGAGAGTGAGGGGTGGTTCAAAGTTGCACCTGCAGGGAGAGGACAAGGTGGGTTCAGGATGCGTGTGGGGGTGGTGGGAGGGATACCTGACCTTGGGATTGACCACCAGTGGTGGGGCGGGCAGGCGCCCTGTGAGTCTGTCTATAGGGTCCTTCTGTGTCCTGCCCCCTGGCAGCCCTCAGGCCTGCCGGCTGCAGTGCTAAGACCAGGAGGGGCCGGTGCACACGGTGGTCTTGTTCCAATCCTTCTCATATGCCCTGTCCGCTCACTAACACAGGTGTAAGGGGAAGGTGGGAGGTGAGACCCTGTCCATACAAAGTCCTCTGCTGAGAACAAGACATGCTTGGTTCACCTGGGCCATGACCTTTTAAATTATATGTGCCAGGCAGCAGAATCGGGAGTCAGTGTCCATTCATGTTCAACCACCAGGACCCGGTTTAGCCAGGCCAGAACCTTTGCCGCATTTCTATTCACAAATCCCGGCGTCCTCTGTTTCAACCAGCCTGTGCTCTCTGCCAGTCAGATGCTTCCAAATTTACAACTTGGTACAATAGTGTGGCTGGGGGCAGTCCTTGGTCGGGTCACCGTCCTGCCATCACTGTCTGTTAGTGCCCGTCGGTGAGGGGGATAGCGCCCTGTGTTCCTCCCTGGGACTTAATACCACGGGAAAGGTGACAAAAACCTTTTTATGGACGGTGGTCCTGGGGTCACCTCTCCTCTGGGATGGAAGCTGCTCGGCTCAGCGCCTAGTCTAGTTTCAAGGACGAGACTGCCCTGTGTGCTGCCCATCGCCCGCTGACCCAGCCGGCTGGTGGCCGCCGGAGGGCTGTGCTCTGTGCATGGTGCTGAGTTGTTGCTGGAAAGAGGTTGCCCAGCGGGGCTGCCCTCCCCAGCACCCCTACTCCTGCATGTGACCGCTTCTTTCTGACGGACTCGAGTGGACGTGATGCCTGACCCGGGCAGGGGTGCTGAGTTTTGGGGCGCAGCCTCCTCTGCTGGCTGTGGGAGAGTGGTGCCAGGGTGAGGGCAGGCCACCAGAGGCGGGGCTCTGACCTGGAAGCAGCCGCTGGCCGCGCCCTGGGCAGAGGCCAACCTCCCCGTCACAGCCAACTGCAGTGGGCGCACGGCGTGCTGCGTGCAGGCATGGGTGTCAGCAGCTGGCTTGTCCAAATGCATCCAGCCACCTTTCTCTGGCTTTTCTACCAGGCTGCAGGATAGCAATTCCCATCCTGGGTGGGGGACATCCCCAGCATTTTGCTAGTTATCTCAAGACATGGTGTCAAAATCTAAATAAAAATGAGTTTTCATCCCTTTCTATTTGAAATGTATGCATGTAGGGCATACACAAAAGTAAAGTGATTCCCATTACAAAAATCCAAGCTTAGAAAAATAGCTAATGATCATTGATATAATAGACTTCCCCCAGAATTCCAGCCAGGTGCCTTAGATGAGCTCAGAAGGCATAAAACTTCAATTGGAGTCACACATATGTGATTACAGAGAACTTCAGAGGGGCAGCTAATTCCCCCACTGCCGGGGAACCCTGGGAAGAGAGAGCTTGGCGGTGCAGAAATAAAACCCACATTGCCAGGGCACAGCCCTCTGAAGGGGTTGGAATCATTTTCTTGGACATGAGACGGCAGTATTTCTCACTGTTTGGAAAACTCATCTGGAACTTGGTGAATCCAGGTGAACACAGCAGAGCAGCCTCCAGGGTGACGTGGGGGGTCTTGGTCTTCTGGTTACTTGCCTGGGTCCCGGTACTCTAATTTATAGCAGTGCTGTCGCCCAGGGGTGGCGCTGCCCCCAGGGGACATTTGGCAGTGTCTGGAGACATCTTCACTGTCACACCCCCTGAGTGGCGGTTGGTCAGGTATCTGTAGGTGGTGTCACACCTCCCCACACCCAGGATGGGCCACCTCAGAGGATGACCCCGTCCCAATGTCAGTAGTGCCGAAGCCGAGAACCCGTGTGGGGAAAATGAGGTTCCTATGGCCAGTATCACCTGAACCTAAACTATTTGATAATGTACCTGGCCTGCTGCTAGGCCACTGCTTCCACACCCGTAAGCAATGAGCTATTTTTGACTGAGTCCCTATGTAAAGAGCTCTGCCCAGTGCTCCAGGGGGAGGCAGAGACAAGGAGGATTACAGACCCGCAGACTGGTGGGTGCAGATGTAATTCTAGTGCTCGACCTATGGCCGGGAGAACAAGCCGGGTAATAAACCCTTTCACCCCAAGAAGGTTCCATTGTCATTCCTCGGTCTCACTGAATCCATAGTGAATTTGTGGGGGGCTGAAACCCACTGGCAAGACACCCGGAGTTACAGGGGCACCCGGCAAGGCTGGGAAGCGCGTGCTGAAGCGTGAAAGCACACTCTTTGAGCACCCATGGTGGGCTCTTGTCTATGGTGAGTCCTTGTTTTCAATTACATGTAGATGCAAAGCACATGGTGCCCGGGGAGATTCAATAAGAGGAGAGCTTCCGCCTCTCAGGCCCCAGGCAACGTGGGACTGTCCTTAAGGGTGCTTCTCCACCTGGCGTTTGCTTCCAGGTGCAAGGCCCGCAGTCCCGGCCACACTCAGCACTCTGCTGGGGGCAGGGCGGCGGCCCAGCCTCGGGGCAGAGCTGACATCCTGGGGAGGAGGCTGCTGCTGCGTATTTCCGTGTTGTCACTTCGTGGTGGAATCCCAGGGCGGCTTCCGTGCTGGCCCCGGGGAGAGGGTCCAGGAGAGGCTGCTTGCCCACCGTGATGCTGAGACCTTAGTGCCTGTGAGTACTGGTTCTAGGGAAATGGCTCTGAGCTCAAAGTGCATCTGCCACGTGTTGGCAAACCTGCCCGAACGTCGCTTTCTACAATACCCTCTGTCAAACTCATTTTTCATCCAAATGGGGCGTCGTTGTATCAGCTCAGAACTCTCTGGAATCCTGGGCTCCTCTCCCTGGAAGCAGAGTGAGTGGTCCCCAATCACAGAACGGGGGCCTGGGGGTCATGCAGCCAACTCCCCGGCTTTCACAAGGGGAAAACTGAGCCCCAGAAGGGAAAAGCAACAAGGTAGCCTGAGAGCAGGACTGAAATCCCAGCCTTTCATCTCCGGGGACACCCTCTGCGCGGAGATGGCGGGTCCCCGTGACCCCCGTGGTGGGTCTGGCTGTTTGCGGCACGGTGGTTGTGGGGCTGCCAGAGGCAAGTCCTCAGGAAGCCAGGCCTCTGTGTGCTCCTCCGGACACGGGGCCACCCAACATGCCTTGGCTTGTCGCTGATTAGTTTGCATTTCATCAAATTGTATTTAATTTGCATGTCACCAGGTTTCTCCCTCCCGCCGGCAGGCAGCTGTCCTGTCTCTGCCTATGTTTCCGAAGGTCAGGACCTTCCTGTTGAAAGAGTGGGCAGGTTCCCTGATCATATCTTGGATCAGCTCATGGGGGGACATCGAACTGGAGAGAAACTCGATGAGGCTTTGGCTTCTCACCAAAATGCAGTCGGCTGAATGTTTGTGGCCACCCCCAGTTCATGTGCTGAATCGTGGGTCCCGCAGGTGGTGGTGGTAGGGGGTGGGCTCTGGAAGGTGAGGAGGTCACGGGGGTGGAGCCCTTGCGAATGGGGTTAGTGCCCTTTTAAAGGAGACCCCAGAGCATTCCCTCATTCCTTCTGCCTGTGAGGACCCAGCAAGGAGATGCCCCCTGCAGACCAGGAGGCCCTCCCCAGACATCTGAACCTGCCGGTGCCTTGACCGCAGACTTCCAGCCTCTGCAACCATGAGAAATAAGTGTTCCTGTTCAAGCTGCCCAGTCCGGCACTTTGATTTTGGGAGACAAGTGGCCTGAGGCAAGGGGCGTGCCAGGAGTCCTGATAGCATCAGTGCTGCCATTTAGGGTCCCTGGGAGCGCAGGATGACCCCACCCACCTCCCGCGCATTTCCAGCTGTCTGAACACAGGGAAACCCGGTGGGGCTGGGTGCCGCCAGGTGACATTTAGGCAAGTGCAGTTCCTGTCACGCTCGAAAACGTAAACTTTAAAAAAAAATGTGGTGAAATACGGGTAACATAAAATTTACCATCCTAACCATTTTCACCTGGGCAGTGCAGCGGCGTTAAGCGCATCCACATGGCTGTGCAGCGCCCCCACTGTCCATCTCCAGAACTTTTTTGTCTTCCCAAAACGACTCAGTCTCCATCAAATACTGACTCTCCAGTCCTCTCCCCCCACTCCTGGTAACCTCTGTTCAACTCTCTTTCTCTATAAATTTGACAATTCTAGGTCTTCATTTAAGTGGACTCCTGCAGAATTTGTCCTTTTGTGACAGGCTGATCCCACGGAGCATCGTGTCCTCAAGGTCCCTCCCCACGGTGGCCCTGCCAGGACTCCCTTCCTTTTCAGGGCCGAGTCATATTCCAGCATGTGGAGGGACCGCCCTGGGTTTATCTGCTCATCTGTGAATGGACGCTGGGTTGCCTTCACGTCTTGGCTATTGTGAATAACGCTGTTGTGAACACGGGTGTACAAATATCTCTTTGAGACCCTACTTTCAATTATTTCAGACATATGCCCAACAGTGGAATTGCTGGCTAAAACATTTAAACTTTTTAGTGTAGTCTCTTATTCTGTGTCTGGGAACTGGTGCATCACATGGGAAATGCCAGGGTGTGTTAGCTGATGCATACCCCGCAGTCCCTCCAGAATGAGGCTTCTGCTCCTGGTTTCAGTTGGTCCACTGGGCCTTCCTCACTCTGCTGGTCCACAGCTGTCAAGTCTGACATCTGTGTGTCTGGGTTCCATCTCTGTCCCCAAGGCGCACACAGCTGGGAATCTCCTGGTTCTGATGTCCCAGCTTCCTCAAGCTGAAGGGTTCCAGGAAGGCCAGCTCACCGTGGACAAGCGGGTTGGGGCAGCCCCAGGCCACCACGCTCCCTTCCTGCATGGACACTCCCTCTCACTGGCTCAAATGTTTTCTGGGCACTAAGTCACTCTTTGGGGGACCCAGGGGTGCAGATGTGTAAAAGACTCTCCCTCCCCTCAAGAGCTCAGTGTTTAATAACAGAGGTAAGACTTGTGCACAGAAAATGAATGCCAGGAGGGATGCTGGCAGGGCAGGATGTGCAGAGGTGACGGGGGAGCTGGCATCTTGGATGGTTTCCGAGGGCAGGTGGGACTTGGACAGGTGAGGATGGACCGTCAGAGATTCCTCTCAAGACAGGGGAGTTTCCTCTTGAGAAGGTCCTTTCACAGGGCGCCTCCTCTTTTGGCCAAATACCGACTGGATGCCATTCTCCTGTTCACTGCAGGTGACAGATGAGAGTCAGCACCCCAGGGGCGGGCCCCATAACCTCTGGGAGGGAGGTGGGGTGTGCGTGCACATATGTGTCTGGGTGGGAAGACTTTACTTAAAGATGACACTGCCTTAAAATGACAGAAGATGTCTTAAGACGCCACAATGTAGCCTGAAAATAGTTGGCGGGAGCAGATGGATAAAAGGTACCTTGGCGGGGGGGCAGGGGGCTGTGTGCTTGTCTCAGCTCAGGCAGCTATAACAAGAACACCATAGGCTGGGCGGCTGAAACAACAAACACTGATTCTCACAGTCCTGAGAGTCTTGATCAGGGTGCCAGCAGAGCTGGTGTCTGCTGAGAGCTCTTCCTGGCTTGCCGATGTCGCTCTGTGTCGTCACGTGGCGGAGAAGCATCTCTTAGGGTGGGCCTCCAAACACAGTCTCCTGTGGATTTGGGGGGCACACACATTCAGTCTGTAGCAGGCGTGGCCCCACAGGGCTCCTGGCCTCGTGTCTGTCTGGAACTTGTAGTTTCCGTGGGAGGGCTTTGTGGAGGGAGAGCCTCTGGGGACCGTCGGACTTGGGCACATTGACGCCTTCAGCTACGTGGGCTGACCCCTGAGCCATTTCCAGAGCAGGTGTCAGTGAGCAAACTCCTCGAAGACGAAGACCTGGAGGGCGGCGAGCAGCGTGGGGGAAGAGCCCATTTTCCCACGTAGGGGTGGTGCAGACATCCAAGTGTTTTCCTGGGCCTCCCTCTGTGGCGTGGGTGAGCCTGACCTCCCCATGGCTGAGGTCGGCCGCCCCTGTGGTCCTGACACCGGGGGCTTCCTTCTCTGGGCTCGGAGCAGTAACTTCATGGAAAAATGCTGTGTCTGCCTCACCGTAAGTGGGGCTTTGTCAGTCTATACAATTAAAGATGAAACCATATAGGATTTTTAATGACCTGAAATAATTCAACTATTTATATTAGCAAAAAAGTAAACTGAGGATATATACCTGTGCAGTCCCAGCAGGACATTATAGGAACAGTCATTGCCCAAGGTGCTCTTTCAACAGGGGACTCAGCCAGTACGTAATGAATTATAAAATGGGTCGCGCTCATCCATTCTGTAATGCGACTTGAGGAAGGTGAGCCCCGAGAGCGTTGGAGATGCTCCGGCTCATCTGGGTGATGACGCTTATGTCTGCGCTGACAGCGGGGATGCTGGGACTTGAACAAACTCTGATACTATGTCAGCATCGAGAATGGCAAATACTCTGATGATATATTTACGCAGAATGATCTGGTGAAATAATGTCAAATTAAAGCCATGTGATGTAAAACAGATTCCCAACAATGGCAAACACAGGTTGGTGATGGAGGAACCATGTGGTTCTCTGCTCATCCAGCAGTTTCTGTCTGAGCGGCTGCTCCTGTCCAGGCCCCGGGAGGCTGGGATAGGCCATGCTAAGCCCAGAGGTCCCTGCCTGACGGGCCTGCTGAGTAATGAGGGCAAAGTCAGCTGAGTCAGAGTCCCAGGACCAGTGACCAGAGCTCGGCAGGGTGAGGACAGGGGCTGCTGGCACCCCAGTGAGAGCCCCCACCCCTGTTTTGGGGCTTCTTTCTGGAGGGTGCAAGGTTAAGGCTGGCCCTGAGAGAAGAGCGGGAGGGTCTCGGAGGAGGGTGAGGGCATGTGCCTTGGGGTGGGTCAGCTCAGCTGCACAGAGGCCAGCATGACTGCTGACCTGCTGGGGGTTGTGTGGCAGAGCGCAGAGGGGGAACAGAGGCAGCCTGGCACCCGCTGCGTTCCATTAGTTTGGGTGACTATCTTTAAACATTTTTTTGGATAATCTTTAATGAGATACAATTCACACACCGTAGAGCCCACCCATGAAAGTGCACCGGTCAGTGGTTTTGAGTATATTCAGTGGAGCAGCCGTCACCACAGTCCGTGTTAGAACATGGCATTGCCCCAGAGGAAACCTGTGTCTTCAGCTGTCACCTGCTGGGCCCCCTCCCCCATGCCCCTGGCAGCCACGAGTCCGCTTTCTGTCTCCACAGACCTGTCTGCTCTGGGCGGCTCACAGAAGTGGAATCGTACAATAAGTGGTTTTCTGTGACTGGCTTCTTGTACTCAGCATGATGTTCTTATATGTTGTTTATTTTTTAATTGGCATGCAAATATTTTTAAGAGAAAAATAACGTGAGTTCTTTCTAGTAGGAAAAGGAAATTCAGCTTTCTTTAGAAAAGTAGCCCCGTATTAGACGAGGACTGGGAAAGCCGCTGAGAGCTGGGCCTGCGTTTTCTGCCTTCACTGTCTGTCAAAAGCGGGCCCAGCCCAGTCCAGGGCTGGGGACAGGTGGTGGCAGGAGGGGTGCTGGAACCCTGGCTCGGGTCCCAGAAGGTCACGAGTGGGGAAGGGAAGGGAAATTCCTGGGTGAGGGGAGCAGACTGCCCGCTGGAGACGGGCATCGTCAGGGCTTGGCCACCCGGCAGGGCACAGGGAGGGAGGAGCGGGGAAGGGGTGCGCAGGTGTGCACAGCTGCCCTGGGCTGCCTTTTTAACATGTGTCTCTCCTCCCTGTGCTTTGCTCCCTCCTCTCTGCTGTAAGGGAACCACAGCCCAACCCCTAGCTGCCCCTACCCGCCCTCCTTTACCCAACCACCTGCTCCCTGGCCCCAGGAGGGAGAGGCTAGCGTCAGCCCATTTCCCAGTCCTGACACCCGAGGCAAAGTGGGGAAATGACCTGCTTGGGGCTTGCAGATTCTGATAGTGGACCCTGGGCTGGAGCCTAGCCCCTCCAGCCTGGAGTCTCCGAGTTACTGTCACCCTGTCTGTTCCCATCCTGGCCCTGACTCAGCTCTTTTATCCCCGTCCCTTTCGGTGTACTTGTGTGAAAAATAAAGCCCCTACTTTCATAGGTTTGTTTCCTGTTATGACCTTGGCACAGGCTTACTATAGAAAAATGGGAAAATACCAAAGACCAGAGAGAAGAAAACCTCCAGTAGCTGGTCTTTAAGTCTCTGCCGTGGAAGGCCGGTGCGCACAGTGTCCGCACGTGGTGGCCCACGGGGGCCGGGGTCTCAGGTTTGGAAGGCCCTGCCGGCCGAGCCACTCCCCAGCTCTGTCACCCGGCCAGCTGCGAGCCCTCCTGAGTGTCTTGGGAAGCAGGAGAGTGAGTCCTGTCCTGTGCCCGGCTCGGGACCAGGGCACGCTCCACAGCTGTGAGGTCTCCCCTCCCACTGGGGCGGGCAGGCAGATCTGCCGCGAGGAAGAGGCCTGGGCGTATCTGCCATCCGTCAGACCATCCGCACAGGCTCTCCCTGGAGAGGAGGGCAGGTGGCCTGGCCTAGGTGCTCCATACAGCCCACTGGTTTCCCAGCTGGGGGAAGGCTGGCCGGCCCCCTGGCTAGTGGAGGGAGTCAGATTAGCTAGTCTCCTGGCACCTTCCAGCTCCTGGGCTATCATGTTCTGGGCAGTGGGCAGAGCCAACTGCTTGCCTACTTTCTGGAGAATTGTCCCCTGGGCCCTGCCCAGGGCAGCCCCTCCCTGATGCCAGCTGTTCTGTCATTTCAGCCAAGTGTCACCTGGGCTCAGTGCTTCTCAGCTGTCGAAGCAGGGCCTCTGAGTGCACACGCTGCCTGTCTGTGCATGCGTCCATGAGTGTCTGTGTCCAGGTGTGCATGTGTGAGGTGCAGGTGGGCTGGGAGAGCAGCCAGCCCCTGGCTGTCCCTGGTCTCGGGGATCAAGGCGAGCACCACCCTTCTCTGTGTCCCGAGGTTTCCCAGACAACAAGAGAGGCTCTGATGGTGGGGATGGCCAGCTTCACCCACGGGCCACCTGCAGAGCTAGAGGGACCTCTGCCCAGAGGGCTTGTACTTGATTTAAAGCTCACTGTCACTGTCTTGAAATTTGAACGAGGGCCTCATGGGGTCATTTTGGTCTGAGGCCCGCAGCTCATGGGGCTGGTCCTTGTGGGGACCCCCATCCACACAGGGGGACCCTTCAGGTAGGAGCTGCGTCTGGAAGAGGCCCTGCCCTGCCATTTTCCTACAGCCTTGGAGGGGATCAAGCAGTGATCCCACCCACAAGGCTGGCCAGCTGAGCCCGAGTGGCAGGTGCTGGCCTCTTCATGGCGAGGCGCTGGCTGCCCCCAGGCCCAGATGCCAAGCTCAGATGGCAGAGGACATTAATCCATCTCGGTCCTTCCCTGTGCCTGAGGCTGGGCCAAGGGCACCTAGCTGCTGCCCTGGCCTCTGTGCTGGGGGGGGGCATCTAGCTGCTGCCCTGGCCTCTGTGCTGGGGGGGGCATCTAGCTGCTGCCCTGGC
>JAQQAC010006923.1:40646132-40662569 GCA_029783875.1 Phataginus tricuspis | reverse complement strand
GGGGGGGGCATCTAGCTGCTGCCCTGGCCTCTGTGCTGGGGAGGGCACCTAGCTGCTGCCCTGGCTTCTGTGCTGGAGGGGACAGCTAGCTGCTGCGCTGGCCTCTGTGCTGGGGGCGGGGGCAGCGCAGAGCCTGTGCTGGGGCTTGAACTAGCATGTTGGCTCCTCCACGTGCCCCAGGCAGGCCAAGTGTGTTTGCCATGGCGAGGCTGCTCCTGTCCCAGCCTGATGTACTGCTCCCGTCCACACGGCCGAGGCAGCCCCTCGGCTGCCCCAGGCTCTGGCTCATGGGGGCTGCCTCAGCCCCCACCTTCACATGGTCTGCCCGGGGCACAGCCTGCTTGTCATGCCTGTTGACACGTGGGTTGGCGAGCCCCTTTCCCAGGGGAGGAGGTGAGAAGGGAGGCTGGGAGGGGTAGGGCCTGCCCTGGGGAGGGGGCCCTGGTCCACACAACCTTAGGAAACTTCCTGAATGCTGGTCTTGTTTTCCTCAGTTGCATAGGAGAGACTTAGGGCCGATGGCTTCTACTATGCCTTGTGGACCGCTGCAGTCCAGGGGTCCCCGAGACCACCCTCAGGTCCCGTGACCCATAGCAGGGACTCGGCACAGCCCTTACTCTCCCATGAGGACATCCTGTTACGGCAAGAGGATACCAGCCGTGCCAGAGCACATGGGCCGAGGGCTGGAGGGACCAGGTGTGAGCGGCCAGGCGCCCCCTCCCGGGGGAGTCACGCTTCTCCCAGCAGGTAACATGCAAGGGGCACGCCAGCCAGGGACGCTCACCTGAGCCTCGGTGTCCAGAGTCCTCACTGGTCCCAGTCATGAGTGACCACCCACATGGCTGACCTTAGTCTGCAGCCCCTCCAGAGGGCAAGCTGATACCACGGGGCCCAAGGCCCAGCCCCAAATCCCACGTTAGCACAAACTATCCAGCTGGCCCAAGATTCCCGGGTGAAAAAGGCTCTTTCATCAGGCAGGACCTTCCAAGGGCTCAGAGATGACCTCCCAGGAGGAGGGACATGGGTCGAGCCTCTCTCTGGGCAAGGCTAACCCCTTACTGCACAGGCCAAGGATGATTCAGGCAGCACAGGCAGGGATGTGGGGGTGAAGACGATCTGGGGAAGAGAGGCCCACCCCCCAGGCTCAGGACTGGGGACAGCAGGTGGGGTGGCAGCCGGTGCAGGAGAAGGGGCTGAGCCCCAGGGGACTGGCCCTTCTCCATCCCTTCCCCTTCTGTGAGGGGCTCTGTTTCCCAGGTGCATGCTGGGCAAGGGCTGGACTCTGGGCAGCTGGGCTGTGCAGGCAGGGCCACTCTGCAGTGAGTAGGCTTAGGAACTGCTTGACACACCTTTCCTTTCGGTCACCTGCCTCACCTCTCCTGCTTTGCTTTCTCCTTCCGGCCGGCCGCTGGCACCTGCCTGAGCACATGGCAGCGGGCCCTGGGGCAGCAGTGGGTGCGTGGGCTCCCAGGGCCAGCGCGTATGCCGAGGAGAGGAGGGGAGTGGAGGCCGCCTGCCTGTCTCTTTTATGCCGTGTTCAGAGCTCCGCCTTCCCCCAGCTTCCCAGCTCCTTGGTTTACCTCTGGAGCCTCTGCTTCAGAGGCCTGGGGTCCCGACCCCTCTGGCCCTTCCTGGCACATCCTGAAAGCGCCTCCTCCGTCCCCATGCCTCTGCCCTCTGCTCTGGCAGCCCAGGGACCCACTTGGTTTGGAGGAAATGTTCCCTTTGTGCTGTCTGGACCCTCCACGCGATGGGAAAACAATTTTCCAAATTGTTTCTCTTGAAGCAGGGAACCAGGAATACGGACCCCGGGCCCGGCGCCAGCCCAGCTTCCAGAGCACCTTCTCCATCGTTGGCTGATTTGATCCTCAGGTGGTTCCGGGAGGGGAGGCAGGGCAGGTGGGATCACCCTCCACTTCCAGGTGGGGAGACTGAGGCCATTCTGAATCTTGCAGGCCATCCTCCAGGGGCTTTTCCTCCCAGCCCTGCCCTTCGGCTATTGGGGGAAAACAGCAAAAATCAAGCAGATTCTCCCACAGACCCTCAGGTCCAGGCCCACTGGCCTTTGGGGGTCCTTGTCATGCTTTCCGTGCCTGGGCATGAGCCTCGTGGCAGAGACACCGAGCAAGCCTGGGAGAATCCAGGACTCCTCTTCCCGGTGGTCCCGTCCGACCGAGGGAGCGGGTCCCTGGCTGCCGTCATGTGACCTGGGTTAGGCGCCCCTCTTTCCCTGGCCTCTCACTTCTCCCAGACAGCATCACCTCTAAGTTTTCCAGTGGCCCTAAGAGATTTTATACAGTGTGCGGCGCGCTTTACTGAGTGATGGATCACTTTCATTGCTCGGCCTCGTGATTCATTCCCTGTAATAGCCTCTCTAACAGCAAGGCTAGAGGAGGAGCGAGAGGAGGAACCTGCACCATCCACTTTGTGCTCCGAGTATAAATGAATTAGATTTAATTTCTGTTTAATTGTTTCCATAGCTCAGCCGCTGCTGACTTCTCAGGATAATTTATTTTGCAGTCTTGGGGAGGAGGAGGGGGAGGAGAGAACAAAGCTGCAGCCGAGTGGTCTGACTGTGGGCACTGCAGTCACACCCAGTGGTCTTCTCTCCTTGTCACTTACTGGGGCTCCTCGGGTGCCTCTGCTGCCCATGGGCACCAGGATCGGTTCCCAGTCAGACCCGGGCCAGCTGCTTTCAGGACTGCCGGCTCTCAGCAGGAGCGAGGTTGAGTCAAGAACAGCAGAGGTTCCTGGAGTGGCTGGTGGGAAGGAAGGACAGAGGACGTGTGTCCTTAGAAGTGGAAATTTCCTGATTAGCTGTTGAGTCACCAAAGCGAGACCACCCAGCACCTGACACCGTGGGGTTTCCCAATCCTCCCTCCTTAGGGCCTGAGAGGCAGTTGGGCAGGACACTCACTGCCCCTCTTGGGAAGGTGGTTAATAGAGAGGTGTGGGCAACAGTCTCTCCATGCTGGGTCACAGAGTGCTCTGGCCGTGGGAGTGGCCCATCTGCACCCACCCTTCCCCTCCAGAGTCCAGAGCATTTTCTTTCTTTCTTTTCTGTGGTTTACTATGGTAAAACACACATGACATAAAATTTGCCATTTTCGGCATTTTAAAGAGCGCCGTGGCATTAAGCACATTCACAGTACCGTGCAGCCCCCGCCGGCCCTGGCCACAGCTGCTTCATCTTCCCTGGAACTGAAACTTGGTCCCCGGTAAACACTACCCCCCAGCCCCAGCCCCCGCACCCACCATCCTACTGTCTGCTGTGGATCTGACTTCTCCAGGGGCCTCACAGGAGTGGAGTCATGTGGCCTTTGTCCCCGGGCGGCCGTTGGCGTTCACCGAGCATCGTGTCTCCAGCGCGCCCGTGTGTGAGCACACCCTCCTTTTGAAGGCTTAGTGCTGCTCCGTTGCATGGCTAGAGTGTGGTCTGTGTGTCCTTTTGTGGGTGCTGGACCCCTGGGTTGTTCCAGCCTGTCTTTTGAGAATGCATTTGGAGGGGTCCAGAGCCTGTGGCGAGAGGCCGGGGACTCCGGGGAGGGGAGGAGGGGGAAGGGGGGTGCTGGCGGAGGGATGGCCTGGCTGGAGAACGGGCTTCTCCTCAATTCAGTGCCTGTCCTTCCTTTTGTGTCTTCAACCCTGTGGGGATTGGAGTATTTTAGGCAACGGAAATAGTCCATTTTTCTTCATTTGTTGTGTTGAACGTTTGTCATGCCCAGGGGATGCTGTGAGGAGGCAGCAGCTGGCCCTCCCGGCTGGCCAGAGCTTACTCACTCTGTTGTCCCGGAAAATATTCTTGGCTGTGGGTGCACAGCACCCTGGGCTCAAGGCTGGTCCAGGGCAGGAGACCCGGGCTTAGGTCCCGAGTGGGCGTCTCCGTGAGAGCTGGGTTTCTGGGAGGAGGAGGTGAGGTGGAGCTGATGATTCTGAGCGCCAGCAGATGTGGGGGGCTGGGCAAATGGGGCCGCCTGGTCTGGGCCCCTCCCTCGGGGCCAGTGTGCCGGCTCAGTGACCTGACGGTATACAGTGGTGAGCGCAGTGCCCGGCACAACGAGAGGCCATCTGAGTGCTTTGGGTGCGTGCTATCCTGAGTCTCCCAGCTGCAAGTTTCAGACCCCCGCCTCTGAAAGCTTGTGTCGTTGGGAAGGTGGGTGAACCTGGCCTCGGGGCACCTGGATGTGGGGCCTCAGTGAGGTGAGTAGGGCCCAGTGTGTTGGCCACATCCTGACGGCTGCTGAGGGCTTCCCCTGCCCAGTTCAGGTGGGAGGTGGAGGGCGCATGTCCTTGGAAGATCTCCACCCACTTCATCCCAGTCCAGTGACTCCAGGAGGTGGAGGGCCTCTCCCACCCTTCAGTAAGTAAAACTACCAGGGAGGATGCTGACTGGTCTGGGCGGGGCCACAGACCCTCCTGGGGACCAATCACGGTGCCACAGGGTTGGCAGGCATGTTGGTTAGAATAGGTGGCCTGGTTAGCAGGTGAGGACGCACCAGCCACAGAGGCCCTCTGGTGCGCGCCTGGGACACGGAGGAAACACGCCTGTGGGAGGAACGCTCTGGGTGCTGGCCCCTGGGAGGCTTGTGAAGGGCCTGGCTTGTGGGCTGTGTTCTTTCTACAAGTGGGAGCCCCGTTATCCCCGTGGACAGCAGGGGAAACAAGCTCAGATCAGGTGACCTGCTCCGAGGCCACACAGCGGGTAAGGGGCGGCACGGGGACGTGAACTCAGGCAGCCTGGTCCCGAGGCCCACCCCTCAGCCACCCCGCTGTGCCATTTCATGTGAGGACTGGGTCCACGGAGACTGAGCATGGCCATGGCAGCTGTGTCTGAGGGTGACGTGTGTCAAGGTCCTTGGCAGTGCCCGCAAAGATGGCACAACTGCCTGACAGGTAAACCCCAGCTGCCTTCACCTCTTCTTTTGTGCCCTTCCTGCCCCTCCCCAGGCCCCACGGGCAGACCTGGGGGCTCCATGGGCCTCCCTATTCATGCCTTGCCCTGCAGCCCTCGAACATTTTTCCAGTTTCTGTGACCATTCTCCTTTGCAAGGCTGAGAGCCTCCTGGGTGGGACTTTGCCCCTAAATTCTTTGTGTTCCAGCATCCACCCTGGGGTGTCTTAACACCTGAATGGATAGGTGACCTGTCGCACTGCAAGTTAGCCCACAGCACACACACGTGCCAGTTCATTGCATGGATGTCGGAACACCCGTGTGCCTGCACACACTGCATCCTCAGGGGGTGCCCCTAGCCCAGGGTCCTTTGCTCCGTCTGCCACCTGAGCAGGTGTTCCACTTGACCTTGTACCCTTGCTTGGATGGCAACGGGCCTGGGAGCAGTCTCTCCTGCCAGCGGCCTGAGTGCGGCCTGGGTGGGGTGGTGAGGGGAAGCACAGACGCCGCCTGGTTTGCTGAACGGGTTTAGTCTCTTGGCTTCTGGTGCGTGTGCCCACGTGGACTTGGCCTTCCTCTGCCTCTCCCTCTCCATGGGGAGCTGATGCCCACGGGTCCACTTGGCTTGGCAGGGGGAGTGAGGCCGGCCCCTCCCCTGGGCTCTCAGCTGCTCTGCCCCAAGTCCTGGCCGCATTCCCTTCCTGCACGCCTGGCCAGCACAGTGACCGCCAAGAGGAAATAGCTTGGTGACGGGTGCCAGGGAAACGTCCCTACTCTCGGCCCCTCCATTAATCACTAGCTACTGGGGCACCGGGCCCCTGTTTAAGACGCATCGGTGGTTCCGAGGTGAATGCAGGCACTCCCAACCTCGGCTGTTAATCTGCTCCCTCTGAGACAGGCGGCCTCGGCCTGTTAATCACTTGCTGTAGTTACAGCCCCAACTTTGCACAGGGAATGTTAATTGATGCGTTGGATGGAGGGCTGTGCACGCACAGTGTCCTTCTCTGGTGGCCCCCAAATGCCAAGGTCGTGGGATTTGGCAGGACGGAGGGTGCATAGAAACGACTTGTCACAGAGGGCAGGGTGGCCAGCTGCCAGCAGTGGCTGTATGCCATGCCCCCTGCCGCGTGTTCTGTATGATTGCAATACCAGGCGGTGGGGCAGGTGGCCTGCCATGGAGAGTGCAGGTGGGGGCTTGGCCGGCTGGGGCCCCCTGGGGCTGGAGCTGACCCCCCCAGTGAGGGGCACCAGTGGGGAAGACCGCCCAGTCTGCCTGTGGTATGGCCGTGGTCATCCTGCCCATGGGACAAGCTTGGTGGCTTGTCTGTGGTTCTGTCCACACCAGGCATTTTGGTTGCTCTGTCCATTGCTGACCAGCAAGGCTGACTTCTGGCTGTTCCCTGAGCCATGTGGAGCCATTCAGGCCCCCACCTGGGGACACCCCTTCATTTATTCCTGTCATAAGTTTTTCTCTAATTGTAAAATAATACATGCTTTTTAGAAGACATCTTGAAAATGCCTCCTTTTTCCAGATTTTTGTATCCAACAGTATGATGGGGAGGGGCTTTGCAGGGCCTATTCTGGCAACTGGGGAAACTGAGGCTCAGAGAGGCATGGAGTGGTCAGTCCAGGGTCCCTGGGTCAGGGGAAGCACAGATGGGGACCCAGACTCCCGCCTCTGACCAGGACCCTCCCCACACTGCCTGGAGCTCCCCAGCACCTTGGCCCCAACCCGGGATTCTGGCTGAAGTGGTCTGGGAGGGCCTGGAGGAAAGGAAGAGGCTGGCTGCTGGCCTCCTGCTGACCACATGATGGGAACGAGGCCCTGCAAGGTGTGGTGGCTGATTGCACACTTAGGCTTCACCTGGGACTCAGCCCAGATGCTTTTAAAAATACCACTGCCTGCTCCCCAGGATTCTGGATTGGGTGGTCTCAGGCAGACCCAGGCCTGGGTGGTTTTCCAGGTGCCCCAGGTGTTTCCAATGAACAGGCAGGGCCTGGATTTTGAGATTTGGAGTGAGGAGGTGGGACCAGAGGCCACTGTTGAGGTGCTGAGGGAAAGTCAGGGATATTAATGTGCTCTGCAGAAGTGGGGGGACACACATGGGCTGGGGGGCACTGCTAGCAGAGGCCTGCCACCCACAGGTCTGCTGTGTCTGCCGTGGGGTCCGTGGCTGTGCACTGAGGTGGCCTGGGTGGTTGGGGACAGGGGCGCCAGCCTCCACCCCAGTCATTAAAACCCCAGTCAACTTCCCCAGCGCCAGGGCGCTGCTGAGGCCCACGGAGGCCTGCAGCAGGGTTTGGACAGCAGTGAGGGGCAGAGAAGAAAGGAGGGAGCTGAGGAGAGGGCTGTGGTGGGCAGGGCGGCCTCCTCCCATCCTGAGAACCTGCAAAGGGGAGGGCAGGCAGTGCGCTAGGGGCTCTGACAGTGGTCCCCAAATTGGAAACCTCTGGGAGGGGTGGGATAAGCCAGTGTGATAAGTCCTGTTGCAGTGGCTCCTGGGGACTGGCCAAAGGCCAGTGTCCACCAGCAGCAGAAAGAAGCACGAAACTCGGGCTCTCAGCCTGTACCTCTGGGAGGGGCCTGGTGGGGTGCACAGGAAAGCTGCCCCTCAGGCTGAACACCTGTGAGTGGGGGCAGTGCAGGCGTGCAGAGCGCTGGCAACAGGGGCCTGGAAAGGTCCAGCGCCCGTGCCCCCTGTTGCCATCTTCAGGGAGGGCGTGGGGAAGGGGGGCTGGAGGGCAGAGGGTGGGTCTGGCAGGGCCAGCTGCTCTGAAGTAAGAGCAGAGACCCTGGAAGTGACACGTCCGACTCCAAACGTGGAGAAGCGGCAGGCAGGGCAGTCGCCTGCAGAGGCCACGGGCTGCCCCCGTCCCGCACCTCCTCCTGTTCTCCACAGAGGTGGGGCAATAGAGTCATGGCTCTGCCCCGAGCCCCGCCATCCCGCCGAGGGGTGCCGGCCCCTCCTGAGTGGGGTGGCTTCTTTAGGTTCTCAGGCATCTGCGTGTCAGCCAGTGACAGCCCGGAATGCCAGTCACGGGCTGAGCTCTCACGGCTGGCCTGCGTGAACGTGTGGCTGGTGGAAAGGTCTGGAGACTAGATCTCTGTGTCCTGGGGCCCTGGGGAAGGGATCCAGCCCTCAGCCAGACAGTGTCTGGAACGGGCATGCGGGGCACCATCACTGCACTTCTCTCTGTCCCCTCCTGATCCACGGCTCCTCCAGATCTGCCCAGACTTGTTAGCCATCAGACGCGCCTGCCCCGGCTTCCCCACCTGTGACAGACGGGACCGAGTGGTGGGCGGGGTCCAGCTCCACGCCTCTGTCCTCTCTGCCTCGACATGGCCTTCCTCTTGTGGTTTGGGGCTCAGATCCTTGGTTTCTGGCTGAAATGTTCCGGGGAAGTGCTGCTGGAACATGGGGCTGACTGGCTCCCTGCTTGAGAAGTTTGCCAACACTTGGAACCCAGGGACGGGCCAGGATGTGACGGTCACCCAGGCCAGCTTCCTGCCCAGCGGGCACCTGCTTCCCAGCTCCCCATGACAGATGGCCACGCAGCGGCTCCTTGAACATTCCCATGATTCGTGATTCAGTGACCACAGGAGCCAGATGACAACTCTGAGTCCTGCGCCTCCTCCACGTCCTCAGAAGGTCCTATGACCCACCGGGCAGGCAGCGGGCACCCCCGGGTCGCGCTCACCTCCTGACCTCCTTTGCTGCGTCCTCTTCCCTGGCCCTGCTGTGCTCTGGCAGCAGGCGGCAGCCTCCGTGTGCGGTGCTCACACTCACTGGGCAGAAACCCGTGTTCCACGCCCGGGTTTCTCTCTTCTTCCTTGAATGGCTGCTTGCTCTCAGTTATCTTCATCCATAGCCCAGGAACTGAAGAGAGTCCACTGTGAGCACGAGGCCGGGGACGTCTGGGACTGAGTCACCCTGTGCCTCCTCCCTGTGGGTGGCCCTCACCGTCTGGTTCTCAGTCATTAAATGGGGACAATGGCAGGGTCTCCCTTGGTCGTTCGGGTTCAATGACCCTTGCAGATGGAGCATTGGGCACCCCTCTTCATGTTTGGGAAGAACTAGCGGGACTCAGTGGTACAGATCACATCACCATCAATTTCGCCGTCAGAGCGCTCAGGCCCTCTGAACCGCACGCACTGCCCCGCAACGCCTCCTGCCCACTGAGTCCCACCCGCCTCCAGGCTAGCTCACCCCTGCTTCCCGGGTTCCGAGCTGGCAGCTGGCGCTCCCACGGAGTCCTGACCACACCCGTGTCTCAGCCTGGACTCCCTGAGAAGCAGAGCCCGAGAGAAGTATTCAAGGACAAGCCGTGCTGGGGGAGGGGCCCACGGGAAGCGGGACAGGGCGCGGCAGCCTGTGGCACTGAGGGCCCCGGAGCTTATCCGCTGGACTCTGGGGCCAGTGAGCGCGTGTCCCCCAGGGTCTTCCCACCAAGGGGCGGGGTGGGGGGGACTCGGGTATTTGCACCCTGCCTCTGCCATTGGTGGGATGCTCTGGGGGCTATGATTCCCGGGGGATTTCAGGCCCTGGCAGACAGACATTGACCCCAGCAGGTGTTGGCCCTGGGGATTGGGCCAGCGGTAAGTGTCAAGAGCAAGGAACATGGTGGGACCTGGACAGCGTCTTTTGCAGACCCTCCACGGAAGGGGTGCTGACGGCTGAGAACACTGGGCTCTCCAGTGGTGCCCCCCTCAGACAACTTTGGGGTGGCTCTCTGCAAGTAAATTGAACCTCCCTGCCCACCCTGGTCTCAGATGCCTGAGCTGTGGGCACGCTGGGCAGCAGCCGCCTGGCTGGTGGTGCCTCACCTTTCGGGGTCACCCTCACCGGGCGGTGCTGGCCATATCCTTGTGGCAAATGGCCAGCCTTGTCACCAGGGAATGAATCCGTCTAATCCAATCTAATCTGATCTGACCTAACCCACTCCCCACATGCATATGAGTATGTTTTAGGTGTATGTGTATGGTAGGCTGAATGCTGGGCCCTAAAGGCTTCCCAGGGCCTAGTCTCTAGAATCCGTGAATGTTGGTTTCTGTGGCAAAAACAGACCTCAAAGATGAGATTAAGTTAAGGGTTTCACTAGGTGCACCCAAAGTGCAGTCACAGAACTCTACGCCTGCTGGGTCACATCTCCCTCTGCCTCCGGAGATGTGACGCAGCAGAAGTGGAGGCCCCGTGATGACAGAGGCAGAGACTGGAGAGATGTGGCCAAGGGCCAAGGCACACCTGGAGGCCCCAGGAGCTGGAAGAAGCAGGCAGTGGACTCTTGCCTGGAACCTTGGGGGGAATGTGGCCCCTCCATGCCTGGATCCCAGCCCCGTGAAGCTGCCTTTGGACTTCTGGCCTCTGTGAGAGAACAGGCTGCTGTTGTTCTGAGCCACCCCACTTGTGGTCATTTGTGGGCCCAGCCATGGGAAACCAGTGTCCTAATAAAGTGCACCACATTGGCAGCAGGAGCTCTGCACTGGCTCCGGGGGTCCTCCCCGGCGGCCGCTCTGTCTCGGCAAGGAAGGAGCCTGGACTTTTACATGTATGCTGAAAGTGGCTCAGTTATGTGGATGGTCCCCTCTCCTGTCCCCCCCTGCAGGTTCTGGTATCAGCCATGTCCTGCCATGAAAGCTCAAGGGACCTGGCCATTAGGCACGCAGGCAGCCCTGGTGGGGTGGCTGCAGGTGAGTGCAGGTTGGACACCTTCCTCAACACCCAGTTCTAGGAGTGCTGCCAGGGGCACTCAGGGGTTCAAGGTGAGGGACCCGGGGAGGGTTCCTTTCCTCTTTGAAATCGTGCAGGTGGGTGGGTGGGAGTGGGCATGGTGAGCAAAGAGCCCTGCTGGACCTTTCCTCTGGGTTTTGAGTCCCTGTCCTGGTCCAGGAGCCCCCTGTTGAACCCCATGCCTCTCTGGATCCCATAAACGTGGCTATTGAGCCTTGGAAATGTGGTGGATTCCGGCTGAGGTGTGCTGTCCATGTAAAATGCACACTGAGTGCGGAACAAGAATGCAGAATCCCTCACTGGTCATTTTTATAGGCTTGTGCGTTAAAATAATAGTTTGAATATATTGTGTTAAATGAAAAATCTCCTGTGCTCATTTCTTGTTAATTTTTTTAAACAGGGCTGTCGTGCAGGAGGCTCACATGGTATTTGCAGCAGACCCCACAGCTGGAGTTGGCAGACTCACTCCCGGGCCCATGCCAGCTCACAGGCGAGGGGGCCTGGTTAGGTTGCTCTTTACCGGAAGGACTTTCAAAGAAATCACTGTGAAACCCTCCCAGGGGGCGGGGGCGGCCGGTGTCTCCTTTCTCGGAGACCTGCCTGGATCCGAGCGTACAGGGAGCTGGGTGGACTGGCCCCGTCAGTCTGTGTTCCTTGCAAAGGAGCAGAAACCCATGTTTTTCGGGCATGAGCCAGTTGTGGCAGAGGCAGGAATAAGCAGAAAAGAACACAATTTTGTTTTTCTCCAGTTCAAAGGCAAGATTTGAGCTGTTTGGGCAGCAGAGACCCCACAGCCCGAGCAGCTGTTGGGTGCGAGGGTGGAAGCGTGAGATGAATGTTCATAAAAAATGACTTTTTTGGGGGGCTACAGATGGATCATTATAATCACTTTGCATTTTCATAATAGTTAAACATTATCGTGGTAAAATGCACGTAACATAGAATTTACCTTCTTAACCATTGTGAGTGTCCGGTTTAGTGGCATTAGGCACAGTCACCCTGCTGTACAGCCCGCCCGCCGTCCGTCTCCAGGACTTCGCTGTCCCAGGCGGAAGCTCTGCCCCATTAAACGCTGGCCCCCCTCCCGCTCCCCCCAGCCCGCGGCGCCCACCCTTCTTTCCGTCTCTGTGAATCTGGTGACTCCAGGTCCTCACTTAAGTGGAGTCCTACAGGCTTTGTCCTTTTGTGACGGGCTTACGTTGCTGCGCATCATGGCCTCAAGGTTCCGCCACGGTGCAGCCGTTGTCAGATGCAGTTGACTGTTTTTGGAGCCCTTTTCTGTGGCCAACCTCACTCCATTCTCCCTCCTCCTGGAGACAGGCTCTGTTAGCTCCATTTCACAGATGGAGACCCCGAGGCGGATCATCCAGGCTCTCTGGACATGCCTGGTGGTCCCAGGGCCTGTGGATGGAGACAGTGACCCTGGGTCTCCGACCTCCCTCCGGCTCGGCCCACTTCACCCCCATCTGGTGACACTGGCTCGTGCACAGCTTTGCCAGCAACCCACCCAGCATTTTAATAATGACCATCACATAAGCAGAAAACAAGATCAGTTGAGGAAGAAAACCTTCTCACTGTCAGCATCTCCCTGTGTCCCTCTCCCCATCCCTTGAGATGGGGCAGGGCGGTTTCTAAGAATAACTCCAAGTGACGGGACAGGTCAGTTTATAAATTCTGTATGACCTGAGATGATGGGTCCAATTTGAAGCCTGTCGACAGTGAGGCATTGAAGGATGGGTTCCAGGCGGGGTGTGTGCGTGTGCATGGCATATGAATCAATAATTTATAAGGAGAAGGAAGGGCATGTTATGCAAATTCATGGTATTGGTATTGCGTCCGCGACAGCTAAATGCTAGGATTCCATGGGGGGAGGGGGCTGAGCTGGAGCGAATCCTTAGCCCCTCAGCACGTAGAGGTTCAGACTCGCAGCTGTGCGTGATGACCAGAAGTCGGCCCGGAAGGGCTCAGCAGTAAGGGCCGCCTTCTGGAGAGGGTCTAGTTCCCCGAGCTGCTGGACAACGCTGTTCTTCAGTAGCTGTGAGCATTCCATTAACGAGAAGAGGGTTCCAGGTGCTTCAGATGTGCAGTCAGTGTGGCCAGAATCTTCCAGAATCAGCCAGAGGAGGAGCCAGGTGGAGGCGTGGCCGTGGCCTGAGCCCACCACCTCCTGGCACCCCTGTCCGCAGAGTAGCTCAGGGGCCGGGGCTACTGCTTCCCCAGCCTCACTGCTCTTGTACAGCTCCGAGGAAGATAACGCCTTTTAGGTTTGACCCAATTTTAGTTTCTGTTGTCGTAACTGTGGAGAATCGACCTTTGAGCCCCTAGCAGCGGGCCTGAATGGGAAGTGATTTACGGGCCGGGCCGAGGGCGCTGCGGGGAATCCCTAATGCGCCTGCAGGGAAGAGCCGCAGCGCCCTCCGTCAGTCTCAGCGCCGCTCAGCAGCTGCGTTCACGACACATCTGAGTTTCCCCACTCCCTGGGGATTCTGAAAATTGCCTTACCCTGATTTAAAAGCACACAGACAGACAGGTATAGATAGGTAGACAGACAGAAGGCCAAACCCCAGCACCGGCACCCACGTTTCCAGGCTGCGGACTGCCTTGCTGGACTCCCCTCTGTGGTCACTCCTCCTGGGCTGTGATGTCCCCTCCTGTTTCTCATAAGGAAGCAGGGGCTGTAGGCTGGGAACCGAGGCTTCGTGTGATCTGCTTGCAAAGTCTTTCCTTTTCTGGCTTTGGGTGGAAATCACATGATGTCTTTTGCTCTAAAGGAGAAGGGCATCGAGACATTGAAGGGGAAAAGGTGTATCACTTCGCTATTGTGGTGTAACAAACCACCTCCAAAATCAGGCACTTAAAACGGCAATCCTAGCCTAATACCGGGTGGAGGAAAGACTCCGCCTCTTTAGTAGGAACAAAGGGGCTGAGGCTAGGGACCAGCAGAGTCCAGGGCATACGCCGGCCCTGCTGGCCAGGAGGGCTGTCTGCGTGGGGCCGTGGTGGGAGCCACCACATAGTGTTTACCGGGGACCAGTCACTGAGCTAAGCATTCTGTACACGAGACTATTTTTTGTTTATAGTGACTCAATAAGAGAGTTATTATTATCCCACTTCATAGACGAGCACACTGGGTTGAGAGAGGGGGACTGGTGGCCCAGGGGACCGGGGAGCCGGGATGCCGATCCACCGTCAGCTGACTCCCAAGCCCCACGTTTCGGGCTTTGGGGTCCTGCCCCTGCCCCGCCCGGGGCCTTCTCCTTGCCTCCCTGGGGTGACTTTGTGGACGGAGGGATGGTGGAGTGTGCGGGTGGGTGGAGGAATGGATGGGTGGAGGGGCAGATAGGCTGTTGGATGGCAGACGGACGGGCGGAGACACAGATGGAGCCAAGGTCCCCGGTGTCCCTGGGCTCCTGTGATGTGCTGTCCCGGGTCCCCCCGAGCCCTGGTGCTGCTCCTGGCCGACTTCCTTCTCCCTTTCTTCCCAGGGCTCCACCCAAGCCAAAACTCATCTGCTGGATAGTGAGAACGCCACCCCAAGGGGCTCAGAGGGAAAATGAGGTCCCAGAAGGCAGAGGTCGTGGCCAGGATCTCTCAGGGACGGCAGATGAAGGCCATAATGGGCTGCCAGTCACCTGAGGTCTCCTCTCTGCCAGGCCTTGGACGTGTTTCCCACCCAGAAGTGAGGGCACGCACGGGCAGAGGAGCCTCTTGCCAAGGAAGCAAATTGGGGGGGAGAAGGCAGCTTGTGGTGGCCCTCGCTTCCCATCATGCCCCTCAGCCCTGACAGCTGCTCCGACGGGCCCCCCGAGCCCTCTTGCATGTCGGCCACCCCGTCTGCTGCCTCCAGGGAGGCCTGTCTGAAACCAGGGCCTCGTTGCTGCCGGAGGGAGAGGGGAGGCCTCTGCAGCCCTGCAGCTGCCTCTAGACCTGGGGAGGTCTTGGGCAGACTCTGGGTGTTTGTCTGATGGCTGATGGGGCGCCCCCTGTGCTCCGGAGGGGACGGGGAGCTGCTGAAGTCATGCCCCCAGAATTGCTCCGTAAGCTGCACCTCTCAGCACCCCAACCCTGGGTGTAGGGTGTCCACCCCGCCTGGTGCCAACCTGTGTGTGGTGGGACCGTCCCTGGTTGGTACTGACCAGAAGAGGCCAGGCAGGGGTTCTGGGCCCAGCTCCATGCATCAAGGAGGCTAGCATGGGGCCTCGGCTGAGGACACTGTCCTGTGTGGCCATGTCTCTTCCCTTCTCTTCTCATGGCAAGACTGCTGGTGAGCAAAGGTCCAGCTGAGGCCTTGACGCTGGCAGCACCTTCTTCCTGCTGCTGGTGGTAGAACCCCCCCTGGGGCAAGTCTCTGAGTCCCACCAGCAGGGCAGCCGCGCTCTCGTCGCATTGATTATTGCCTCTTCCCAGACATGCAGATTGGCTCCTGTCTCTGACTGTGGACGGTCATGAGGCCCTGCTGCCCATCACAGACTCAGGGGGCTGGGAGAGCAGCTTTGACTCAAGATCCAGTGTTGTTCCACAGGTGATTTTTTTTTTTTTTTTTTTTTTTTTTCCTCTGCCTGGCCTTGCAGTGTGTCACTCTAAGCCTGCACAGCCTGGTATTTGGCTGAAGACCTATAGCAGTGCCTATGGTGATTTCTGGAAAACCTCCTTTTTCTCTAGTACCACGCCTGTCAGACTGAAGTCTTAGCAGCCCCAACTCCAATTTCTGTCTCCCCAGCTCAGCTATGTTGCTCTTCTCTGCCTAGGCTCCAATTCCCTACAGCGAGGTCCTGAAACTGACCCAGGCAAAAATAAGGTACAATCTGGGCTTACCCGCAGGTGATTTTTTAAAAATTAAAAATGAGAGCAGTTCCCATACTATGAAATGTATTGGTCTTAGTACAGTACAGAGAGTTCTGATGAGTGTGTACACCTAGATAACCATCACCTAAATGGAGACAGGGCACTTCTGTCTCTCCAGAAAGTTCCTCGGTTTGGCAGGGGGTGGGGCATGGCGATGCAGGCAGGTGAGTCCAGCCTTAGCAGGACTCTCAGGATGGCCTCAGCCAGTGCAGGCCCGCAAGGGCCCAGCTCCTTCGAGCTGACAGACTGGCTGGAGGGGGAAGCAAAGGGGCAGCCAGCCAGGAGAGGAGTCAGAGACGGGCATGACCGCTGGCTCATCCCCTGCCTCCATGCAGGTCACCCTCAGGTCACACAGGTAAATGTCCCTGTCCGTCTCGTGGCAGGAGCTGTCCTCAAGAGCTCCCAGACCCGAGCAAGGCAGGTAGGCATTCAGCATTCATGTGACAGTCTTGTGAACACCTGAGACCATACATGGGAGCTCAGAGGTGGGCATCTCTGTGCCCCGGGTTGTCAAGAAAAGAGAGACGGGACACCTTGCCCTGGGCAGGGTTACTAGCACATCGGTGAGAAATCCTCCTGTGCGCTGCTTCTGTCTCAGCCCCTTTACTGTGTTCGGTCCCTGTTGGCCTCCTGTGCTCAGGGAGGTGGGCACGGGGGTGGGGACAGCTGAGGATGGGTGCCCGTGCCAGGGCTGGGGGGCAGCTTTCTTCTGGCATGGGAATTCTCCCGGAGCAGGGCCTCTGCAGAATTCCCTTGGAATGTTTGTGCCAAGCAAGTATTGTTACAGAAGCTGGCAGTATGTATTTTAAAAGCACTGTGCCCAGGGTGGAAGGTGCAGCCAGCCCCAGGAGGGCAGCATTTGAAAAGCCTTCCAGGAGATACGTCAGCTGTGGGCAGACCTGTGAGTGTGCAGTAGATGGAGGTCTTGGGCTCGGCCCAGGCCTGGGGACTCCAGGTCCGAAAGGGGCCTTG
>JAQQAC010006923.1:40536364-40641132 GCA_029783875.1 Phataginus tricuspis | reverse complement strand
GGCTGGTGGGGGCTGGCCCCAGGTCCTAGGATGTGGGCCTCTCTGTGTGGCTGCTTGATTGTCGTGTCCCCCTGGCGTGACGGCCAACTGCCCATGTGAGTGAGGCAGAGTCAGTATCTTTCATGACCTGATCTCATTTATTTGATGTGCCATCACTTCTGCTGCATTCTGGGTACAGACCAGCCCTGGAACAATGTGGGGTTGTGTGTGTGTGTGTGTGTGTGTGTGTGTGTGTGTGTGTGGGAATCACTCAGGGGCAGGTGCAGGATGTGAAGGTGTGCTGCAAGCCCCTTGTGACACGTCCATGTGTCTTCTCTGTGTCCCCAGCACCTAGCGCAGACCTTGAGGGATGTTCGGTGCAGGAATGGTGCTTTCTGGAAGGGCCAGGACGCGGCAGCTAGATGGCCTGAGTGGCCTGAGTGTCTGAAGCAGGCCTGGTTAGCTGTGCCAGGGTCCCATGCATTGCCTCCTGGATGCAGGGAGCTGGGAAGAGGGGAAGCGGGGAAGCAGCAGAAAGGCTCCCAATTGCTTTGAATCACGTGCTTGGCGGCTCTGTCTCATTGTGCCTTGAAGCCCATGCAGCCCACCCAGCCGTGGCAGGGCTGGAGTTCTCTCGTATCTTGGGAACATTTCTGTTCTGCAGGCTTGGGGCCTGGAGCCCCTTGGCCATGGTCCCAGCCTCATGTCAGGAGTTCTGGGCCCCTAGTCTGAGCCCGGCTGTCACTAGGGTCACACAGCCTTTCCTCCAGAAACTGCTTTCCCCGACCTTGGGGAAAATTGCTTCCCAAATTACATCCCTCCATTTCACAAGCTTTAAACACAGAGCTGAGGACACATAAATTACATAAGGCCCTTCCCATCCCCGTTGGATCTGTTGAATAGTGTAACATTTCAACAATACCTGAAGGTGTACTGTGTCATTAAAATACACTGGTATTAAAAAAAGCGCCAGCCGCAGCCGCACCGCTACAGTGAGATTGTCACAGACTCCCACTGGATGCCAGGATAATAAAACCCAAATCATTTTTGCTGGAGACAAGACTCATAAGGCATGAGGGGAGTCGGGAATGAAGCTGGTTTCACAAGAGTGGTTTAAAAATGGGAGGAGGAGGTTCATTTATTCAGCAGATTACATATTCCCTGAAATCTTTACTACTGAGCCAAAGTGCCACACGCTGTTCTTCTCTTGGTTAAAGAAATAGCAAATTTTGCTGGCTTTGCTTGAGTTCCATGTTCAGCTCTGGCTTTGGTCGTTAGCTTCAGTTTGGAAGGAAGCAAGGGGAGATGAGAAGTGGCGGGAACACCAGCATCCCGAGGTGGGATGAGAGGGACTGACTGGGACACGCAGGCAGGGGCCGTTTCAGAGAAAAATAAGGAAAGGAGACGGCGCCTCGCTGAACCTCAAGGTGGGCAAGTTGCTGAGGACTCCATGTCCCAGGGATCTGGGGTCGGTAGGGGGAACAGCTCCGTTTGGCTTGGATACTTTGATGGTTTTTAAAAGGAGGACCAAGTCCTTGGCCTTACTCTTTCCCTAGTGTTTCTGAGCTCTGATTGACATGTAACTCTGCATTAGTCTAAGGTGCACACCCGATTAACACACGTGCATATTGTGCCTTAATTTTGGCTAACATAGTTACACTCACATAGCTACATTCTTTTTTCTCGGTGACAAGAACTTTTAACATCTCCTCCCTGCAAATACACAACACAGAAGCGTTACCTATGGTCAGCAGGCTGTACATAATAGTCCCGGGGACTTACTCTGGAGCTCAGATCCCGTGTCGCAGGGCAGCATCTGCCTAGAGGGCGCGCCATTTAGCCCCCAAACCTCATGGGAGCATCAGGCCCTGGGGAGGGGGGAAAAATGAGGGCTTCAGCAGGGGGTCTCTGCTTCTGTGTGTTGCCTGTCTTCAAGCCTATAAACAGAGCCACGTCCACAGATGACCCTTCATCTACAAAGGACCACGGTCCTTCCTCTGCTCGCCTCCAGGTTCTGAGATTCAAGAATGCCTTTTTCTTTGGAGATTTGGAAAACAGTCCGCAAAGTTGCTTTGCTGTTGGGCCTCTCCCGGCGTGAGGAGCTGTGGGGTGAGGGGCCTTCGGTGGGTTCATAGGGGAACGTGAAGGTCATTACCTCACTCCCACCTCTGGGCATCGGAGATCGTCCTGCTGACAGACCCAAGCTAATGACGACTGATTCCACCTGCTGGTTTTCAGGGTGGCCAGGAACTTTAATAAAAACATGGCTCAGTTGCATTCTGCTCCCCAGACTTGCCTGCTGCTGCTTTTCATTGTTCATTTTATAAACACTGGCGGAGCACCTGCTGTGTGCTGGCCCTGTGCCGGGTGCTGGTAGCACAAGGGGGAGAGGAGACCATCACGGGTCTGCCCCTTGGGCTAAGTGCGGTCCTGTCTCCATGATAACTGGGCCAGACTCTCCGCCTCCCCCTTCCTCTCGCTTCCATCTCTCTCTCTCTCCTTCCTCCTCCCTCCTGGACCCACATCTCTGTGCAGCTCAGAGCCAGCAGAGGCCACCCCCCTAGTGGGCAGGGGACCCGGCCCTTGGTGGCGTGAAGGGGCTGCCTGCCTATCGCTCGCAGGCTGTGAGGGTGGCCAGAGGACCTTATCTCTCGCATGGGTCTGATCTAGCAGGGGCCTCCGCTGGGTTGTGCCCATTTGTGTCGGTGTATTTTTTGCAGGAGACATTTTAGAGGTGTAGGCGTTTGTTTTCATCTCTTGCCTGACTGCAAGAAGCCAGCAGGAGGACTTCTGGGGCCAGGGCACCAAAGGCAGCCCCCAGCCTGCAGGCCCCATGGGAGAAGAGCCTGGAGCCCAGCAGTGGGCAGGAGTGGCCATGGGACTCACTTGGCAGCAGGCTCTCCGGGTCCTTCTGTCCAGCTCTCTGCGCGAGCCCTCAGCAGCGCCATGCCTGGCACTTCCCAGCTCCAAGCCCTCTATCAGTATCACGTCTTTCTGGGCTGTACGCCACCCATATCCAGCTTCCCATTTGATCCCCAAATTATTTTGAGATCCCCCCAAACCAAAGCAAGGGGATTGTACCCTGAAGAAGCAGGTGGCAGGGGCAGGGCAGAGCCCCACAGCAGTGGGCCCTTGTGCCGCTCCGACCTTGGGTTTTGCAGTGTGTGGGCCTGGGGTGTGGGCTGAGTTCCCCCCTCCGCCTCCGTGCAGTGGGAGGGACGGGAGGCCTCCCTGCCTGCCCCCTACCCCCGGCAGTGCCCTGGCAAAGGCTGGCGCCTGGGCACCTGGCACGGAGCTTTGCTGCTTGGCACAGGGTGGGGCACAACAAATGTGGTCTGGAGAGGGAGGAAGGCGCAGTTCCCTGCCCCACGGGTGCGCCTTTGGCTCAGAGCCCAGGACGGCAGTCTGTGGCCTTGACCCAGGGCCCAGGCGCAGGCGGATTCGGGCTGCCACACAGCGTGAGTACTGCACCTTCGGCCCTTCCTCCGCGATCCCAGAGCTGCCCCCGGGGCCTTGAGAAAGGCCTTGCCAGAGGCTTCCCGGGGCCTTCCTTGCGCCGCCGTTTGCCTCCCACCCTGTTTCCACCCCCTGGCAGCCAGGGAGTCGTGGCGCTGCCCAGGTGAGCCCCGTGGCCCGGGAAGCCCCGCAGCAGGGTGCGGGCTGTGCTGAGGGTGATGGGTGAGGGTGATGGGTGGGGTCTCCCACTGCGGGGTGGGAGAAATGTGCCGTTCAGTGCGGACAAGCTGTTAAATGGTCTCATGTTCAGCTCCGGGCGGAGGACAGAATGAAGCCCAGCAGTTGGTGGCGCAGAGCGGTCGGCCTGGGAGGGGCGCGGACCTTCTCCTCCCGCCAGGCCTGGCCCCACTCTCCCCAGGCCCTGCAGCCGGCCTCCAGGGGGCACAGGAGGGGCCCGGCTTGCCTCAGAGGGGCAAAGGCCAGCCATCCCCACCCCTTCCAGGTCTCAGGGGCAGGCTCTGCACTGCCCCGCGGCGTGAACAGGCTCTCCTGGGGAGCATGGCTCCCGGGATGCCGTGCGGAGCCAGGGCCCCGGCCTGCCCTCTGGGTGGGGGGCACCGAGGCATTTGCCCCCCGAGAGGGTGGCCTGCGTTTCAGGATGGGAGGCATTCTGGGGCATCCCTCGGATCCTTGGACTGCCCGCTCCCTCCTGTCTTTGCCCGTTCCTTTGTCACTGCTCTGGGGCTTAAGTGCCGGGACGCTGGACTCAGTGCCTGGATGGACAGCATCCACGTGGCCACCTTGCTCCTGTTGCAGCAGGTCTGGTGCAAAATGAATCCCAGCCCTTGCCCTTTGGTGCTGGCCGCTGAGAATCAAGTATTCCATCGGGAATCAAACCTGCTGACTTGCCTTCCCTGCCCCACGGCTGGGCCATCGTCTGGAGCCGCCTCCCCAGGGCCCCCTCGTCTCCCCAGCACGTGGCCGCCGACCGGGGAGAATCAGAGCACACACCCGCTTGTCCCTGCAGGGAGAGGGGTCCGTCAAGGGGCTCGCACCACCCAAGGGATCTTTTAAATAAAGAGGGACGAGGGAGTTCTGGGAGTGGGTGCAGCGATGAGTTGTGGAATCTAAACTGGGTGAGGCAGGAAGTGACAGCTTAGGGTGAGACCAGCACAGTGGGGTCAGAGCATCACAGTGGGGTCGGGGCAGCATCGTGAGGGGGCCGGTGAGAGCAGCAGAGGGCCGGCCCAGGGGGCAGCCGGGCGGCGTGCATGCTGTTTGGCGATGGGGTCTGAGGGCTTGTTCTCCACAGGGTTCCCTTCATTCCCCAGGGGCCGGCCTGCTGGTAACCAACTGGCTCTGAAGCTGCCCTCCTCTTCTCTTGTTCATTAACACCAAGCTTGTTTTGTGTCCAAAAAAGGGCATTTGCTTCTAAAACACTAAATATGTTTCCTTTTCCTCCAGGTGGAAAGTCTGTGTCTGACACCCTAAGGCTTTTCCTGCTGGGGTTTGCTGTCTCCTCCACCCCACGGAAGTTCCAGGAAGAACACCGCAGGGCCTGCCGACTGCGGCGTAACAGCCCTCGCCCACCGCTACCAGGTGAGGCTGCCCCCGCCTGCCACACCGTCCTCGAGCGTGCACTGGTGGCGGAGAAACATTCGAATGCTGTATTTTTATTTTACATGAGGAACATGCAGGGCAGGGATGTTCCGCTTGCTCTGGCGTCTGCAGGTCACGGTGTCTTTTGTGGGTCCAGGGAGTAAGATGGGGAGAATCAGCAGGTGTGTGGACGTGGGCTGGGTGGGATTTCAGAAGGAGCGGCTGCTGTCTCGGAAATCCATCAGCCTGCCTGCAGAGTTGTTGTCCCAGGAAGGAGGGTGGACAGGGTATGGTGTCCACTGTCTGCTGCCAGCACAGCATCCCGTGGAGGCCGAGGTCAGGTTCTGACCCTCCCGTGCATGGTTCTGGGTTCTGCCCAGATTTCTTGCCGCCCAGTGAGCGGCTCCAGGGCCTTCACCTGAATACGGAAGGGCCCACTGATCGCCCTGCCTCCCCCTCTAGTGTGTGGGCCTCCACTCTGGCACTCATCACCCGGAGTTAGCAGCAGACCCCACAGGCTTAGGGCCCATGCCACATAAGACTGCCCCACTTCAGATGCCAGATGCAAGCCTCAGGGGCCACCTGAACTTCTGGCTGACCTCCTACAACACCCTCAGTTTCGATAATTTGCCAGAACTGCCCTCAGAACGTAGAAGAGTTCTGTACTACAGCCTGTTTTTATTATAAAGGGTATGCAAAGGACCAGGTCTGGGAGAGTCCTGGCTGTGATTATCTGACCCTGTGGGTTAGGACGGGTCACCCTCCCAGCACATCCGTGTGTTCGCTAACTGTAAAGCTCCCTGACCTTTGGGTGTCCAGAGTTTTAGTGGCCACATGACTGAACTCAGCCTCCTCCCCTCCTCTGATCAGTGCCCCTCCACTGAAACCATCTGAGGACCCACCCTGGGCCGCCTGGTTGGCATAAACTCAGGTGGAGCCAGAAGGGACTCATTATGAATAATGAAAGCATTATCACCTTTGGGAGTTCCATGGATTTTAGAGGTTACCTCCTAGGAACCAGGGACAAAAACCAGATTCCCTATTACACCAGGGAGAAGTTGGGTGCAGCTCCGCTTCCTGCTGGGAAACTGCACAAATGGTGCTCCATGTCTTTCAAAGCAGGGCAGGAAACACTCGAGTCTCCAGCACCACAGTTGGCTCATATGCTGACCGACCCTTTTCTGGGCTGAGCAAACGATTCTGATGGATTCCATACAAGATGCTGGCAATCTCCAGGCATGCTGTGCATACTTTCTTTTCACGATAGAATAGGTTCTTGACTGTGCCCCAGGGCATTTGGGGTTCCTTCTTGCAACGAGGTGATCCATCCAGTGACTGGGCTGTGTTCAGTCATCCAACTGTACCTGGGCACCCCAGGGCACCAACCCCTCCTATGGGCATGGCGACACACTGGGGACAAGACAGTGCTTGCCCTGGTGGAGGGTGTATTCCGGTGGGCACGTGGAGGGAACGCACACATCTTTAGAATGATGCTGGGTAGCAACGTGCCATGAGGAGAATGAAATGGGCAGAGGTGACCCAGAGCCTGAAGCCTGTTCACACCGGTGGTTGTGGCAGGCCCTGGGTGCCAATCTGTGAGAAGAGCTGTGGAGGGAGTGGTCTGGGCAGGGGTCCAGCAAGTGCAAAGGCCCCGAGGCAGCGATTCATAGGTGTGTTAGCGGAGTGGCAAGAAGGCTGTCTGCCAGTGCTGACTGCCGAGCCAGGGTGGAGGGGGATGCAGTGTGGCCTCTCGGAATCCAGAAGCCTTCAGGACAGAGGAAGGGTTTGGGATTTGGCTTAAGGCGGTGGGAGCCACTGGAGAGCACTCAGCAAGGGACTGAAGGAGCCACTGTGAGTCATATGATGAAGGCATTGCCTTGCATGGGGAATGGACAGAGGCTGGAGGTCAGGGCAGAAGCAGGGATTGGTGAGGGGGTTGCTTTTGTCCAGGGAGGAGTGGCCATGCGGTGGGCCCAGGATGAGGAAAGGGTGGGGCATGTTTGAGACAAGCATTTTAAATGACTACCCTTCCACTGGAAATGACTCACCCCATTCACCAAGGGGACCCCTTAGGGAGCCTGCAAGGAAGACCATAAACCCAGCCTGCACTGGGATGGTAGCAGGGCCACGAGACAGTCCAGAAGGTCTCAATCCCACCGACCTCTGAGCCTCCCTCTCGGGGCTGCCATAAATCCAGTACGGGGTGCTGTCCTCTGAAGCCCCTTTATTATGGCACATGCCAAGATTGGCAGCCTCGCCAGGTCTCTGAAACACCCTAACCGGATGTGTGGTTTGGGGCTGACCTGGGGTCATGCACTGTCCGCTGGATCTTGGGTCCTGGTTCCAAGCGATGCACGTGGCTCTGCCCCTCGGGGAAGGGCAGCAGCGCGTGGACATCCTGAGGGCAGGTGACAGTAGGTCATCTCCGTGACCTCTCGGAAGGTGGTTTCTCTTGAGGGAGGTTATGGGGCCCAGCCTGGCCTTTCTCTGAGGCCATGAACATGTATCCTCTCCAAAAGGTAAATTCTTAGGGTTGTAAAAGCTGAAAGCACCAGACCAGCTGGCCCCTGATGGTGAGCTGGGAAATTTGGGATTCAGCAGATCTGGTGCAAGCCCCTTCTGTCCTGGAGCCCCTCTCACGCTCTTTCTAGCCCCTTGTTGATTCTGAGGAAGTGCTCTGAAATTGTGGAACAGGGAATTTCCGTTTGAGTCGTCTTCTTTCCAGTGGGGTGGAGGGAAGGGAAGGGAGAGGCCAGGGGATCCCAGCTTCCCCGTCGCCCTGGGCCGTGTGAAGCCTGCCGAGGAAGCCCAGCTCGGTGTTTTGTCTGTTCATCAACTTCAGGCAGCTGGCGGGTGGCGGGTCTCGGAAGGGAGACGGCTGAGTGGTCAGGTGTGCCAGCTCCCGACCGCCTGCACACACCCCTGCCCAGCGGCCCCTTCCCACTCTTACCCCGGGGACCCAGGGGCAGGCTTCAGCGGGGGCGGCCAAACCCTCCGTGCGGTGCTTTGGGCTCTGACTTCTGGAAGATGGAAAGAATCTGGGAAAGGCAGCAGGCCCGCCCATCAGGTTTGCCTCATCCATGACTGAAGGGCGCGGGAGGGTGTCTTGGCTCTTGGAGGTCCTGACGGGGGATGGAGGTTTGCAGGGTGACAGCGGGGGGCAGAGGGCGTGCTGGAGCTCCTGCGGGCATGCCTTCATTGCCCCGCATGCAGTGCCATGTCACTGGGAGGGGGGGGAGTGCTTCGGGGTCAGTGATAGAGAGACCACAGGAGGACCCTGCTCTGGCGGGAGGGGCTGCTCTGTCCCCTTGGCAGCAGGACCAGTTAGGGGAGCCCCCTGTCACCGCAGAAGTGACCTGGCTGGGAGGGGGGCAGCTGGAGGTGGGGATGTGGGGGAAAAGCTGTTTCTTCCCAGGCCGTGGCCCCAGCCCCAGCTCCCTTCCTCTGCCCTGGAAGGGTCCCGTAAATCAGATCCCCTTCTAAAGCTCACCCTCTAAATATGGATTCAATTTGGATTTTACTGTATGGTAAATTCTGAGTCATTATTAAAAACACGGATGGAAATTAATCTGCCGCAAAACCAGATCCGTCTTTTACACGCAGTGGTGGTGGTCTGGGGCAGGCGGGGGCTTCAGATCAGTGAGGAGGGCGGTGGGGGCATCCACCCCCCCAGCCTCATCCTTCCCCCACCTGCGCCTTCCTCTCTCCCCTGCCCCTTGCCACCCTCACAGAATAGTCAGAATCCTCCCAAACCCCGGTGCTGTGCTCAGGCTCAGATGGAACAGAGGGTGCAGCTGGCGGTTCCTTCTCCAGGGGTTACTAGGGGTGGGGAGCGCCTTTGTTCTGGAGCTGAGAGATAAACAGTCTTCTACCCTGGCCACTGGTCCCTCAGCGGGTGCTCCCAAACCTGCAGGGGCCAGAAAGTCCACAGTGGGAGTTTACTCTTCGTGCCCCAAAAGAATGGCTCTGGGCTGGCCCAGAGGCACTTTTCCAACTACTTTTAAAATGTCCAGGTACAGGGGACAGCATGTGACTGAAGCTGGATTGGGTGTGAGTGTGTTACAGCTGGGCAGCTGGCCCCCAACCCCAACGTGAGAACCTGTCCATCTACCCTGGCCTCCACCCTTGGGGACAGATCCATGGGCGGCAACATGAGACTTCCCATAAATCATCCCCGAGTGAGTGTGTGTCCTGCCTCATCCATCACGCCCTGTCTCTTGTCTGCTTGTTTTTAAAAGCTGTTAAACTGGAATCCATCACATGGCATCCTCGGGGGGCAGAGCCTAAGCAAAGGCTGCCCGCGTCAGCATTATTAATACACAGAGAGCTTTCTAGGGCATCGAGGTAAATGTTTCCCCTGTGGTGGGGGAGGGAGAGCGAGGCTTTATCTAGTCACCCCGGAAGCTGATGGGATGTCCTCTGACACTTGGAGTCGGTACATTCCTGCTGCGCATGGGGAAGCCCTGGCTGCTGCTGGGGGCGGGGGTGGGAAAGGCTGCTGGTGCTTTTTCCCTCTCGGGGGTAGGGGTGGGTGTGGGGGGGGTCTGCTTCTTGTACCTGGTATTTTAATTTGAAGACTTTAGCCTGAGCCAGTCTTTGAAAACAGATCCTTCTAGGAACCCTTGAGGTTCTCTCCTATTGCTACATGTATTTGGCAAAGAAGAAGGTGGTGGATCAGCTTTAGTCCTTCTTTCAGAAAATTTACCACGAGAACGAGTTCTGGGGACGAGCCCCTGAGGCAGGAGGGGACAGCCTGGGCCCTCCCGACACCGCCCCCTCTCCTCCTTCCCTCTGAGAGGACCCGGTTTCCCCGTGGCTGGAATCTTCCAGGCCCTCCTTCACGCTCACCTGACTAGTGCGGCGTTTGCCCCCAAGGGCCCTCTGCCCATCCCAGACAGATGTCAGAAACCTGGGTGGCGCTGGGGATATTTTGGCCCATCTGCTTTTGACTCTCCACTATCCTTTTCTTTGCCCCCTGTGTGTTGGCTGAAGGACAAAACTGCTTACTGTCATTGGTAGGACAGCTTTCAAAAAATAAAGCCCTCCCCACTGGGAACCTCCCCCACTAGCATCCCCTCCCCAGTGAGCACCCCCTCCCGGCTGGGCACCCCTCCCCGGGGGGCACCCCCCTCCCAGCTGGAGCTGTCCAACTAGAGCCCGTTAGGCTCTCTGTGCTAAAGCCCTTGGAAAATTAAAGGTGAGAAGAGTTTCCAGATGTAGCTTCGGCACTGGAGCAGAAGGAGGCTCTGCTGGCCGCTCCCCAGATGGGAAGAGTCTGAGAAGAGAGGGCGGGGAATCCGCAGCCATCTCATCAGAGCGGGGACTGGTCCCTGGGCTGTCGGAGGCCCCAGAGCCCAGGGTGTCAGGATGGTGAGCCTGTAAGGGGGTCTGAAACTCAGTGCTCTGTATGGGGGTTCTGGGTGGCCGCGGCAAAGGGCCGCGGACGGGGCATTGACACAGCAGAGTCATTCCCTCTCAGTTCTGGAGGCCGGAAGTCTGAGGTCAAAGGGTCCCAGGGCCATGACCCCTGTCCCGGATTCCGGCGGCCGCCAGCAGTCCTTGGTGTTCCTTGACTTGTAGACGTGTGATTTCAGTGTCTGCCTCCGTCACTGCATGGCCGCCTCCCTCTGTGTGTCTGTCCCTGTGTCTTCACATGGCGTCCCCTCTGTGTGTGCACACATGTGTCCAGATATCCCGCGCCTTATAAGACACCAGCCATCGAACTGGGACTCCCAGGAGGCCCTCATCTTAACCTGACCACTTCTGCCAAGACCCTGAGTCCACCTAAGGTCACAGTCACAGGTCCTGGGGGTCAGGACTTCAACTGATCCATTGTGGGGACACAGCTCTACCCACCCACAGTTCTTCTGTCTTCTAGGATGTCTGGGAGGAAGGGGAGCCCAGGCACTGTGACCCCTGCGTGTCCCCGTCACACTGACTTCACTTAGTCACTGGGGTGCTCGGGACTGCTGTTGGCCGTTTTTAAGACAATGACGAGGATGTGCCCACAGGCCCCCCAGGAAGTGGAGCTGTTGGGAAACCTCTGACCCGCAGTCATAGGTCCTCAAGGTCATGGTCCTCGAGGTCATGGGCCTCAAGGTCATGGGTCCTCAGGGTCACGCCCCTCCACACACCAAGAGGCGGCAGAGGTGGCTGGTGTTCACTGTAGTCCCTTCTTGTGTCCTGGGTTTGCTCTTCTCCTCCACCCACTTCCTACCCTCCTGCTGTTGAGATCGGTCTTGAGAGCAAATTAAGAACTAAGAAGTTAGACCCCAAATCCGAACCTAAAAATGAATGGTTTGTGCTGCAAGTCTGGAGCGCACGCTTTGGTTCCACCCTGGAGAGAGGAAGGTGTTTTAGCACCTCGGGCGGTGGCCCAGCAAGGTCTCCCTGCCGGGCTCGAGAGGCCCAGAAGGAACGGAAGGGAAGGGAAGTGAGGCTGGGGCTGGGAAGGTGGAGAAAGAGACCCCCAGGAGGGGCGGGGCTGAGTATGAGGAGGGCCCTGAGGGGCGCTGGAAGTTAGAAATGTGCAAGAAAAGGGGCCAGCAGCATCCGGGAGGGCGAGTCAAGGGGACGGTTGCAAGAGGGAGAGTTGGGAACCACGGAGGCTAGAGAGGGACAAATGGCACCAGGGACAAGGGGGACCTGAGGCAGAAACCACACCCTGCCTACAAGCTGCTGAGGTTTACAGACACAAAAGTCCAGTGTGGGCAAGGTGGCTGTCCGGGAAAGCTGGGTTCCCAGTCTTTACATGCACACGATCCTTCTTCCTGTGAGACTGCGAGCTGCCTAGGACAGGCTGTGCCTTCTGCCTGGGCTGGCCGGTGACCGTCACCATCGACAGCAGCTCAGGTGCAGGAGGCTGGGGAAGGGGGCCATCTTCACGCCGCAGGGCGTCATGCGGACTCGTGTGTGCACCCGTGATCCGAACACGCCCCAGTCATATGCAGTCACTGTGTGGACCCTGGAACTCCAAGGAGCTGTTTTGGACAGAGACACAAGCAGATTCCACGTGGATATGTGCAAATTCCTTAATTCTAGATTCAGAGTGGGTTGTCATCGCAGGGCCCTGAGGACCCACGAGCCGGCCATCTCACAGGGGTCACACTGTTCTGGCTGGTCTCACTGCCAGACGTGTCCCAGGCCAGGGCCCCTCGATCCGATTCCCCAGAATCCTCATATTCTGGTCATCCGCCTCCACACGTGTGCTGGCAGTGAACTCAAAGGGCAAATGGACGAGCTATGGATGGGGCCAAAATGATTTCTGTACCCAGTTTGCAAGGGTACATTAAGTATTCCCAGGTTTTCAAAGACATCTGTGTTCTGTGGGGCAAAGAACAGAAAATGCATGTCAGCAAATGCTTCAGGAGGAAAAATTAATTTAGAAGTAGAGGTTGAGACAAGCCTAGCTTTAGCTGCGTGCATGTGTGCATAGGAGAGGAAACAACCATTTTTCTCTCTCTTTCTTTGGGGTGGGAGCAGAGGTGGAGTTTGGACAGGTGGCGTTTTTAAGTGGCCTCGTGTCACCCGCTGAGTGTTACTGAGAAATGACTTGAAAGGCGGGAAGTGCTCAGGGTGTGGTCACCTGCAGCTGCCAGGGGGACCGATCTGGACGTCAGCATTACAGAAGGGGCTGGAAGTGACCTGGTCAGGAAAGGTCCAGGAGCATACTCACACAACCACTTCACATGGGAGGCCTCCATGTGCCTGGGGTGCTTACGCAGGGTTGCAGGCTTGGAGACAGCCTGGGGTGCCATGTACACGTAGCTTATCTAAAGGTTCTGGTCTCAGGTTTGCCATGGACCATCCCTGTTGGTCCTCATGACAACCCTGTGAGCTGGTCTCCATGAGGAAACTGGGCCACGGGTAGTGATTAGCACAGGGCCATCCAGAATTTGAACCCACAGTTGGCTCTCTGGGGACAACGCTGGCTCCGGACATGTCTCATGACCCACACAGAGCTACTCAAAGCAAGGTCTGGGGACTGGTGTCTGTCCTTGCCCAGCTGCCACCATTCGCTGAAGCCTGAGTGCAGAAGCCAACAGGAAACCCTCCGTGTCTTCTGTAGCATTTTGTATCTGTTGACCTCATACGAAGAAATTGGGCTTTGTATTTTCTGTCTTTTTAATTCCATTTCCCAACAATTCCTTTTGTATAGTTAAAAACAAAAACAAAAATACAGGCCTGCAGTGAGTCGGAAATAGAACAATGAGGCCTTCATCACACTGAGAAGCGTTACAGGGAGGATGCGGGTCAGATCGTGAAGCCGCTGGAGTTCCAGTGAGCTGGGTGGTTGACCGGCATGCCAGAGCCGTGTCCCCGTGTGGGAAGGTGCCATGGCGAGGAGCGGTGTGAGGGTGTGCCAACTGCAGCACCAGCCTGGGGGGTGGGCATGGCTCCTCTCCCGGTCCGGAGGCTGGAGTCTGCCGTCCAGGGCTGGCCAGGCTGCGTTCCCTGAGGCCTCCTCCCTGTGTCCTCACGTCGCCGTCCCTCAGTGCGTGTCTGTATCCTCATCTCCTCTTCTCAGGACACGGACTGGGCCCAGCCATGACCTCCTCGCACCTCACCTCTTTGAAACCCTCTCCCCAAATACAGCCACATTCTGGGGTGTGGGGGCTGGGGCTTCAACACACAAATGCCGAGGGGACACCACTCAGCCCACACAGAGGGGTGCATAGGAATGCTCTACACTACTTTTGCAATTTCTTGTGAATCTTACATGATTTCAAAGGTGTTTTTTTAAAGGATGACACCCCTTCCCCCACAACAGCATGGCCACTGTGGTTCATCTTAGAGGGGTCCCGGCAGGCACGCCCACCACCCCGGGGTTGGGGGAACTACTCTGTGGGTTGGATGCCCACTTGGCATGGCCCAGGCCCCACCCCTCTCTGTTTTCTGGCCTCTGTTCTGTCCCAAGTCTGCAGACGGCAGCTGGAAGGTGCCCTGTCCTTTCGTCTCCTGAGTTTCTTAAGGGCACAGTCTTCTGCCTCTTCCACAGCTCTGCATGCAGTAGGTTTCCATGAAAGGCTTTACCATCTTGGGTCCAATGCTCTAGATCTGTGTCTGCGTGTCCTCACTCCCCGGCAGGCCCTGTCCAAGAAAGTGGGGCCGATATTACCCCTTGAATGGCATTTACAGAGCATGTTTCCTCTCAAGAGAACACATTACTGTGCAAATAACTTTTAGACGATGACTATCCTTTAGACAATATATTTGGTTGAGCGGTTACAGGGTTGTGTGTCTTCTCCATTTCCACTGTAGCCGAGGAGAGGCAGATACCTGCACGCCCAAGGGCTAGGGGCCCTCCTTGGCGACCAGCACAAATGTTGCCCTCACTAGGCATGATGAGAGGTGGCGTTTGAACATTTGGTTTGTGAGCCAAAATGTTGTTGGGTCAGTCCCTATTCTAGACCATTCTGCGGCTCGAAATGTTTCCAAGGCAAGGACATAATGATTTTTTAATTGTTTAATATTTCCTGTAGCCACATACACACTTTGCAAAATGCTTTGCTCCTGAGTCCTGGAAAATATTCTGAGCATTGCACTTGGACCAGAATTCATGATGTTTTCACTTTCCAGGAGCTCAGATGTACTGCAGGCCGCCGCCATGGGGAGCTATTCATCCTCGCGGCCTCCACAGCAAGGGCTGCATGGACCAAAGACCCACCTCCATGTTGCAAACAGGAATGCTAAGGCATTTTCAGAGGCAGGCAAAGGCTTGTTCCTCTGTCCACAGAGAGATTCGTTCTGGCAAGTCTTTCTCCTTTTCTGAGTCTAAAGGAAGGGCTGATTCTCATTTTCTTTACGTGATGGCTCGACCCAGAGCTTGAAAATCACCTGTATGCAGTAGGCTGTGCTCAGGCCCAAGGAGATTAAATGGCTTGTTTTGGGTGATGGAGAGGTACACAGCATTCCACTGGAGGTATGAATTTTTCCTCCAAAGATTCCAAGAGTGAGAATCTTAAACTTGCACCCCTGAAAGACTGGGTGTCTATCTCCAGAAGTGTCCAGAGAAAGCATGACATTTCTTTGAAGTCTTGTCTTAAAAATTCATGCAAATCTTACATCTAATCCACACTATGCTTGTGCTGGTTGTAACATAACATTTCTAGTTCCCCCTGGTACTAAATGCTTTAGGAAGAGGCATGTGCTTAGCACTGGTCCCATCTCAGCACTGTGTGTCCTTGGGTGACTGAAGGGGCAGGACGGGTGGGTTCCCTGGTTTGAGGTCTGGAGGAAGGGGATTTAACATGAAGCACACGTGTGGGTGGGAGAGTAGTTTGGACTGGATAGATTTTAATACCATCCCCTGTAAAATTTGATGAGATTCTTTGTAAAACACTGATATTTCACCTCGGGGCCCAATAGCTTAAGGATGAGCTGTTGAGTGAAGATACCCCAATCCCCACCCCACCCCAGAAGCCTGCCCGATTCTCCTCTTCCCTTTCTGTCCAGCAGGGTGCATACATGCACTTCGGCCATTGGGTGGTGTGTCTGGCGTGGACATCCTGAGTTGGGATGAAATCTGAGCACGTGTCTGTGTGCTCTCCCGCATTACGGAGCCCCGCCAGGGGCCGCAACCTGGGCCTGGTGCTTTGGGTCCTGCTCTAAGCCTAACAGGAGGGCGCAGAGATGGGTAGCATGCCGACTGGGGTCTGCAGGGAAGCAGCATATGTGTGCGACATGCTACCCTGGGCTCCTATTTTATCGGTGGATTAGGGTTACCCTGTGAGAAGTGCGTTTCCGTGGGAGGAGCCGCGATCGGGAGACGCGCTTCAGTGAGCAGGGTGCCTCGAACCCGACTTCCTGCCTTCACGCATGCCGGCCGGACTCCCATGCAGCAAACTGCCCTCCCCTGACGTGTACCTAGGGGTCCTGTCATTCCTTGGCCCGCATCACTCCATCCCGCTGGGACGAGGAGGAGCCCCCCAGGAGGGGTGGGACCTGGAAATAAATCTGCTTCCTGGGGTCACCGGTCTAGCTGTGTTCAAGGGTGGGAGAGGGAGGAAGTCCCTTCTGGTCGACTCAATGCACCTGGTGGTTGGTGTACCTGGCGGAGGGTCAGACCCAAAGGCCGGGCATGTGCCGCAGAGATTTGGAGAGCCCGGCAGCCGCTGGCCCCTCCTCCCAGGGGGCCTGAGAGCAGGTGGCCAGGTCCTCACTGGAAGGGCTCTGAGACTGGAGTGCAGGGCACATTATCCAGGCTGGGGGAAGAGACAGGACCAGAGTGTGGAGCGTGGGCACCCCTCTGCAAGCCCACCTCAGGTCAGGGCTGGTCCCAGGATCTGGAGGGGCCTGTAGGACCACCTGCATGAGGTCCCGGCAGAGCCAGGAGGGCATGGGCAGAGGTCTGGGCTGCAGCCTGCCCACACAGGTCCGGACCACCCCACTCCTGCCCAGCGAGAGCTCGTCTGGACCCTTGGCTTCTTAGCCACCACTTGGCATCATTGGATTTTTTTCTATATCTATATCCATCTATCTGTATTCTCTATCATCTGTCCGTCCATCCATCCATCCATCCATCCATCCATCCATCCATCCATCCATCCATCCCTCACTATCTGTCATTATCCATCCATCCATTTTCTGTCTCTCTAGAAGTTATTTCTTACTTTCATTGCTTATACATCCTCTTTTGATGGTACTGGGGGGAAGCGCAAGTGATCACAGTCATGTCTCCTTGCCGGGCCGTCTCCCAGGCCCACCTGAGGCCTCTGTCAGCTCTGGGGACTTGACAGAGCCTCGAGGCAGGAGCGCTGTGCAGTGAGCAGGGAGACGGGAGAGAGCGAGGAGGCGGAAGGGGTGTGGACCTACATGGGGGGCCTCCTGGGGTGTGTGACATGTGACGTCCAAGCTCTGGCCTGCCTGGTCCTGCCCCTCCCTCACTGCTGCCTCTCTGGGGGCTTCACCTCTTCCCCCTCCCCCCTTCCCGCACCTCCTCACCCCTCCCCACGGCTTGTAGATGTCCAGCTCCTCCTTCCAGGCTAAGTGCAGGTGCTATCCCCTCTGGGAGTCTCCCCAGGCCCTCCCCAACCCCTACTCAGGCTGAGTGTCCTTCCATTGTGCCCCTGACCTTGTCCACTCCGTGATGAGCCCCCAGCATGGTCACAGCTGTGCAGCTTTCCGGCTAGAGCCCTGGGTCTTGGCTGGGGGCGACTGTGCCTCCAGGGGACATTGGCCATGTCTGTGACACTTTTGATTGGTATGACTGGGAGGTGCTGCTGGTCTCTAGTGGGGGGAGGCCACAGGAGCTGCTTGGCATCCTATGTGCAAGGCCAGCCCTTACCAGCAGGGAATGACCTGCCCCGAATGTCTGCAGTGCCGTCAGGATCAGCGACCTCTGGGCCACGTGATGCTCTGGGCGGAGGACTTGGCCCTCAGGCTTGGGGTGTGGTCATGGTCCCTGGGTCTCCAGGGTCCCATAGGCACCCATCCAGAGGGTGTCCTGTGTCTCCAGCAGGGATGCAGACTGCGAGCAATCGGTGCTGCGGTGGGTGCTGCAGGGCTGAGCAGGGAGGCCATGCCATGCCCTGTCCCTGGGTTGGAGAAGGACCTCCTCCAGGTCCCCGAGCCCTAGCTCCTCAGTGGGGAGACAGGCCGCACATGGGGACTTCAGGAGAAAGCAGAGGTTCAGAGAGCAGGATGGGAGGGGTGGAGCCCGAGGAGGACAGCATCCCCAGGACCTTGGCCGAGCTTTCCGCACGAGCACTCCCAGACCTTGGCGGAGAGAAACCTTGAATCCTGAACAAAGATAACAATGAGCCCAGTTAAAGAGGAACACAGGCAATAAATGTACCCACTCCTGGAGCCTGGCGAGGAGCAGGGCCAGGACAGTGTTCCACATGGTGCTCGCCATTACTAGCCCAGAGCCGGGGCGAGAGGGACAGCCCGACCCGGTATCACTGCCCATCTGCATGGCCGGGGAGCCGGCAGGAGCAGAAGCTGCTTGCCAGGGTTTCTAAGCCTGGGTTTTTCAGGCAGGCAGGGCTGGGGGTGGGGACAGGCGTGCCGGCCGCAGGTGTGCAGTCGGGACACGCTCCAGCCTGCGGCCGGGTCCTAGTGCTCCGCATGCGGTCACCGGGAACCAAGGACGGGGCCCTTCGTAGAAGAAGAAGTGAATGGAAAGGAGTCGGCAGCTGTGAGGTTCTCTGCCCTCATTGCTCCTCCTTCCTTTCCTCCTCCTCCGCCCAGCGCCTTGTTTTCCTGTTATCACCTGAAATCTCAGAGAAAGACACTTGGCTTTGGAGAACTAAAATAGATGGGGAAATGTGTGGCCCACCAGCCGTGTGGCGCCACGTCCACGGTGGACCCGCTGTGCACCGTGCCCAGCCGTGCGCTTCCAGCACATGTGGAGTGCAAGTGGCCCTATGCCGGGCTCACAGCAGTCGCTGCTAAAATACCGCCACCCCTGTGCCTGCACGTGTTGCGACATCACCTGCCAGCTTGGGAGTCCAGCAGGCCCTGCTTCCCACCTGCTGGCATTGATCCCCAGGGGAGGGGCACCTGGGGCCTCACTCATCAGCCGTACGGACACCTATCTTTTAATTGTCCTGTGTGACCACTCAAGCCCGTCACCGGGCCCCATGTCAACAATGATGGCAAAGGTGTCTGTCACCCAGGAGAAAAATGAGTGAAATCACTTGCTTTCCTTGGGTTGTGCTTGCGGGGGTGGGGAAGGACTCTCAGAAAAACACTCGTTTCTCATTATAAAACGGCTGGTACTTCAAGCCCACCTGCCAGAGTCACTGGGGCCCCTCAGACTGCACACGATGGCTGGGGCTCGTCTGTGCTGTGTTGTTGGTATCTTGACCTACACCCTCCCCTGCCCTTGCGGTGTGGACTCCCCCACAGGGGGAGCAGCCTGGTCTGTGCTCCTTTGGGAGGGGCGAGCCTTTGCAGAAAGTGTGGTGGGAAGCGCCATGCCCCTCAGTCTCCCAGGACTGTTCCAGATCCCCGGGGTCCGGGGAAGTGCATGACTTGTCAACCAAACGGTAGCCCAAGGATCTAGTGAAGCCTGGGGACCCAGGGCTGGGGGTGGAGGGCGGTGCCAGGGAGCAGTCCCACCTGACACCTGACATGTGCAGAAGGTCCTCCCTGCACCGTGGGCTAGGACGTGACCCCGAGAGGCCAGCCCCGGGCTGGGAGCAGGGCTGCAGAGCCTCTCCCCACAAGCACTGCAGGCAGGGAAACTGGGGCCATGCTTTGGATTTGGAAATGGAGCTGGAGGGGTTGGCGAGGCCCAGGTTGGGGCCTTCTGGATGGGGTGCCGCCCGCCGGCTGCTCCTTTCATGGCGAAGGCGCAGACCTGCCTAGTTAACATGCAGGGCGTGTTGTGCCTGGAGAAATCTAGATGTATTTTGTGTGTGTGTGCGCGCGTGCCTGCATGTCAGTGTGGGTAGGTGCTGTCCTGATTGACGGCAATTAGCATTTTCTAACGGGAACAGGTGTTGGGATTGCTTAGAAGCTGGTACCGAATGCCCGCGCCGCCATCTGCTCGCCAGGCAGGGCAGGAAGACTTGCCCCCGGCCTGGGCCCTCTGCTCCCCCACCGTGTGTACTTAGGATTGTGCGAGGCTGTTTCTGGAGGATTGAAAAATAAGAATAAAGATGTTTTCAGGGTTATAAATAGTTCATGCTGTTTGTGATGGAATGGCCTGCCCTCTGACCGGCAGCTCTGGCTTCCGTGTGACGTGAACAGTGGGAACAGGAAGGGAGCACAGGTCTCAGCTCCAGCGTCGGGGTCGGGGAATGGCCTGAGGAGGCCGCACTCAGGGTGGCTTGAATCAGCTCCGGGTTAGGAAGGATGGAGGTGACAGGGAAGGAGGATGTAGGAGGCAGAAGTGGGGCGGGCTCCCCTCAAGGCTGGCTCAGGAGCAGGAGACCTCGGCCCACGACAGCTTTCCCGCTTCCTGACGGGGGCCTCACCCGCTGGCTGAGCCTCGGCCCTTCGCCTGTGGCACCGGGGCAGCCGTCGCCAGACTTCCCGGGCTCCCGCGAGGGGTTGGCGTCGGGGAGGCAGGCGCGGGGCTGGCCTTGTGTCCTGCCCCCAGCTGGGGGCCCGCTGGCCAGCTGCCTTGCCCGGGTGTCCGAGGGGCCGCGCGGGCAGCCTGGCCTCAGCGTGCCTGGCTCTGCGCCTCTGTCCCCTCGGCCAGGCAAGACGGCTCTTAGGACTCTTCCGGTAGCCGGCAGGGACATGTTCTCTTTGTGTCTTTCTCTTTCCTTTTTGGCTTCTTCAAGCAAAACAGTTTGTTTGTTTGGTTGCTATAAAAAGAGCTCCCCCCACCCCGGGCGCAGCAACCGGCTCGCAGTAGCCTCCCCAGCCTGGCGTCTGGGCGGCAGGTGCTCCCCCTGCAGGCACGCAGATGTCTGCGGGGGACTCTGCCGCCTGTTCTCTGGCTGCCCGACAGATGTACCTGCATTTAACCGAGGCCGGGCGCCGCCTCCGTGGACTAAAGTCGCTGCGCCGCGGCTCCTTTGTGTTCCTACTCCTGTGACCGTTCCCTGTCCAGGAGGGCGCCTTCCCCACACTGGGGGGCACCGTGCAGCTGCACTGGGCCGCGCAGAGGCCCACCCGGTGCCGACGTTGCCAACATTCCCTCCTCCAGGCCTTGCTGATACTTCCCTGGCGGTGCACCCGCTGCCACCGAGGAGAAGCAATAGACGAGTTCCCTCCGTGATGCGGCACCGTCTCGCAGCTCTCCCACCCCGGTCTCCTGGGTCCAGCAAAGCAGCAGCAGGCTTCCCTTTCGGGGGCTGCCGGGACCTCAGGGTGCACCCAGGGCACTGTTTCTGCAGTGGCCCTTAGAAAACTTGTCCCCGGGGTGGGGTGGAGGGTGGGGATGGTGCCGATGTGGTTGCATAGCAGTGGTGAGGGCACAGCAAAGAAGTAGGGGGCTCTCCCTGCCTGCTTCCCCCACCCAGAAGAGGCCGAGGCCAGACCACCCCTCACTCAGGCCGGAGCAGTGCTCGCGACTGTTCAACTTGGCAGGCGGCCAGCGGGTCAGGTTTGGGGCCCCGGCTTAGAAACAAAGCCTCTGTGTGGTCACCGCTCTGTGGCGGCTTTCCCTCTGCGTGGTCACCGCTCTGTGGCGGCTTTCCCTCTGCGTGGCCGTCCTGCTTCTTCCACTCCAGAGACCTCTCTGGACTTTGGACTCAGGATTCCTCAGCCTTGGCACTGCTGACATTTGGTCTGTGGTAAGTTCTTTGTGGTGGGGGCGGTCCTGGGTATTGCCCAACACGGTACAGCATCCCCGGCCTCTGCCCCTGTACCCAGAGGTGCCGAGGACCCCTGCACGAGCTGCGACAGCAGCCGTGTCTCCAGACATGGCCCGGGAGGCACAAACTGCCCCCAGCTGAGAGTGCCAATTTATTTTCGAGTGACTCCACTTCTATCTAACACTGGAGGGCTTTCTACGTGCTGGACGCTTTCTAAGCCTTTATGCCTGTGGCAGTGCCATAAGGAGTGGCTGGTATTATTTGAACATCACAGAAGAGAAACCTGAGGGTCAGAGAGGTCTGGAAACTTGCCAAAGTCACGCGGCTGATAAATGGTGAAGCTGGGGTTCAGAACCCGACAGGCTGACCCGGAGCCTGGGATTCCATTATTAATGTGATCCATTCATCTGCCGTCAGTGGTCATTCATTTCACTGGGGGCACCACCCAAGGAGCTTGGGACCCACTGGCGGACAAAGAGGCGGAAATCTCTGCCCTCGCGGAATGTACATTCTAGGAAGGGCTGCAGATAACAAGTTGCCACAACTTGGCGGCTAAACACAACAGAAATTGGCTGCCTCACAGCCCCAGGGGCCAGAGTCCGAGATGAACCTGTGGGCAGGGCTGGCTCCTTGGGGGGCTCTGAAGGAGGGTCTGTCTGCTCCAGGCCTTGTCCCAGCTTCCGGGGGCTCCGGGTGCCCCTCAGTACGTAGCCTCACCATTCCCTTCTGATCTGTCTCCATGTGGCCTTCAGTCCTGTCTCTGCATCCAAGCCCCTCTCCCTTCCCTCATGAACACACCAACCATGGCCTTCAGGGCCCATTCTCACCCCGGGAAGCCTTCGTCCCAATATCCGTAACTGATGACATCTGCATAGACCTGTCTCCAAACCAGGTCCCAGCCTGAGGTTCTGGGTCCATGTGAGTTTTGTGGGGACGCTATTCCACCCACTACAGCAAGTGATGTTCGCCGTGGGTGTGCCCAGGCCCTGTGCTCACGGAGGTGGACGTGTGAGGTGTGGAAGTGGCCTGTGATTCTTAATGGCGTTGTTCCACCTAGAAATGCTGTCGGAGTTCAGAGAAGGAGGGGCTGGTGGGAAAGGGGGCCTCTCCTCACTTTCCCCTTCCCAGCTGAGCGCCCCCTCCTCAGAAGATCGGAGGACCTGGGTGTTTTGAAGCCAGACAGAAAGGATCTGAATGAGAAGAGAATTTTTCCCTGCAGCTGCCCTGGGATGAGAGGATGCTCTGACTGTCCCCAAATACGGAAGCCCTGAGGGCCCCTGCAGTGGAGGGTGCCAGGGACCCATGAGCACAGCCTCCCAGTTGGAGCTCTGGAAACATTGAAATGAACATAAAGGCCATTAGAAGGAGCTAGTGGTCACGTGCCTCAGCTGGGTGACTTCACAGACCTCTGCAAGTCTGTGACACTTGTAGAGATTAGAAAAGCCGCCCCCCTGCTCATGAGCCGTATTAAGGCAGCCCCTCCCCGTGGGCCCCCCTGCAAGGACACAGCCCCTAATGCGGGGGTGGCACCTCCCAGGCGGTGGGAGCTGTCAGGTCCCATCGCTGCCCCTCTGAATATCCTTCCCCACTGCTGTCTGAGGCTGTAAGGGCTTCGCCCACCCATCCACTCAGAAAACATAAGGAGGACCCAACGTGTGCTGGCACAGACCTGGGGACAGCGTGCAGGGGAGCTGAGAGTCAGTGTGGGCTGTGTCCCAGGAAGCTGACAATCTGGTAAGGAAGCCAGCTCAGCAAGGGGAGGCTTTGTCCTGCCCCCAGCCCGGGCAGCTCTCTTCCACCCCAGCTGCCCCTGCCTCCCAGCCACCCCTCCTCTCCCGTGCATGCCCCCTTCTTCCCTGGGGTCTGAGAATACTGCCCTCCCCAGCTTGCCCCCGATGCCCCCACCCCACAGAGCCGAGGCTGCTTGCACCCTGCTCCCCAGCGTCCCTCAAGCAAAAAATGCCCAAGGAAGCCCACAGGAAGAATTATTCCAGAGCAGCCTGACTCTATGCGTCACCAGGCGGGTCCACGTCCATATCGTCTGTTATCTATGCCCACACCTACGCGTCAGTGTGTCCGTATCTGTGCTCTGTATCTATGTTATCAGCATCCACACCTACGTCTACATCATCTATACTTTCACCCACACCTGCATCACCTGCATATGGGTCCATATCTCTCCATACCTATACCTACATTGGTACCATCTTTAGTACCTGTAATTACCCAGACATGTCACACATGCAATTACAAATTGTTGTAAGGACCCTGAAGGAAACAGATGGGGTGTTGTGCACAAAGAGGAACCGGGCGAGCACTTAGAATAGGAGGGGCAGGTGCAGGATGGGGACCCGTCCCTGCAAAGACCTCTCGAGCAAGTCACGTGAGCTGAAGAGATTGAGGAGGCTGTGGGTGCACGTGGGCGGACCCTGGCTGTAGGGTGGAGAGACGCAGGTGAGGGTACGGCTCTAGGAAGTGCAGAGGGGACTCAGTGGGGGCCGTGCAGCCTGCGAGCTGCTGTCAGTCAGGTGGGGGCTCCTTACAAATGTGTCAGTATGTATGTAGCTTTGATTCTTGGACAAGGTGTCCTGTCTTTATAAGATAGTGTCATCTCTGAAATGGACTGATTAACGTTTTAATAGAATTGGAAGAAACAGGGTCAGAGACAGAGGGACCAGTTAGGAATGTACAGTGGTCCAGCCTCCAGGTGACAGGAGCCGGGGCTTGGGGAGCCGGTTGTCCCCTGGGATGGGTGGCGGTGTCTGGGGTCGTCACACCTGGGTGGGGGTTGCTAAAGGAATCCAGAGGGCAGAGAACTGCCTGCTGCCAAACCCCTCCAGCGCCCAGGACCGCACCCAGCACGGAGGGTGACCCAGCCCCAAAGGTCGATGGCCCCGAGGTGGAGAGCCCTGGTGGGAAAGGAAGAATGCAGCCAGAGTCTGGAGGCCGAGGGCAGAGCCAGCATGGCTCTCTGAACAGGAAGGCGTCTGGGCCAGGAGCAGGTCGAGGGAGGAGATTAGGAATTGACTGGGGTGGAAGGCTGCCCAAGAGAGGCAGGTGTCGAGCAAGAGGCTGGGTGCCTGGCTGTGAAACACAGGTGTACTCCCAGGAGCGCTGGCCTCTGTGCGCCTGCGTCCTGTGTGTGTGACCGGGTGAGCCGGTGTGTGCTATGTGTGAGCTGCGGTGGGGGGCACTGGGGGAGACCCGGGCCCAGTCCAGTCAGGATGCGGCTATGGGCTCCGGGGTGGGCCTTGGGAGCCCTGGGGTGGGGTGTCCGCTGCTGATGAGCTGTGTGACCCAGGAAGGTCGTTTGCCCTCCCTGGGCCTCTGATTCCTTCCCCAGTTCCCCTTATTCCCTGTGTGGTGACGCATAGAGTCAGGCTGCTCTGGAATAATTCTTCCTGTGGGCTTCCGTGGGCATTTTTTGCTTGAGGGAAGCTGGGGAGCAGGGTGCAAGCAGCCTCGGCTCTGTGGGGTGGGGGCATCGGGGGCAAGCTGGGGAGGGCAGGATTCTCAGACCCCAGGGAAGAAGGGGGCATGCACGGGAGAGGAGGGGCGGCTGGGAGGCAGGGGCAGCTGGGGTGGAAGAGAGCTGCCCGGGTGTCCCCTTGCTGAGCTGGCTCTCCGAGCACTGGGGACAAAGACCATGGGTGCCCTGGCTTAGGCTAAGTGGTTTCAGCCTCCCGGAGTCAGGAAGGCATTTCCTGCACTGCACAACACACCCCAAGACCAGGGCTCACTCTGACCGCAGGGCATGAGGTCTACTGCCCACTAAGGACCCAGCCACAGCCTAGGGGATGGTGGAAATGAGCCCCTGGGAACCGAGTTGGGGCATCATCCCTGTTCTCAGTCAGCCAAGCAGTTTGGCCCTCCTCCCCCCACAACTATTTATTAAGCTGCTGCTTTGTGCAGAGGAGCCAAGGGAACTGGCAGGAGGGCATCCAATAAGGGGAGAAGGTCCCTGCCCACCAGGCATCAAGGCCTCTGGAGGCCGCTGCCCGAAGTCTGGTCCCAAGACTCATTTGGGAGGGTGCGAGTTTGGGGCAGGGAGAGGCTCTTGGAGCCTGGCTGTCTCAGGTGCATGCGCACGCCTGCACATACCTGCACATGCCTGCACATGTCCTTGTGGCACTTCTGCAGCCTCACCTGCTCTCTGTGACTGTCGCACAAGTGCTGGCTGCCGGGGCCACAGGGCCATGTGGGCAGCCTTCCAACTCTGCGCTCTTGTTAGTTCTCCTGCCGCGCATCCGCTTTCTTTGGACTATCCCAAGAAGGGCGGGGAGGTGCAACCCTTGCTGTTACTGCCAATGGCTGAGTGGCCCTCAGGGCTAGCGTCCTGCCTGCTGCCAGCGCAAGGCGGTGGCCCTGCTGAGACGCCTCCGGCCCCGCACGCACTCATCCTGCTGGCCCCTGTGGTTCCCTGTCCTGAACGAGGCGCAGCCCTCCCCAGAATGCCCCAGGATTGGTTTGCTCTCTGCGCATCCTGCCGTGTGTGGCCAGCAGGGCCTTGGGGACCGGCCACAGCCAGGCTGCCTCCTGAGCTCCAGGACCCCATGCCTACTAGCCATCCACCTCACCTTCTGTAACGTTAGCAGGTAACACGTGGCTCTGACTGTGGGCTGGGGGCTGCTGCCGAAACACACTCATCGAGTCCTCACCCCCATTTTACAGAGGGCAAAACTGAGACCCAGAGGATGAAGTGCCTTGCTCAAAGCGGCGCATCTCTCGGTTCAGCCGTTTGGGTGGGAAGGGCCCCAGGTAGTCGGGAGGCCAGGCGCAGCGAGGGGCAGGGGAACATCTCCCGAGGCAGGCAGAGCCGGGAGGCCTGCCCGGGCCTGTGTCCATCTGTCCTGAGGCCGCTGAGTGGCCACCGCTCACTGGTCTCCACCTTCCAAGCCCCTGTCCTGGAGCTGCTCCTGCCCTGGTGCAGATGCCCTGGTGCAGACTCTCCTACCCTCCACCCCGAGCGCCGCGTTCCTCTTTGGCAAGCGCTGTGGCAGAACGTGGGCCACCTCCTGCTTCCCATCGCCCGGCACACTCAGAGCCTTGCTCCCTGAAATGTTAAGTCCCCACCTCTTGGGATACATAGACTCAGATTTGTCCGCACCCCCCTGGTTTCCCACCCCTCACACGTCCCCTGCTCCCTCTGAAGCGCACCGTTTGCCAAGTCCCGCCTCCGTGTTTTTGTTCACCACCCTTCTTCCAATGCTCCTGCATTTCCACCAGGCGGGTTCCCCCCACCCCCGGCTAGCTCAGAGCTCTCCGCCTCCGTGAGAAGCCCGTGTCCACAGGAGATGTCACAGAGCCGGCCCAGCTCCGTGGGACGAAGAATGGTGGCCCCATGCCCCCCTTTCATTTGTGTAGAGGACATGGCTCCTCCTGGGCGGAGGGACATTCTCGGCCTGGAGGGCCGCGTCCTGCAGAAGTGGCTGCCTTTATATTAGGCCCTTATTATGTGTCGGGCACTGTGCCCAGGCTTACAGATCAATGCACGCTATCCTTTAATCCTCACGATGACCTGGTGACGCAGGTGCCGCTCCTGGCACTGTTTTCAGGGGTGGAACGGAAGGGTTGGGGACCTCAGGTGGCTTGCCCGCGGTCTCACGGCCTGCGAGCAGCAGAGCTGGCCCTTGAGCTCGGGCCCCCGTGGACGCCTCCTGAGGGCAGCGTGCCTCCCTGCGGTGGTCCTGCGGGCGCTGTCGGATGGTGGACAGCTTCTCTCTCACCGGCTGTGATCCAAGCGCGTGCCTCACCCTATGATTTGGATCGAATGGTTGAGTAGCGCCAAGGTGACAGTTTGTCTCCTGGGAGGATCTGAACACACTTTTCCAGCTTCCTCCCTGTCCCCAGAACGATGCTTCTGTGACGGTGGCTTGTCTCCTCTCCTCAGAGCACAGTGAAGGTGACAACTTCTTCCCAGGCTGTCTCTCCTTCAATTGTTACCCACACTGCCAGTCACTGGGGTTCACCGACTACACTCAGCCGAGCTGAATAAATTAGCATAAAACACCTAAAACCAGATTTCCTAATATCCTTTCTTCTCATTTACTACCCAGGTGTTTAGATTTAATTTCTTGCAAATGGTAAACCTTAACATCATTACATCCCCTAATAACTGTGCATTTCGATAGCAAATAGTCCTAATGAAGCCAGGCAGGCAGAATGGTGGGTTTAGCCTATGGGTGGGTGGGAATGTTGGGGCACAAAACAAGGCTTTGGGTGAGCAACCCGGGCGCCTCCAGCCAGGGTCCGTGGGGAAGGTGGTGTCCCCCCGGCGTCTAGCCGAGGCTGCCAGCCCTGGTTTAGCAAAGGCTGCTCTGTGCCTTTCTAAAAGTGGGTTTTACTTCTCAGATTTGTTTCTTTAGCAAGGATTTTGCTTTCCCTGTCCCCGTAGGATCTGTTTCTTTGGACAGAGGTGTTTGGGGTGGGTCTTGGTTGCACACAACAACAGCACCTTGTCTGAAGCTCTTTTCCCAGTGGGTCTCCCTGGCACTCTGTCCCTCTTGCATGGGAAAAGGGGTCCTGTTCTTTACCAGCACAGTGCCTGGATCACAAGTTGCTCATAGTTTTTCCCCCATCTTCTTCTTCCTTGGGCCACGGATTTGGGTGAACTTGCAGTTCCTCTCAGAATTCTGGGGTGATGCATTTTCCTGGAGGCATCACCCCAGGATCCGCGTCCCAGATGGGCTTGATGGGCACATCTGTGTGACTGTCCTGGGACGTCGTCTCTCGATGTGTCCAGATGTTCTGCCGTCTCCCTACGTTCACTTTTAATCTTCTGATACCCAGAGTCGCTCTTGTTCTGAGCCCAGGCCTCCGTTCCTAGCCTGAGAAGGGAACTGGTCGAGCTGGTTGGAGTTGGGACAGGATGACCCAGAAGGACAGGGAGAGTGGCTGTGTGGCTGCCCACCTGGTGGGCTTTCGGCCCCTGGAGATGGGGTTCTTGCACCTTCTGTTTTACTGTGGGATTTTGGAAACTTCCTGTGAGCTTGCTTTCTCTCTTCCTGCCTCCCAGCAGCCCATTTGTTGCACAGCGGGCGAGGCATTCCGCTGCGCTGACCCCTTCCCCTGGTGGGAAACGCCAGAGCTGTGATCAATTAGCTGGCGGGCTGGCTGCTGGATAGAGGGAAATGTGCCGACCCTTCCGAGCAGTGGCGGGCAGGGTGCAGCCCAGTGGGACTCTCGCCCTCGAGTCCGTGCCTGTCTAGCCACACTCGCTCTCTGTAAGTGCACGTCATCACAGGGCTGGGGCCGGCTGCCCACCCAGCATCCAGGAAGGATGCCCATCAAGGGAGATGCTCCGTGGTCTGTAGTGGCTGGATCCAAAAGGCGTGTGTGTCTGTGTGCACATGTTTCCAGTAAGCATGCAGGAATGCTCCTCCATGACTGGACGACGAGCTGATCTCAACTGGCAATTAGGCAAAGTTTTGAAATATCTCTGGGTAGAAGAGGTCAGAGGTGTCTGAATGGTTTTGTTTCATGAACTGGGCTGGCTGGGGTCTGGGGAGGGCCTGGGGGGTTCTTGCTGACTGTCTTGTGTGCAGTGAGCATCGCTGGTGGTTGGAGAGAGGCAGGGTCTTGGCGAGGCAGAAGGCGTGGGGTGGCTCGGCTGTGGGCAGGGCCGCGGGCAGAAGGAGGGAGAGAGGGAGGCGGGAGGTGAGTGGCAGGTGCCCACGCCTTCCCCAGGGTGTGTCCCGCTCGGCTCCTCCTGCACTTGAACGGGCGCTGGAGGGAGCTCGATGACCCTAGGCCTCCTCCCCTGCCTCCCAGCGTGGGCTCAGCACGGGGAGCTTGTCTGCGCTCCCCCCACTCACTTGGAGGGCTGGGAGAGGGGCCCGAGCCCCTGAGTAAGCCCCCAGTCCCACCATCTGGCAGAGCGCTCTCAACCCAGGGGCTCAGGACACCAAAGTGACCGCGGTGGGGGTGTGGCCGACAGAACAGCCCTGCCAACGCCCAGCATGTCAACTTGGGCAAATTTTCTGGCAGAGTCCCACCCCTTGGGGCTTCTTTTCCGTCAGGTAGCCCCCATGAAGGGGTCCAGGGGCTGCTCTCCCTCAGGCAGGGGCTGCTGACCAACCAGGGAGGGTGGGCTAGGCCTCTTCCCAGCCCGTGGCAAGACCAGGTTCCCGGCACTACCCCTCCCTGGGGCTGCTTGCTGGTGTCCTTCACCCCCAGTGTTTGACAATGTCTGTAGGAGTGTCCTGGGGCCGCTGGAAAATGACCACAAGTGGGGGACTTAAAACTATGGAAATCTATTTGTCAGAGTCTGGAGACTCAGGGGTCTGCGATCAAGGGGCCGGTGGGCTGTGCTCCCTCAGAGACTCTGGGGGAGGCTCCATCCTGCCGCATCCAGCCCCCAGGAGCCCACATCCCCCCGCCCCCAGCCTCCTTCTGTGTGTGTCTTTCTCCTTTTCTGTTTCCTGCAAAGACACTGGTTGTTGGGTTTCAGGTCCACTCTGGTGCAGGATGGTCTCAACTGGAGATCCATACCTTTAATACCTCTATAAAGACCCTTGTTCCAAATGAGGTCACAGTGTGCATCCAGGGGTGGCCTCAGACCCATCCTTTTGGGGGATGGAATTCAGCCGCCTGCACTGCCCACAGCTCTCAGCTCAGGTTCCTCTGTCCTGGCGGGGCCCCCGCCCCTCCTCCAGCGGCACCTGACCCACGACAGCACGGGTCACCCTGGCTGTCCCTCGGCGCGGCCACAGACGGCTTTGCCCGGCAGCACTGAAGTGGGCAGCAGAGAGCTGAAGAGAGCGGACCCTCCAAGGCCTTTTCCGCTGCCTGCAGGAAGATCACCACGTGTTAGAGGCGGCTAAGCCAGGCTGGGGCACACGGTCCTGTGCTTGAGTTCTTCACACCCATGCCGGCTCCTGGGCAACTTCTCCACTTGTCTGCACCTCAGCCGGTCCTTCTGTAAAATGGTGACATGCGTCAGCACCTGCCTTGCTCCAGCAGATGGAGGAGTAATAGTGCAGACGCCGTCTTTGCACTTCTGCCAGCGAACAGCCTTGGGCGGGGGGAGTGGTAGCTTGTGGGACGTTTGTGCCGTGGGCTGCGGAAGGAGGCTGTACATTTCATTTCCCTGTGGCTCAGTTTGAGCCCTGAGCTTTGCTCAAGGGCCTCTCAGAGGTTGTCTTAGGCTGGCTGTGTCCCCTGACAGAGGCTCTGATAGATCGAGAAAAGGAACACTCAAAAAGCAGGTTGCAAAAATTGAGCTCCATTTCAAGTGTTTGCCGCTAACAAAGTCACACTCCTGCCACACGCGAGAAGGCCATGACCGCACACCCAAGCTCGCTCAGAGATGATGTCAAGAGATGGGATGGAGGCACGTGTGGGGACGCCCAGGACAAAATCGCCCTGTCCTCACCCCATGGGGACTCTGGCCTTGGGCATTGGGCGTGCGGTGAGTTTGTGAGGAGCCCAGGTGAGACCACAGCACCCTTTTCCTTCCAGTCCCTGATCTGCCACCCTGGAGCCTGGAAGGGAAGCAGGAGACGTTTGCTGGGCTTGGGGCTGTGAGAGGAGTCTCTGAGCTTTCTGGAACCTTGGGATTCTGTGTCCTCGGGACTGGGATGGTTGACGCAGCACCAGCATGGCCCTGCAGGCTCTGGGTGGGTGAGGGGGTTCCGTTCAACCAGCCCAGGTGGTCGAGGGCCTCCAGGAGCTGGCACCTCTGAGACCTGCCTCTGGCACGGGGTTTATAACCTGCTGTTCTAACGATGCTTGGAACTGGACAACAGCTCTTCTTTCCTGGGGGCCTGTCCTGTGCCTGGTAAGATGTCAGGCAGCATGCTGGCCTCTACGGGATACCAGGAGTACCAGGAAATGCCTCCGACCCTCACCAAGCCTCCACTGGGGCAAAACCGGCCCTGGAACCCACCACACAAGAGCGGCGTTCAGACCTGCTGCCCGGACTTTGCTGGGGCCTGGACTGTGCACCCACGAAGGCAGGCCGAGCTGTGCTGGGAAATGCACTGTGTGGACCCCAACCTCACACAGATGGGGGGAAATCTTGGGAGGAGGTGGGCACGGGGAGAGGTGGCCCTGGAGGGCGGTGTCAGTGATATTCAAACTCTGGGAGCCACTCTACCTTGTACCATGTGCCAGGGTGTGGAGGTAGCCTCCAGTCCGTGACTGGGGCATTTCTGCAGCACGTCTCCAAAGGCAATCCTCCACCCAGGCTGCTTCCACTTAGAAAATGTGTTTTGGACCCTTTGCTCAAGGGTCCTGAGCTTCCCTGGCTTTCCCTCTGGACAGCAGGACCTCTTTATAAGAAAATACACTCCCTAAGAGACCCAGGAGCCATGACACCAAACAACTGACGATGTTCATAGCCGTACTGCTCACAATCGCCAAAAAGTAGAGACAGCCCACGGTGTCCATCAGCAGGTGAGCAGATAAACAAGTCTGATAGGGCCGCACGGTGGCATGTTTCTCAGCCAGAAAAAGGAATGAAGCCTGACACCTGCTGCAGCACAGACTTTGAGGACGTTATGCTCTGTGAAAGAAGCCAGACACAGAAGGCCACGTAGAGGTTGGGGAGGTGGGGTGTGATTATGGGTGGGCACAGGGCTTCTTTTTGGGGTGGTGAGATATTATTCCTGATATGTTTCAGATACTCTATAGTATCTGCAGATCCTGTTTGGTCTGGGGGCAAATATAAGCCTGTAAAATACAGACCCAGACACAGGGCTTATGAAGGTCTGAGAAGGGAGGGTTCAGGTGACACCGGGGGATAGTGGGGGCCCCGAGGGCCTTGGGTGGCAATGGGGAGGTGGGAAGAAGGCTGGTGGGGGTTGTGGTTGGACACAGAGGGCTTCGGTCACACTGCTCAGGACACCCAGGGGCACTGCGCTCAGTCCCTCATACCACGGTGTGCACTTCCGATTCCGAAGAAGAGTGTACGGCTGGTGACACGTGCCCATCCGTTGCCGGGCCTCATGGAGCTGGGAGAGTGTCCTGCAAACGGGTCTGAGTGAACAGGGGCTGCTCAGCGTTGGGATGACACAGGCCTGAGGGGAGAGGGGACAGGGTGGGCATGTCCTGGCTGGTCCCCTCACCAGGGCTCCTGGTCCCTCTGCAAGGTCACAGAAATTGATTAGGGCTGCAGGCTGAATTCTACGGGGCAGCTTGAAGGGGGTCTTCCCACAGCCTCCCACTCCAGTGACCTGTCTTCCCCTGTCCTGCCCCTGTCTATCCCTCCCTCCTCCCACATCCTGCGTGGGGCCCCCCTGATGCACCCCCACCCTGACTATACCCGTGTGTGAGTGAGGCAGTTTGCAAGGGGGCTGAGTGGGGCCTGCTGGGGCTCGAGCCCTGACTCAGCTGCACGCCTGTCTCCTCCTCTGCGGAACGGGGAGAGCGGTGGTCGTGTCTGTCTCGGGGAGGCTGTGAGGAACCAAGTGCGTGCGATGCGCTCCAAGTCGTCCTGACGCTCCGCGAGTGTGCCCCCCCCCGGCAGTGGTCACCGTCAGATCTCCAGGGCCTGGGAGGGGGGCCGCTCCCCAGCCATCACCAGCGGGTCACCCCAGGGCCCGGCCTCCCACTGCGGGGTGGGGCCTCCTTGTGCCCACTTGAGCGGCGGCGAGCTGGAGGACCAGAGAGTGCTCTGCCAACTCCAGTGCCACGGAGTGTGCTGGCGAGAGAGGCTTGTGGTTCCAGGTGTGCCGTGAGCGGGTAGGTGTGTGCATGTGTGTGTGAGAGCTGAGTGTGTGGGAATCCGGGTGTGTGAGTCCCGCCCAGTCCCTCCTCAGGCCCTGCACTCCGGGCAAGTCTGCCTCCAGCTCTGCAGCCCTTTCCCCAGGGTGCCGCTCTCGCCACAAATCCTTCCCCCACGTCCTTTCCCAGCGTCCTGGCCCCATCTGTCCCACCGTGTCCCCGTGACCTGCCCCGTGTTCCCGGCTGAGGAGCTGCACCGGGGGCTGGCGCCAGCTGTGGGGACATTCTGAGCCTTTAAATCAGTCCCAGCGGGGCCTGAAGAGAGGCGGGGCAGCGCCCCTTGTGGGTGGGGCAGGAGGCCCCGGAACGGCCTGAGTGGAGGCGCGCATCAGGATGCGGAAGGTGGCGGTGGGGTCAGCCCTTCCCCGTCCGCGGGGATGGGGTCCAGGGTGGAGAGGCCCCCGCCGCCACTGTGCGGCAGGGCCCGCACCCCCGCCCTGACGCTGCACTGATGGACAGGTGTGGGGGAACATGGCGCAGGGCTCAGACGGGAGTTGGCTGCAGAGTCCTTGGTTGAACGTGAAGCACCCTGGGGAAGGCCAGCGGTGGGAGCCCGAGGAGCGAGCCACGCTGCTGGAAGGCGGGGGCTGTTGCAGAGCCTCCTGCCCTGACCCGGCTCAGGGCCCAGGTGGAAGTTCCAGGGGCAGCAGATGGGCCCTGCTGGCAGGGTGGTCAGGCCGGACGTGGGGTCTGCACAGCTGGGGGGCCCTTGTTTATGAGATGTGGACCGTGGCTCCTGCCTCCCCAGAGCTGTGGGGGCAGGACACGTGTCCCTCGAGGGAGGTACCGCTCGTGTAAACGCTCTGCAGCGCGAAGCTCGCCCTTGGCTCACTGTGTCTGCAGCTTAGAGGGTGCTCTTTCTCACGACTACAGGTACACGGCATGCCCTGCTCCCACCAGAAATTAGGCAGGGCTCTAGCGACGCTCAGGAATTCTGGCCAAGCTGATGGAGACCCGCCCGGGAGGCCCGACTCTGGCTGGGGGGCTGCGTCCTCTTTGCTGCCATTGAGCTGGGTGCTCGGGTGTCCGAGCCTGGCTCCTCACCAGCTGACGGGGACACACTCCCCAGTTCCCGGTGCCTTCCCTTTGTCCCCCTTGCTGGTGCTGCTCTGGCCTGCCAGTCCTCACACACATGCCTTTTCCCACTCCTGGAACATTCGCCTTATTCATGTCAGAAGCAAGGTCACCAGAGACTGAAGGGTTGGATTAGGAGGGAGCTCAGTGGTGTGCATGTGTGTGTGTGCATGCATGTGCACAAGTGTATGTGCATACATGCATGTATGTACATGTGTGGATGTGCACGCATGCAGGCACACTTCTGCACAAGCATGTTTGTGCATGTGCACCTGTGCATGCATTGTGGGCTTTGTGTGTGTGCACATGTATGCATGCACATATGTGCACTGTGTGTTTCTGCCTCGTTGTATAAATAGGGGAGAGAGTCCAGACCTCCTGGAAACCTCTCAAAATCCAGGGCCCGCCCCCCGCCAGGCAACGATCCTTGCCCCTGCCCTGGGATGGGGCCCTTGGGAGAAGTTACTGGACATCTGGGCAAAAGAGAGGAGAAATGAAATAACAGCCAGATTTGCAGCGTGTTACCTGTTTTTATTAAAAATCAATGACACAGTAGAGCGATTCCACTCTATCTTACTTAAACAATATCCACTGCATGGGAGCCAGGAGGTGGGGGGCCCTAGGGCCAGAGAGGGAGGGGCGCTGTGGGGGCCGCGGGCCCTGGGCGCTCTCTGCTTCCCCCGCGCCCCTCCATAAAACAGCCAGCTCATCTCGGGCCCATCAGAGCTGGGATTTACGGCCAGGCCTGCGGTGGCCTGTCACACGCCTCTCTCGGTTTTATTCCTGCTATTTATCACGCCGGGCCCTGCCTCCGTGCCAGAGGGACACTTAATCAAGGCAGACTTTCTACCTGGTCATCCCAGGATTCTGCTGAGAGAAAATGTGAACCGGAAAATTAAAAATCATGGGAACTCTGAAATTTGTGAAGGAGCTGCGGGTTTGGGGAGGAGAGGAAGAAAGAGATTTCCCCAGCTCCCTGCCCACATCTGGACACAGCAAAGCACAGCAGAGCTCCACGCGTGGCATTCCTTTCCTCTCATTCCTGCAGGCGAGTTTCCACAGGCAAAGCCTTCCGAAGTGCACCTTCACCCGCGTCCACCCCTGCTTCATCCCCTGCTCATGTCCCCGCTGTCCTCTCTTCTGGAGGGAATGTAGGTGACAGTCACATCTGAAAAGAAAGAGGGAGACAGGAAGTAGCACCCTAGCGGTTAATGATGGTGTCTGCCCGGAATCTGTAGGGAGAGGGCCCAGGTCCCACTGGGTGAGCAGCCTCTCCCAGAGCCTGGATGACCATCCCGGCTAGCCTGGCCCCCACTCCTCCCCTTGTAGTCTTGGGCCACACTCTGGGAGATGGAAGACCCCAGCGAGGGGAGGAGAAGGGAGAGACCCCAGAGAAGAGAGGACTCTGCACCTGTATAGCCTGGCCTGGGCAAATTTTCCAGCTGTTTCCGGAGATCCAGGAGACCTAGATTAGCATTTAAAACTAGGCCGGCAGAGCACCTCTGCTTTGTGAGGCTAGCGCCATACCCAGGGGGCTGTAGCGCATCATTTAATCTTGGAGAGCAGAGGAATGGATTGCTTCCAGATCCTTCTAGACCCTTCTATGAAAAACAAGATGGATTTCATTTACTGTCTGATTTTACTTTGTGGAGGAGCCAGTTGGGGCCGGGGAAGGGAAAGAGGGAGACGGGAAATGCAAACCCAGGGCTTGGGGCCTGCTGGCCAGCCCTGCGGGGCCCACAGACACTCGCCCACCAGCAGCACAGAAAAGGGGTGTTTGCTTTTAGGCCTAAAGCCCCCCTTAGCCCCAGGCACAGCCCTGGGAGGTGCGTGTGTGTGTCTCCCCAGGCCTGCTCTTGCAGAAGGATGCAGGCACTGAACAAATGCTCTTCCATATCCAGGGGGCAAGGCCATCAGGCCAATGCCTTCTGACGGTCTCAGCGGGGGTAGCCCAATGCCTGCTTGGGGCGGGAGTGTTTGGGGAGCCTAGTGTTGGGAGGGGTGTCTCCCGATCCTGGCCTGCCCTGGACTCTGGAGAGCCCAGAGCCTGGTGTCGGGGCCACACGATGGAGGGCGACGGCGGCTGGCAGCTTCAGGGTGTCGTGGGCTTTCCTGCTTGGGGGCTTTTCCCGCCCCATTACTTATTTAACTGTCTCTTTATGATTCTGGGGGAGCCATGGGAGAAAAGGAACTTCCGGGTGCTGGGCTGAGTGACTGTCCCCAGCAGAGCTTTGAATGAAGGACATTTGCATGGGCAGCTGTCCCGTCTCCCAGGCCTTAGGAACCTGCCAAAGTCATGTCAGACTCTTGGGGCCAGGGACATGAGGGTGGTCTGCAGGGGCAGGGCGGGCACAACAGGGGCATCCGGGGTGTGGGGCTGGGCTCAGCTGTGAAGGTCCCAGTTAAAGAGGGGAGTCAGGGGAGCCTAGGGGTGGAAGTCACAAATGACACAGGCACAGAGATGAAAAACCAACTTCGATTTAGACTTGGCCTAAATCTGGGGTCTGGGGCCTCCATTTCTAACAGAGTTGCCCCTCGGGGCAGCAGAGAATGGGACCTTCCCTTCTTCTGCCCCCTCCACATGCCCAGGAGGCAAAAGCACCGCCCAGGGCCCTTGTCATCCCAGGGTTCCGGCTCCCTGCCCCACATCTGGACACAGCAAAGCACAGCCGAGCTCCATGCGTGGTAGTTGGACTTCATAAATGGACACCAGCTCTGAGCCAGGACAGGCTGGCTGAAGAGGCCCCTGGGGCCTCAGTCCTGTTCCTGCACTGAGGCAGGAGTCAGCTCTGATGTTTCCATGGAGACCTCACCCTCTATGTGCCTCTCTGGGCCTTGGCTTCCTCCCTGCCTGGCAGGCATGACCCAGCTCTGTCTCACGTGACCTCAGCTCTGGCCACACAGAGATGGACCTCTGGGGGTGCGCCAGGCCCCCAGGCCTCTTCCTCTGCCTGGCTCCCTCTGCAACCCTATTCCTCCTCTAGACATTACAAGGACCCCCACCCTATGTGTAGCTGCACATGCTGTGCACAAAAGGCCCCCCATGCACAGCTGCTCATACTGTGCATGCATGCAAGCCCCCATGCACAGCTGTTAACACCATGCATGCAAGACACCTCATCCCCTGAGCAGCTGCTTACACCGTGCATGCAAATTCTCTCCCATGCGCAGATGCTCATACTGTGTATGCATGCAATGCACCCCCATGCATAGCTGCACACACCGTGCACGCACATACACATGCAGATTTCAAAGTAATTCCCTGCCTGTCAAGCATGGCCTTAGGGTAGCTGCTGCTGAATTTGCTGCCTCGCCCAGACTGGTGGTCCTAGGGTAGCACCCTGCCCCATGCATCTCCGAAGTGCCAGCACATGGCAGATGCCCATCAGCTGCCTGCTGAGTGAGCGATTGCCAACATTTCTAGAAGAACCCATCTGCTGTGTGTATCCGTGCAGCATGGAGAACTCCGCGTGGGCCCCAGGGAAGCCAGGAGCTGGTTCTGCTCTTGTGCAGGCTGCTGGGAAGGGGGAACGGCCAGGGGAAAATGTGGCCGTCACTTCTGTGCTCAGAGCACTGGGCCCCTGAGACGTCCCCTGGTGACGTTTCCCTGATGCATTATGTGAGTTAGCTGTTGTTACAGATTTACCTTCCTAATTATGTTTGGCTTAGAACAATGTTAAAATTGTTTTGCATTCCCTGGGTACACAGAGCCAGGGTGTGGGAGGAGGTGGCTGGGGATGTGTGAGGTGGCAGAGAGAAGATATTTGGAACTTAAAGGCTCTCAAGGATAAGCCACGTGCTGGTAATAAAGAATTGCCCTTGCGGAGAGAACCTGTAAACAGGCACAAGCTAATGTGGATGCTGATGCCCAGCAGAGCCCGAGGGGACCTGGGAACAGGCTTGGGGGGCCGGAGGCCCGAGCCTAGAGAGCCAGTATCGGTCAGCCTCCCATGTGCCGGGCGCTGCTCTGAGCGCTTGCCTAGGTTTGCGTCGCCTAACCCACAGCCCCTGGGGTGAGGTGTGCACTGGGGTGTTCCCCGCTAGCAGAGAGGTAAAATAAGGCACAGGAGAAGGACACCACTGCCTCGAGGTCACAAAGCTGATGGGAAGGAGAGGCAAGCTCGAGTCGTCAGTGTAATGCCTCTTCCAGCTAGCGGGGTTCTGAACTAAGAGCCCATTTCCTCAGGTGGCCAGAGGAGAAGGTCCGAGGCACAGGGCACATCTTCCCCACACGGGGCACCCAGGAAAGGTTCTTCCCTCTCCCGCTCCTCCTGCCTGGGACGCAGGGACGTCCCCCTTACAGAAATCAGTTGTTTTCAAGAACTCCCTCTGCACCTTGCTGGGGTGGGCGATGCTGGCGCACATGAAGCACCAGTGGGGGTCCCAGCTCATATAAAACCCAGGGAGCCTTTTGGGGCCTTGAAGGGCACGCCCTTCCCTGCTGCGGAGGAGATGCTTACATTCACCGAGGTGTCGCCTCCCTTGGCCGTGCTGGATGGAGACGCGTGAGCTTTTTGGCTTCTGACTTGCATTTCTAACGTGCATGGCCGCCTGTGGGCTGGCAGTGGCTACAGTTCTTGGAGAGTTTCACTGCTTCCCTGGTGCCGGCACCATAGGCCGTTACCTGAGCCCACAGCCCCACAGCCTGTCTCTGAGGAAGCAGTTCCCTCCCGCCAACATGTGTAAGCAGGGCCCCGTGCTCCCTAAAGTTCAGATTAATATGGATTTGGTGCCACATGGATTTAATCTGCTCTTTCCTAAGGAAGATGCAGAATGTGTCCGGACCCCTTTGGCCTCTTGGCTAATCCCCTGCACAAGGTCAGGCAGCCAGAAGCACACGTGCCAAAGGGCCAGGAGCGCTGTCCCTGGTTTCAGGAGATCAGGGTATTCCTGAGAGCATCGGGCGGGAGCCGAGCCCACAGCGATGGAGGGGAGCTCGTCATCTCGGGGGCCCCTCCGCACAGCTGCAGGGTCCCCTCCGTCAGCTCCCAGCTCTGGCCAGGTTGGTGTTTCTCCGTGGGCAGGGCTGCTTGTCGCCCTCTGGTTCCACATTGCCCCCAAATTAACATGGTTTCCCTGTCCGCCTGGTTCCCTGCGACAAGAAGCCTTATCCCAGTCTCCCTCAGCACGGAAGTATTTGTGTTTTGCAGGCAAATCTGGTCCTGCAGTAATAAGGGGCTTGGTCCAGCTCCTTTTAAGAGGGCCTGGCAGGGTATCCGTGTTTCTCCCACTCCTGACCCCTCAACTCCCAAAACCTGCACATGACACCCCAGCCGACGGGGAGCAGAGTGGCCGCCCAGCTTCTCCTCTCCAGTTGTCAAGGCAACACTGAGGACGTGGAAGCCCCACAAGGCCAGGGGCCTGTTTCTATGTTCTCTGCCTACGCTGGGGTCTACCCAGGGTCCGTGGACATGTGTGACCCGACTGGAGAGTTCAGGTGCTGGGAGAGGCTGCCTGGGGGAAGCGTAGTGAGCTTCTATTTCCTGCCGTGACATAAACACTGGGATTTCACCCTGTTGTAGAATCAGCAGGTCCCTGATATGTTTCATGGACTTCAGCCTGGCCTAGTGTTTTCAATAGTTCGAGATTTTTCCGCTGTGGAAGTTGAGGGCACGGGCCCCCCTGTTTCTGAATATTTGTAACAGTCCGTTCTTGCTTCCCAGCCAACGACCCCGCCCGTCAGCAGCTTAAAACAATAACAGAGTCGCTCCTCATTATTTGTGGATTCTATATTTGCAAATCTGCCTACTCACGGCCATTTATTTGCGACCCCAAAATCAATACTAGCGGCCCATTTGTGGTCATTCGTGGACATGCACAGAGCAGAGAAAAACTTGAGCCATCTGATGCAGGTGTTCCCTGCACAAGGTGACACTGCCTCCTTCACCCCCCCTCACTCTGCCAACGAGGGGTCTATTGCCTGCTATAGGCTTTGCATTTTTGGCTCCTTGTTGGTGATTTTGCTGTTTTAAAATGGCCCCAAGCACTGCGCTGCAGGCTGTCTGGTGTTCCTAAGCACCACACAGCGGCAATGCGCCCCACAGAGGAAAACATGTGAGTTAGATAAGCTTCGTTCAGGATGCGTTACAGTTCTGTTGGCTGTGAGCTCAATGTTAAATCAACATACATTAAATAACGCATCATTAAACAGAAACACAGAATAGGTTAAGGTGTTGATGGGTTGATGAAAATGTGCTCAGGGCCCTGTCTTTCCCCGAGGAGCCATGGGTCAGCATTTGCCAGCTCAGGGTGAGCATTGACTTTCTATATCACAACCGCACAATTCACAGGGACCCACGGTGCTGCGCGGGGGTCTGCCGGGTGGTGGGTGGCAGCTGATGTAGGCTGGGGTCAGCTGGGTGCTTCTGCTTCAAGCTGCACTTGGCCAAGCATGGCTCCTTGCTCTGAAGTGGGCTCAGGTCCGCTCACGTGGGTCCGTCTGGGTCCTGGCTGCAGGGCAGCAGCTGCCGGGGAGCTGTTCTGCTGGCCGTGCAAGAGGCACGAACCTAACACACAAGCACCTTCAGAGGGCTTGCCGCATATCTGCTGACCCCCCACTGCCAGAGCAAGTCACCCGGACAAGTCCAGGAGTGGTGGAGTACTCTCTGTTTCACTGAAGGGGTTGCAAAGTCACACGACAAAGGGCGGTGCCATGGGGCATGAACACCTGGGCCTCCCCTGGACAGTGTGCCTACGAGGATCTCCTGAGGAATTGACCGGAGGCCTGGGCAGCTGGCGTGCGGGTGGGACGCGGCTGAGGGGTCCTGGCCCGGAAGCAGGGGAACAGAGGGGCAGGGTGGGGACCTGGTGGTGGGGTCGGTGGCTCACCATCTCCCCGGTGGCCCCAAGCGTCCTCCTGTCTCTCTGCAGAAGCACTGCTCCACCGGGCAGGCTTGCTGAGCTTGCCAGTACCGACAGGTGGATGTCACTCTCGGGTTGGTGGCCTGGAGTGCGCTGGGCGGGTGAGGGAGCCAAGGAAGCTGGAGGGGTGGAGCCAGGGGAGCAGGAGAGGAGATCCTGAGAGCTGCCGTGTTCTCATGTTTTACTTAACGACATCTTTTATGCATTTCCTGAGTTCAGTGTGAAGTGCAGATCTATAGGGAACCAGCCTCGCACATTGGGGGCTTGTCCTGCAGACCCCCCTGTCTTACTAAGAAGGGGAGCTGGGTAGGACTTCTAGGACCATTCCAATCAGGCCTGCTTTTGAAAGCTTGCACCACATTTGCTCTTCTATTTTTTTCCTTCCCCTGCCTAAGGGCATCTGTCTGGTTCCTCATCAGTAAAAGAATCTGTTCCCTTCACATCTGGGATGGAGGGCCTTTGGTACCAACATGCCTGGGAAAGAGGGAAGAATAATTAACGGATTAACTAATGGTCCTTTATTTCCACTTCAAACAAGTAAGGTAAGTTTTTTTTAGCTGAACAGGTTGCACGGGAATAAAGGGCCATTGCCAACCATTTAAAAATGAACATGTGAACGAACACAGACCCCCCCACCATCCTAAAAGTCTGACGTGTGTATGGATGGCTCCTCTGTGGGCCAAGCTGGCTTCAGTGGCCTGGCCCAGTAGGGAAGCTCCATGTGGACGTGTAAATCCACGGAAAGAAAAAACACCCACCAGCAATCCCACTTCTGCAAGGGAACTGAAAGCAGGGCCTGGAGGAGATATTTGCACACCCATGTCCCCAGCAGCAGGATTCACAGCGACCCAGAGGTCGAGGCATCCCACGTGCCCATCGACAGAAGAACGGATGAGCGACATGTGCTCTGTCCACACGGTGGAATATTACTCAGCTGTGAACAGGAAGGGAGTCCTGACACCTGCTATACGCGGATGAATGAACCTGGAGGACGTGACACTCCGGAAATCAGCCAATCACAGAAAGACAAAGACTCTAGGATTCCCCTCATACGAGGCCCCTGGAGGCAGGGGCTGGGGAGGGGATGGGAGTGAGCGCTCAGCGGGCACAGGGCTTCTGTTGTCCAAGACGAAAGTGCTCTTGGAGATGCCAGGGTGGCTGCTCCACAGTGCGAATGTGCCCAACACCACTGAGCTGCACCTTCAAATGGCCAGATGGGCACGTGTTGGTGAATTGACAAAAATGTCATGACCAGAGGCTGTGGGAACCTGGCCTTATATCCCCCCGCCAGCAGTCGCTGCTTCAGGGTTTGTGGCCGCTTTAGGGAACCTACGTACTGTGCATGCCGAGGATGCCCGTACGTTTAGACGGGTTCCGTTTCGTCCTGCTTGGCACCTGGGCCCTGACTTCCTCCACCATTTCTGTGGTGATACCTGTGATCGCGGGCTCAGGCCTGCCTTAAACAGTGTATACATTGCTATGAAGGACGATCCTCTGATCTGGGAAATTTCAAGCTGTCGTGGCCGCAGATATCAGCTCATTTCCACCCTTGACACCTCCCCGCCTTGTATCTGGCACAAGAGGTCAGTGGGCCACTGTACACAGGCAGCCACCCAAGCCAGGGCTCTGTGCGTGTGTCCGCCCGTCGGCGCTGACCTCACGCCCTGTGTTCTTAGGAGCGAGTCTGTCGGCAGATGAAAAATAATATTTGTTGAGCCTTGTATAGAGTGAATCATATTTATACTTTCCTCTAGGAACAAAAGTACTTTCAAAAGCATATTCGATTTTGAAATCACCTTTCTGATGAAGAGTCCCTTAAAAAGGACAGTTAGGTGAACTATGGGTTGGAAAGACCCCTGAAGTGTAGACATGGCTTGCCATCTATTACTGCATTGAAAGATTTTAGGCGCGATACATTTGAGTTGTTATTTTCCACTTTCTCCTTACCTGTTTTTTTTTTTTCTTGGAAGATGTTATAGACAGGTTCATGCCCCCAAGAGTCTTGCCTGTTACTGTGAAAACAGCAGCCCTCCCAGCAACTGGGCTGTTGGCATCAGACCTTCTCCAAAGCCAGAGGCCGAGCCTGCCATCCCAGAACAATACTGGGGGGCCCCGTTGGAGGCTGTGTCTCCGGGGAGCTAGGGTGAAGCACCAGCATCCCACCATAGGTCCATCTGGGGGCGCACAGAGGCCCACAGCCTTGTGGGGTCACAGAGCCTCGCTCCCAGGCAAGGTTAAGCACCCATGCACAGGGCCTGGGTTGAGCAGAAGTGGTACAAAAAGGCCAGGTTAATTTTCAAGCCCTCCCTTTCCTGAAATGCAGGGGTCACGGGCTCTGGGGCCCCCACGGACGAAGCATGGGACCCCAACAGGACCCTGACTCCCTCCCAGCCTCGGTTTTGTCATCTGCGAGGTGCAGCCACGGTGCAGGGGGCACCTCAGGCCCTGCTTATGCGGACGCAGCCTCAGCCACGGGCAGCCTGCAGCACACAGAGCTTTGTGGTATTGCTGCCTACGTGAGTGCACAAGAAATGACCATGGATACAAAATCTGCTGGTCGCATAGTGTGGCCTTCCTCCTCCAGCCCCGGACGTCCGCATTCCCTCTCTGGGCCCCCATCTCCTTGTGACGTGCCTCACCTTGCTGCCACCCCTCCTTTCTGGCCCCCTCCACCATTTCCCTTTCTGTCCCTCTCCCCACAGGAGATGGTCCAGGGGCAAGGACAAGACCGTGACCACCCCAGGGACCCCTGGTGTGGAGCAGAGCTCCGAGTGGATGCCTAGTGGTCACTGGCCACCATCCCTGGGTTGACCAGGGGCCCAGGATGTCCTTCCATGGTGCCTGACCACCAGACCCTCACTGATGTCTGTGCAAGACACTGCTGGGAGCCCTCCTTCTACAGCTGTGTGTTCATGCATGTGCATTTTTATGGGCTTGTGTGAGTGTGTGTGAGCGTGCATGCACATGTGTACAAGCACACCCCATGGCCGCTTCCTGCAGAGGTGGGCTTGGCATCCACAGCGGGAGGGGACAGTTGCTGCAGGGGACAGTGTCTGAGAGGTGGGAGGCGGAGGACGGAGGAAAGTTCGGTGGGATCGCTCGACATCTGAGGATTTCCCAGCTCTGGGACGGCAAGTGGGTATGGGCAGGACGTGCCATCTCCCCACGGAGCCGACGTGTGTGCTCCGCAGCTGCGGGGCACCTCAGGGCCCTTGAGGATGGTGTGTCACTGAGTTAGGAGGACGTGGTCCTGACTGAGGGACCATCAGGGAAGGCTTTCTGTGAGCTGGTCTTTTTGGAAAAAAGGGAGGCTTAGAGAGACAGAGGAAAGCAGACGGGCCTCTTGGCAGGAGAGAGCTGTGGGCGGCTTTGGGGGTGGGGCCCCGTGTGAGGGACAAGGGGCAGCTGAGGCCAGCCTGGGACGGCCCTGGACCCCGGCTGAGGAGCTGCACGCGAGAGGTGGGCCATGGGCAGCCCCCGGGCGGCGCTGGGGGGAGCTCCGCCATGGCACGTGCCCCTCCCACTCCACAGACAGGTACGAGTGTCCCCCAGTGCCCCCTCCAGCCCGGCAGGGGCTCCAGTGCAGACCCGTGGCCCCCGGGCACACCCGTGGGGGGGGGAACAGAGGGCATTTCAGGGGCAGGCGTTGCTGAGGCGGCTACTGTGGCTGCCTTTCACTCCCGGCAGGGGGGCACGGGCCACCAGAGGCTTTGCAGGGCGCAGTGGTTTTGTGGCCACATCAGGTGACGTGGCAGACACGCCCGGCAGGCTCAGCAGCGTGTCCTGGGGCACGTGGCCCTGCCCACAGCCACCGTTGTGAAAGAGCATTAGGGAGGCAAAGCAGCCTCAAGAATGTGTGCACGCGTGTGCCATGTATGCACACGGGTGTGTAAAAGCGAGTGTGAGTGAGTGTGTCCACCTGAGGCAGCCACACGTCCTCTGTCCCTTGGGGTGGGCGCCCAGGGCTGTCTGGAAGCTCACCCTGCAAGGACACCAGGCCTGCGGGATCAGGGCCCATCCTCATGGCCTCATCTAACCTTCCTCGCTCTTAAAGGCCTCATCTCCAAGTAGTCACCCTGGGGGTGGGACTTCCTCATGTGAACTTTGGGGGGACCCTGTCCAGTCCCCAGGGGATGGTGATGGTGGGGGAAGCACCAGGGAGAGCTCTGGTCCCCAGCTCAGACCCCAGATGGGGGTAGATAGCCGGGGTGCAAACGTGCAGTTCTGAAACAGGCCGACTCCAGCCACCCCTGCTTCTTGGGCTCCCCCGGATGCCGAGTCCTGCCTCTGCCTGGAATGAAGCCTGTGCTAAAGTGAGAACAAGGCCCCTTCACACCTCCTCCCTCCTTCCCGGCTCCCTCCCTGGGCACCCCATCCCACACAGCCCCCCAGGCCTGGCGGCTGTTTACCAGACAGCCAGCAGCCAGCAGCCAGCACACTCCCCCTACCTCATCTGGGTAGGATTTTAATAAAGCCCTTGGGCACGGCTGGCTCGCTCGTATATCACTCGGGCCCTGAAGTGGCCTTTGATGGATGCATGACAAGTGCCTCCCTTGGCAAAAATGGCATCTTGACAGCATACTCGCCCCAACAAGGCCCCGGTAGGTGGGGGAGCCTCAGAGGGGAGGTGGGGCTGGGGGACAGCAAACTACCTGGGGTACGGGGCCGCCGGACCTAATGAAGTGAGATTACCTGGCTCAATGCTGATATATCATTTTGAGAAACAGGACATTTTTCTTCTGCTGCTTTTATTTGTCATTATTCCGGTCCTGCCTGAGGGGGAGTTGCTCTGTGATGGGGTGAGAGGAGCTGAAACTGTGTAAGAGGAGGTATGTGTGGCCGGGGTTGCTGAGGGCCGGTGGGGGCCACGGGCGTGGGTGGGAGAACCACTGAGAGCCGGCGTGGTTCCAGCCACCTTCCCTGCCGTCTGGCACCACTTCCCCTGGCTACCTTCCTCTTGCGTCCCTCTCCCCTCTCCCTCTGCCCACTCCACCTCAGTCGGCCCCAAAGGGACCCCAGTAGGAAGATAAGGCATTCTTGGTGCTGCCTGGGCCATGTGGTCTCGCTGGGCCCTTTGGGGCCTGTGGGGGTGCTCAGGGTTTGGAAGTCCTTGGGGTCCCCCATACTGGGACAGTAAGCCCACATTCCCTGCGTCCTCAACCAGGCATGGCCTCGCTGCACCGTTTCCCAGTGCCAGCCATGCAAAGTCCATGGGGCCGCGGGGGGTTGGAGAGGCCTGCACGGGGCGGGGGACTGCACACCAGGATGGCGGCGCGCGGGGCTGGGGGTGCCGCTCGCGTTTCCTGCTGCTATCGTGCTTCAGTGCTAGGGTCTAGGTGGTGATGTCATGGGATGGGTGCGGCAAGTGGGCCTGGAGAAGTCCCTGAGTCTTGGCCAGTGGGTAGGGTCCTGCCAGCGAGCCCCAGTCCTTGCCCGCAGGAGCCGAGGGGCAGCAGCCCCCACTAGACCGCACTCCCTTCTGACACCCACTCCAAGTTCAGGGGTCCAAACCAGTCCCAGGTTCACTCATTGGCTACAAGGACTCGCAGAACTCAGAAAAGTTATAATACTCAGCTTCGGATTTATTACAGCTGAAAAAAACAGATTAAATTCAGCCTTTAGAAGATGTGCGTGGGGCAGAGTCTGGGAAAGAGAAACCGTGGGCCTTCTGTGTCCTCTCCTGGAGGTCAGGACGTGGCTGCTTTCCCGGCTGCTATGCCCATAGAGACCTCCCGGGAGGCCTTCAGGAGACCCTGGGCCTCTTACTCCAGGAGTGGGGACAGGCCTAGGCCACCCATCCCGGAGAGGCAGGAGAAAGCTGGACTGGACCTAGGATCGTGAAGTCCAGGCAGCTCTCCACACGTGCCAGGGGGCCCCTGCCAGGGCATCCCCAGGCTGTCACGTCCCTTCCCACGGCCCCCTCTCTGGACGGGGGCATTCTGATGGGGAGTCCCTGACTCAGGCCTGCACATACATTCTGAAAAACCTAAAAAAAGATAAATAGGTATTTTTTAAATGGCAGTATATTTAAAATATGCTCAGGGTCTTTCCACTTCCACATTAAGGAAACCTTTTGTGAACCAGCAGCCAGTTTGTGTTTTTTACACATCAGATTTGCCTAAAAGGAGACACACCTGCTAACCTTGTATCATTAATGATGCTACTCAAGGAAAAACGGGATGCTGGGCTGTCCAAACTCGCACAAAGATAGCCATACCTTCGGATTCCCTGGTGCTTTTTCTCCCAAAATGCTTTCGTGTTTGTCATCACACCTGAGCCTCAGAATCCCTCTGCTGGGGGGCTGGCAGGTGGGGGGATAAGTTGCTTTTCCCCACATGGAGATGGAGACACCAAGGGCCCGAGATAAGCGGGCTTCCTCGAGACCACGTCGTTCATTCACACTCAGAGCTGTGTGCGTTGTGTGCCAAGAGGTATTAGGGGGCCTCTGAGTTTTGTATACGCACACATATATGCACAGGCACTCATTGTCGGTAGCTGACAAGCACCTGTTGCTAGCTATGCATTTCTGAAGTTCCTGTCTGACCTCCTACATCTTCATGAAACCTGCAAATACACAGGTCTTGGCCATGGTGGGGTTCTGGTGTGTCCTCCGCTTTTCAGAAATCCCTCCAATGGCCATTTGCAGAAGGAAGATCAGCAGAGGGGCAGACTGGCGACATATCCCGCATACTCGGAGGCGCCTGCCGTGTCTGCTCTTGGTACGGGTGGTGCAAGAGGTAGACGGTCCCATCCGGACACTGGGATCAGCCTCCCGAGGGAAAGCGATGATGTGGCGAGCAGCTGAGGCGACAGAAGAGCATTCACAGCAGCATAGGTCTGACACACAGGTGCACGCACACACACACACGTGTGCACATGCGTGGCAGAGCAGACACAGGAACGGGGAGGTGGGGTGAGGAAGGAGGAGACGGCGGGTGATCGCTCAGCGGCCGTGGAGTGCTGATCATGGGTTCGGAGGCCTCAGGATGCTCTCCTTCCTTCCAAGCCTGGAGCATCCAGTCCCTCGCCCCAGTGGCCAGATTACACATTGAACCGAGGCCTTGTGAGATCTGTTTGTCCAGCAGAATGTGAGTATATTTGCTCTAAAGTGGAGAAGGATGCATTTGTAGCTGGGTAGTGACTGATCCGAGTTAGCAAAGAGAAGGGTTGCTTTGCCTTTGAACCTGCCGCCCCGGCCCTGCTAAAGCCCCGGCCAGTCCTGCTGCTCTGCACCCCAGTGAGCCAGGTCTCCGGGCCGCCCGCCTTGCAATCCCCTTGCTTACTTACTCTGTGGGCAGGGGCTCCTCTCCCCAGCCTCTTTCTCAAGCAGCAGGTCTGAGTAGACCATGGGGAGGCTGTGGGCACTTGGCCCAGCCCCTCCTGTCTCCTTCTGTCTTGGTCCTGGTCTGTCCCTCTCTGATGGAAATGTTTTTGCAACCGAAGTGTAGTTGACAGTACGAATTTCAGGTGTACCACATAGCGATTTGACAATTATATACATTATAAAAGGCTCACCATGATATACACAGTTACCATCTGCTACCACACAAAGTTATTGCGATATTGTTGACGACATTCCCTACGCTGCACTTTTACTCCCTCTGGCTTATTTATTTTATAACTGGAAGTTTGTATCTCTTTATGTCCTTCACCCGCTTTGCCCATCCCCCAAGCCACTCCCTATGGCAACCTCCAGTTTGTTCTTTGTATCTGTGAGTCTATTTCTGTTCTGTTTGTTTTGTTTTTTAGATTCCACATGTAAGTGAAATCATGCGGTATTTGTCTTTCTCCACCTGGTTTTCTCCACTTAGCATAATAGAGCCATCCATGTTGAGCCATCCATGCTGTCCAAAATGGCAAGATTTTGTTATTTTTTTTATGGCTGAGGCTGAGGAATGTCCCACTGTGTGTGTATGTACCACATCTTCTTTATGCATTCATCTATCCATGGACAGGTCATTGGTTTCCATATCTTGGCTGCTGTGAATAATGCTGCAATAAACATCGTGCATATATCTTACCCAATTCATGCTTTTGCTTTCTTTGGGTAAATATCTAGAAGTGGAATTACTGGGTCATATGGTATTTCCTTAAAAAACTTTTAAGGAACCTTCATACCACTTTCTATAGTGGCTGCACCAATTTACAAACCCACCAGCAGTGTACCAAGGTTCCCTTTTCTTCACATCCTTGCCAACATATGTTATTTCTTAGTCTTGTTTCCATCAGCTTTTCTGACAGGTGAGAGCTGATATCTCAGTGTGGTTTTGACTTGCATGTCCCTGATGATTAGGGATGCGGAGCATCTTTTCATGTGCCTGTTGGCCACCTGTAGGTCTTCTTTGGAAAAATGCCTATTTGGTTCCTCTGCCCATTTTTCAATTGGATTATTTGTGTTTTTTAGAGTTGAATTGCATCAGTCCTTTACATATTCTGGATATCAGCCCCTTATCAGATGTATCATCTGCAGATATCTCCTCCCATCCCCTAGGCTGCCCTTGTGTTTTGTTGATGGTGTCCTTTGCTGTGCAGGAGTTTTTAGTTTGATGTGGTCCTACTTGTTTATTTTTGCTTTTGTTTCCCTGCCTGGGGAGACAGATCCAGAACAAAATTACTAATGATGATGTTCAAGAGTGTGCTGCCTATGTTTTCTTTTAGGAGTTTTACGGTTCCAGGTCTTATATTTAGGTCTTTAGCCCATTTCAAGTTTATTTTTTGTGCATGGTGTAAGAAAGTGGTTGGATTTCATTCTTCTGCATGTAGCCGTCCAGTTTTCATAGCACCACTTCTTGAAGAGACTCTCTTTTTCTCATTTCTATTTCTGCCTCCTTTGTTATAAATTAACTGACCATAAAGCATGGGTTTATCTAGGCCCTCTCTTCTCTTCCATTGATCTATGTATCTATTTTTGGGCCAGGACCTTACTGTTTTGAGTACTGTAGTTTTGTTGTATAACTTGAAATCAGGGAGCACGACACCTCCCACTTTGTTCTTCTTTCTCAAGATTTCTTCGGCTACTTGGGGTCTTTTGTGGTTCCAAACACATTTTAGGATTATTTATTCTAGTTCTGTGAAAAATGCTATTAGTATTTTGATAGGAATTTAATCTATTGACAGTTTTAGGTATTATGGACCTTTTAACAATATTAATTCTTTCTATCCATGAACACAGAATATCTTTGCATTTATTTGTGTCGCCTTCAGTTTCTTTCATCAGATGCTTAGAGTTTTCAGTGTACAGGTATTTCACCTTCTTGGTTAAATTTAGCCCTGTGTATTATATTCTTTTTGATGCAATTTGTAAATGGGATCATTTTCTTAATTTCTCTTTCTCCTAGTTTGTTATTAGTATATAGAAATGGAGCAGAATTCTGTATATTGATTTTGTACCCTGTGACTATACTGAATTCATTTATTCTAATTAGTGGAGTCTTTAGGGTTTTCTGTGTATAGTATCATGTTATCTGCAAATAGTGACAGTTTAACTTCTTCCTACCAATTTGGATGACTTTAATCTCTTTATCTTGTCTGATTGCTGTGGCGAGGACCTCCAGTACTATGTTGAGTGACCGTGGTGAAAGTGGGCATCCTTGTCTTGTTCCCGATGTAGAGGAAAAGCTTTCGGCTTTTTCCCATTGAGTATGATGTTAGCTGTGGGTTTGTCATAAATTGTCATAAATGTGGGCCTTTAGTCTGTTGAGATATGTTCCCTTTAAACCCGCTTTGTTGAGAAATTTTATTGTGAATGGATGTTGAATTTTGTCTATAATTTTTCTGCATCTACTGAAACAATCATTTGGTTCTCATGCTCTCTGGGCATGTGGTGTATCATGTTGATTGATTTATGGATATTGAACCATTCTTGCATCCCTGGAATAAATCCCACTTGGTTGTGGTGAATGATCTTTTTAATGTATTTTTGAATTTGGTTTGCTAATATTTTGTTGAGGAATTTTGCATCTATGTTCATCAAGGATATTGGTCTTTGATTTTTCTTTTTTGTGGTGTCTTTGCGTGGTTTTGGTATCTGGTGATGCTCACCTTGTAGAATGACTTTGGAAACATTCTTCCCTTTTATATTTTTTGGAATAGTTGGAGAAGGTTAGGTATTAACTCTTCTTTAAGTGTTTGGTAGAATTCTCCTGTTAAGCCATCTGGTACCAGAATTTTTTGTGGGAGTTTATGGGAGTTTGTGATTAGTGATTCAATTTTATTACTAGTAATCAGTCTGTTCAGATTTTCTGTTTCCTTGTGGTTCAGTCCTAGAAGATTGTATGTTTCCAGGAATGTATCAATTTCTTCTACGTTGGCCAATTCGTTGGCATATAATTTTTCATACAGATCTCTTATAGTCCTTTGTGTTTCTGTGGTGTTGGTGGTAATTTCTCCTCTTTCATTTCTGATTTTATATGAGTCCTTCCTCTAGCTAAAATTTTATCAATTTTGTTTATCTATTCAAAGAACTAGCTCTTAGTTACATTGATCTTTTGTATGGTTTTTTGCCTCTATTTCATTTATTTCCACTCTGATCTTTTTGTTTTTTTCCTTCTACTTTGGACCTTGTTTGTTCTTTTCCAGTTCCTTTAAAGTTAGATTGTTTGAGATTTTCCATGCTTCTTGAGGAAGGCTATCACTATAAACTTCTCTCCTAGAACTGTTATGTTCCAAAGAGTTTGAACTATTTTCTATTTTCATTTGTCTCCAGTTATTTTTTTGTTTCTGCCTTGATTTCTTCATTGACCCACTGGCTGTTTAGTTCCATGTGTTTGTGTTTTTCCCAGTTTTTTTCTCTTGAAATTTACTTCTAGTTTCATGCTGTTGTGGTCAGAAAAGATGTTTAGTATGATTTTGGTCTTCTTACATTTATTGAGTCTTGTTTTGTGGCGTAATGTTGATCTGTCCTGAAGATGTTCCATGTGCACTTGAGAAGAATGTGGATTCTGCTGTTTCGGGATGGAATGTTCTGCAGATATCCGTTAAGTCTATCTGGTCTGATGTGTGGTTCAAGGCCACTGTTTCTGCAGATGCTGGCGGCTACTCACAGGTGGGCACCAGCTGCCCCTTGGCTCTCCCAGGAGTGCTGGGAGCTGTCCTTGCAGGTGGCAGCCCTTGGTCTTGGTGGGTACCTGGGAGTGGCCCCGTCCTGCCTGGGGTGGCTGGCAGGACTCCGTTGCGGGCACTGTGTGGGTCCCAGAGAATAGGGCAAGGAAGGGGGAGGGGACAGAAGGAGGCACAGGTACTGGCATTTCCCACACCCCTCTAGGAGCCTTGGGGAGCAGGGTTAGGGGGGCTGGCTCCAGAGTGTTGGGGGGTCCTTGTGGGGTCTGCAGCATGCTCAGAGAGACCCATGGTCCCCTTCTCCTCCCCCCGGCACACACATACTGCCCTACAAGGAGACCCCTCTTTGTCACCCACACCAAACTCTGCATCCTGCCCTAGTCTGGGTAGGGTTCTGCTTGCTAGAGGTTTGCCTCGGAAATGATGCAAAGGTTCTGTCCTCCTTGGCAGGGCTTCAGCACAAAGGCAGCGGCTGGGCAGTCCTTACAGGCGACACAGTGTGGCCTGCGTTTCTGAGTGTTCCCAGAAGTCACTTGAGGGCCCCAGACTCAGATCCCTGCTGGTGAAATTGCAGCTTGGTAGCCGTGATTGTAGTGTGGGTCTTGTTCACTGGCCTAGCTGGTGGTGGGCTGCAGTGGCTTCCTGTGTGTGTTGGCAGCTGGAGAAATCAGTGGCCTGGAACCCCCTTGGGGACAGAGGGTGAGACTGTTCCAGCCTCTCCTGCCACCCCTGCTTCGTGCCAGACCCATGCCCTTGGTCGCCTAATGGTTCCTCCTAGCCATAGGTATTTGGGAGCCACCTGGGCAAAATGGACAGACAGCACAGCCATCGGTAAACTTGTGAGCTGAAACCACAGCCTGGGGGTCTCCGGGAAGAGAAAATCTGCGGTGTATGGTGCCCCCCACCCCGGGGCACACAGCTTCCATCACGCCTGCCCTCTCTGGGGCTGCTTCCCCCAGCAGCAGCGGCTTAGCCATGCCAGGCCGGACTTCCTGTCCTGGCAGTCTCAGAATCCACAGCAAGACCCCAGAGGATTTAGGTAGGAAGACAGACAGACGGAAGACCATGTGAGACAGAAGCGGTTAACTGCGACCTGAACATACAGGGCGGCCTGCGTCGTCGGCAGATTGCTGTGCATCCTCCTGGGGCCATTTGGAAAGTTCTGGGCATGAATCCATCTTCCTATGGGAAGGAGGAAATTATTCATAATTAAAAAGTAATAATAATGTGGTGTGAAGGAACTCAGCTGTACATTACCCAAAAAGAAGGGGGTAGGGTGTGCAAGCTATTTTTAATGGTCTCCATGGTGATAGAGATTTTGTTTACAGTGATTTCTTGTCTCTCTTCAGCAAGGCAATTGCTGATTTGTGTCTTACTAGAAAATGCTGCTGGTAAGTCCCCTGTGTGGACAGGAGTGCGTCCTGAGGGGGCTTGGGGCGGGCGCCTGCGCACTTGTGGGATTGAACAGAAATTTCCTTGGGCGGAAATGCATGGCTGAGGCAGGACCTCCACACATCCTTCCAGTGACTCAAACCCAGCCTGCGTTACCTCTGTGCCTTTTGCGTTGGCTGGCCTGTCGCACAGCTTCAGAGTGAGCCTGCGTGTCCACCATACCCAACTACCAAAGCTCCTGGCCACCCGCCCAGGGCAGCTGGGCCCACGCCCAGCCCATGGGGGCCGCTCCATGAGAGCCCAGGCCCAGGGCTGCTGACTTTGCTGCAGATGCGTGGCAGCTGTGCACCCTGGGGAAGCCCGTGTGAGCTGCTGCAGGCTGAGCGCGAAGGAGGTGTGTTTCCTGGGCTGGAGCCCAGGTGGGGTCATGGCCGGCTGCCCGGCTCTCTCCCGCTTCCCACCACTGCCTTGGTGTGGACCCGGAAAGAGAACCAGACCCGTGGCTGGTCTTCCATCCCGAGACCCACCCCTTCCTCTCGGGTAATTTGGTCTTTAAATTGAGGCAGTGGGGAGACCGAAGCTCTGGCAGCCCCGGCTGTCTGGATAAGAGGGGGTCCCGCAGGGATGGGCCCTGCCCTGGGGGAGGCAGGCGGGGTCTCCTGTCCGCAGGGTCTGGCTGGCTCTGGCTTTGACTCAGGCCTTCCCCATTTTTAAATCCCATCTGCAAGTGGTATTTCCAGGCAGTTACTCCTCCCTTATTTTTAGAAAATCAGCAGAGCCTTTTGGGAAAATGCCCAATTTCCTTCTTCCTGGGAGGAGCAGGGGTGGCTGTTTCCCCTGCCAGTGGCCACGGACGTTGGTGAGGTGCGGCTGGGGGGGAAGCGGCAGCGTGGGGTCCACTGTACTGTCGGCAGGAATCGCACTACACACGCACATCACACACGTATAACACACTCAGATATACTCACCATACGTACACTCATGTCATAGAAACACACAGATCCTCATACACACATTAAAATATATAGCACACGTGCTCATGTGAACGCATACACACACTCACCAATACAGACACACCTCCTTCACACATACCTATTCCTAAACAATGTAAGTATAAATACACCCCACGCACATATATACACACTCACCACTGCAGACACACATATACTCATGCATGCACAGGTATATATGCACATTCACCACTACATATACATGCACACACCCACATTTCTCACATAATTGGCTCCACTATGAGCACTGTTCACTCATCCATTCTATAAACATACCCTGAGTGCACCTACTGTGCACCAGGCCCACGGGTAAGCAACCCCCCACCGCATGGAGCCTGGCACATAGTAGGTGCTCGGGAACTATGCGTTGCGTGAATATGTGAGTGAGTGGATGAATGCCGTCTGTCAGGTGCCACGGAGGACAGGAAACACAGAAGAGAAGCCACTCAGGTCCTGCCCTTGGGGATTCACAGCCTCATCAGGTGGGCGGGCATGGGGGGGCTGCACGCGTGCAGACAGACAGGCAGGTGATTACAAGACAGAGGAAGAAGCCTAGAGGAAGGAAGAGTCTGCGGCTGGGGAGTCCTAAGGAGGGACAGCTAGTCCGGACCTGGTCGCGAGGTCAGAGAGACCCCGAACCGGGACATGCAGGCTGAATTGACTCCACAGAGGAATGTTCCACGCCAAGGAAGCCGTGCCCAGCCCGGGCCTGGGAGAGCCCGGCTTTTGGGGTTTGCTGGGTCTGGCATCGGCATTTGAGCCCTGCTGTGCTCTGAGGGCCTCCCCACCTGACCCCCATCCCGGCCTCCTGGGCACTTGGTGCAGTTCAGAAGCTGGGACACGCACCTTAAAGCAATTAGGAACATAAGCATAAGCACCCTACGCGCGTGGCTAAGCCCCCTTCCTGAGCACTAACTGCCTCTGGGGGGTTATTTCTACCCTTCTTTTTGGGCAGAACTGGGTCAGCATGACAGTGTCATGGCCTAGACCACCCAATAGGAAGTGCTGGCTCTCAGCTCCTCCCAGGTCCACTGCAAATCACAGCACTTCATTCTTGCAGAGAACCAGGAGGTGGTGATAAGGGGCTGGCTCATTCGTTCAGCCAAAAATGAGTGAGCACCTGCCCAGAGCTAGAGGGGTAGGAGCCGGTGGAGACGCCCTGCCTGCGGGAGTTGCACAGGGGCCTCCACAGACCCGCCTGCCCCTTCCAAGGACAGCACCTGACCCCTGGCTGCCGACTCAGGTCTTGGGCTCACCTGCCCTAGGGTTTAGACACATCACCTCCCAACTGCCTGCCTGTATACATCAGATCTTGCTTAGAATTTTCTGTATGAGCAAGAGGCATCATGCAGGTGACCCCCTGCGGGTCACTTATATATTTCGGAAGGTCAAGGATGTGAAGAGCTAGTTGGCAGCCACTTTATATGCCACTAGAATAAAAACAAACAGGCAATAAGAAGGATATGAGGATGGGGAGAAACTGGAATCCTTGTGCGCTGCGGGTGGGAACGTAAGACGGGGCAGCGGCTGTGGAAGACAGGACGGCGGCCCCTCAGGAGTTACCCAGAAACACCCACGACCCAGGCAATCTCCCTCCCAGGTACACACCCCTCACAACTGCGAACAGGCATCAGACATGGTACACGCATGTTCACTGCAGCCAAAAGGTGTGACCCACCCAAGTGTGTGACCACAGAGGACTGGACAGACAAGCCGTGGTCTCTCCATGCAATGGACTATTATGCAGCCAGAGAAAGGAAAGACGTTCTTGGCACTCACTACACCATGGGAGAACCTTGAAAACACTACCCTGAGCAAAAGAAGCTCGACACAGAAGGCCGCATACTGTAGGACCCCTTCATGTGGGGTGTCCACTACAATCAGGTCCACAGAGACAGAAATCCAGCCGGTCAGTGGTTGCCAAGGCCTGAGGGCTGGGGTCTGGGGGAGGAAATGGGGAAAACTGCTCAGAGGTTAAGGGTTTTCTTTTGGGGCGATGGCAATATCTTGGAACTACATGGAGGTGGCGGCTGCATGGCTCTGTGTTCCTCATAAGTGCCACAGCACTGTGCCTTTGAAACGGTTCATTTTGTGCTGTATGAATTTCACCTCAAGACGTGAAAAAAAAGAATGACTTGACAGGGGAGACCATTAACGCAAGAAAAATGATGGTGATTATTTGATCAGCTCAGGTGAATCTGTTGGTGTTTAATCAGCCAAACACATGGGCCTCAGGGGCCAAATGCTTCTAATCATCTGTGCCCCAGAACAGAATCCACAGCGAGCGCCACGTCGCGCCACGGCCAGGAGCCCCCTCCGCGTGGGAGCCCCAGCAGGGCACAGAGGGCCTGAAGTCTGTGTGAAGTGGACCTGGGGTCTGGGCCGCAGCTCAGGGCTCCCGACCCTGCTCAGAGTCCCTGGCCGCTGGGCCGGCACCTCCTGGGTCAGAGTGGGGCTCCAGCCTTTGCCGCGTAGCTCCCGGCACGTCCCCCAGGGGACCCGCCTCGTGGTCCTCCCGAGCTGTCCTCAGTCCAGCACTCAGCACAGCTGGTGTAGCTATTTCATAACAGCCCTGCTCCGAGGGCCCCCCTGGCCAGGGGCTCTGCTCGGCACGCTGCGTGCACAGCAGTTAATCCCCGCCGTGCCTCAGGAGGTGGGGGCTCCTGGCACCCCACTTCACCTGTGGAACTAAGAAAAGAATCCTTGATAATGCACACGCTTTGCTAAGGAGGCAGAGTGGCCGGTCGGAGGTGGGAGGGAGCGTACGGGCTGCAGGGCACATGCCCTAAACACACCCATACCCGCATCTCCCAGCGGCCGAGCTCCTGGAAGCTCCTGGATGAGGAACTGCAGTCCAGTCTTGGGGTTCCGACCCCCTTGCCCAGGGCTCGGCATGGAGCAGTGTTCAGCAACATCGATGAATAAAGAGCCATTTCCCCACTGTTTCTATCCTTATGAATAAACTCCTTCTACAGGCCCTCCTGGAGGGCTCCTCCCGTTCCCGCCGCCTGCCCCCCCGTGCGCCGGGTTTCCAGCGCCACCCCCAGCCTCTTCAGCAGCTCTCACCTTCTGGTTTGAATCTGAGCCAGTGTGGGGCCTGACTGACATCTTGCATTGTGAGGGATTGTGTGTTTCTGTCCGTCTTTCCAGCGAAATTACATACTTGTCTGAAAGACGTCAGGGCCAGCTCTCTGAACGCATCAACAATGCCAAAGAGTGTCTAGTAAAAAGCGAAGCCCCTCTGTTTGCCGCCCCCCTTCAGGGGAGCCTCTTTTAACAACAGGGGGTATACCCCAGCCCTTTATTCTATTGCTGAGTAATTTCTGTGTTCAAGAGGTTTGTGGTGTTGCTTTAACTAAACACATGTGCATATATGTGGACATAGGTCGGTGTAGGGGGTCTGTGGCCCACCCTGCCAGCCAAGCTCTTGCTGACCTCCTCCAGCTTGTCAGTGGCTGGGAAACAGAGCCTGCATCTTGTACGGCTCTGTGTCCCTCACAATGCCAGGCATATTGCCCTGCATGTAGCAGGTACTTGGGAAACATCCCAAACTGTTTGGACGTCTCAGTCTGCTCAGGCCGCCATGACGAAATACCAGTGTCTCAAACAACAGGCGTTGACCCCTCACGGCTCTGGAGGCGGGAGGCCCGCAGGGCGCTGGTCGATGTAGTTGCCGGAGGGATTCTGCGTCCCGGCCTGTGAACAGCTGCCTTCTCGCTGTGTCCTCACGTGGCAGAGAGCTCTGCTGTGTCTTCCGAGAGAGGCTCCAATCCTACCATCAGAGCGCCACCCTCATGACCTCATCTAACCCTAACCGCATCGGGGCTTCAACATCCACATTTTGGAGCAAAAAAAATGCACATACACTCAGTTCATAGCACTGGTGTCACCCTTCCATGGAGGGGGCAAAGCCACTTAAACAGCAAATGCACAGTGGCCCCAGGGACCTAGACCCGAATCTCGTCACCTGGTGGAGCTAATTCTCTGCGGCTTGGCACCGGCCTCCAGAAGATACGAAGCTGGGAGGCAGTGGCCGTGACCATTGTGCTGCAGGCAGGAACGGAAAGCAGGGACCGCTGTCAACTCCTCCCATCCTCCTGTGGGTTCCGAGACAGGTCGCCCTCCACGTTTCCCAGTGACTGGAGGGAAAGTAGGTTTCCCGGTGGGAGAAATGAGGCTGTTGAGAGGCATGGTCCTCACGGGCCCCAGGAAGGAGTGGTGGCTGTCCTCCCTGGGTGCACAAAGCAGGGGCTTGGCAGGAGGAGGAGTCAGAGCCGGCCGGCTTGAGGTGGAGCCGTGGCGTGGCACCCGGATGCCCATCCCCTTCCCAGGGCCGTCCGCAGCTGGGGGAAGAGGTGGGGGCTGGGAGAACCTAGCTTTTCTCCACCTGGGTTATATCTGCTAAGGAGACACAGATTGCAAGGAGAAAATGAGAAAATTATTTCTCAAAAAAAACTGTAACTAAGGGTGTTCATAGTAACCCCAGCCAGGACCCAGTTGTGGAAACAACCCAAGCGTCGGTCAGCAGGGTCGTGGATAAATAAACCATGGGACATTCATTCGTGGAATGATATGCAGCAGTGAAAAAGGAGCAGATGTCTTCTTAAGATGCGTAAGAACAGGATGAGCCTCAGAATCAGCTTCTAGAACGAGAAGCCAGATGCAAAGGGATGTAATTCCCTTCATAGGAAGTTCTAGAACAGGCAAAACTAGTCAGCAGCGCGAAAAAGTTAAAACAGCATTTTGCCCTGGGGGCAGGGGTGGAAGTGACCGGGAAGGAGTGAGGAGACCTTCCGGGGGCAGGGTCATGACAGCGTCTTGCCAGGTGAGGGTTGCACAGGTGTGTGCATTTGCCAGACTCATCCAATGGGACACTTAAGATTTGCATATTTTGTTGCATGTAGATTTTTATCTCGAAAGAAAGAATATTTAAACAAATATTGAATGGTAGTGATAAACATACTGAAATGTCTGGGCAGCATATACAGGTGTCTGCAGCTTACTTTCAAAGGCATCAAAAAAAATAAAACAGGTTGATGGATGGGTGGAGGGGTAGAGAGCTGGACAGATGACGCGATGAACAAGTAAGATGCTAGCGAGCAGTTGAGGGGTCAGGCGCGTGGGTGTCACGGCCAGACTCCTTCAGCTTTTCTCTGTGTTTGTAAATGTTTATGATAAAATGTTGGAGAAAAAAATCAACTGTAAAATGAGTGCATAAAGGGCTATTTTTGGAGACCTCGGGGGGAATTTGCTGCATGGTGACAAGCAGGAGGTGGTGAGCACCTGAACGCACACGTGTTTGTGGAGTCCTGGGGCCATGCCAGGGGCTGGGATGGTCCTTGCAGGTCCCCAACTTTCTGAGCAAAATCCTCCTGTAAATCTATGGTCTAGACCAGGTGTCAGGTCCTGATGGCGGGGTGGGGTGAGACTCTCTGCTTCTTTGAATACCCATGAATCTTCTAGGATTTTTCAGACTAGGTGGGAAGTCAAAATACTCATACAAGAAAAAGCTAATTGCCCAAAATGTGGTGTTTGGTGGGCAGGTTGCCGGGCTCCTGAGATGGACAAGTGAATAGGAGCTGGACCAGCCCGATGAGGCTTTTGGAAGCTGTGGGACTGGGGGAGGTGGGTCCCTGCACAGGGACTATAGGAAGGGGGCCACGGGTGTGTTGGGGGGTGGCCGGGGCCGGACTGGATAAAGTTGAGGTGGGAACACGGTTCCTTCAGTGTCTGTGCCATCCTCGGGCCAGCTGTGTGACCTGGTGGAAAGCGCTTTGTGGCGAGCGGGGGAGGGACAGGCACCTGAAGAGGCCCTGTCCCAGGACGGGCCGAGGCCCTAGGGTTCCCCCACATTTCCATGGTCCAGCCTGAGCATTCCTGCTGCCCAAGCAGAGGCGGCTCCCGGATCTGGGTCCCCACCGAGCCTCAGCACCGCAGCTTCCTTCTGTCCTGTCGCCCTTCCTAAGCCGAATGTGCTCCTTCACCTGGAGGATGGGGCCTTGCCCGTTGGCAGGAGTGTCAGAGGAGAAGACTGTGGAAACAGTAACGTCCTGTAGCATATGCCCAGGAAGTGCTGGAGAGGAAAGGGATTTGGGCGATTTCTGCCCCTACAATGATGCCAGAGGGCAGGGGAGACAAATAGGGGGTGGCCGGACAGGCCCTGCCCAGGAGTCAAGAAGAGAAAAACCCACAAACGTCAGAGTTCTCACCAAGGGGTTTCCACCACAGCACGGGCAGGCCTCTCATTGGCTGGGGACTGAGTGACTGGGTGACGTGGGGGCGGCCAGGGAGTGGGGCTGCGGGGTGACCAGCTCAGTGGGCAGCTGGAGGTTGGGAACCAATCCTGAGCCCCTGGAGGGGCCACTCTTCTGATTTGCACAGGCCTGAAGTGCCGGGGGTGTCCTGCTTGGGGACTGCCCCACCTGCAGCAGATCGCCTCCAGAGGATGGCCACCAGGTCGTAGGTCAGGGGTCCTGCTCTCCACCAGACCAAAGCAGGGACCAAGCAGGTGACTGGGGCTCCAACCTCCTCTTTCCTGACCCCTCAACGAGGCCAGTGTCCCCTGCCCCCCACCGGGACAGGACCAGTCAAGATGGGGAATACTGAAGGACATCAGCCCTTTAAACAACAGAGTGGTTGGAGGCCTTGCGCTTCTGGAATGCCATACCGCCAGGGGCCCCTCACGCCCTCGGCTGAACGTGTGCAGGGCAGTGGCCTCTGCTGAGAGCTTTGCAGGTGTTAGCTCACGGCAGCCCCGAGACACCTGGGGGGCAGGTGCGGCTGTGTCCCCCACTTCTCTGTGAGGAACTGAGGCTCCAAGAGGCGGGGTACACTGGGCCCAGGCCAGCACCACTGGGTGTACTGGTCCAGCTCGGGCCCTTCCCAGTCCAGTGCCAGGCGCTGCCTGGCTCTGCCCCGCCTGCCAGATTCAGCTGCCCATCCGACCGCCCAGCTCCCACTGTAGAGACGGGAACCTGAGCCAGAGGCGACCACCATTCACGGCCAGAACACCGTCAGAGCCAGGGTGTGGGTCCCGGACCCCCTTACCTGAGCAGCTCACCCGGCCTAGCCCCTCCTGCGTCGGCGCCCCCACGCCCACTCCGCCAGGATCCCTCGCGGCCTCTCCGGGGGATCGTTAATACCCGTCAGCAGCAGGCAAACAAACTCCCCACCCCATTTATTTCACAGACTCCCGATTTAATTAGGTTTTCCAGTTTTCTGCCTGTCCTGGGCCAATCACTCCTTAAAACAGAGGAGAATTCATTTGCACCTGCTGCCAGAAAGCGGCTCTCCCCAGTTAGAAAAATAATTAAGCCATCATCACACATCAGGGGTAATGAATCACCATTTCCCACTCAGTTCTCAGGTCGTTTGTTTTCCTCTGCACTGGCAAAGGAGGTGTAAACTAAATTTGAGCAGCTGCCAAGTGGACCCGCTTCCCTCGCCCGCCCCCTCCCACGCCGCCCTCTGCAGGGGCCCTGCTCACTCCTTGAGTGGTGCTGTGGACTCGGCTCTCCTCCGGGCCCCACCCTGGGCTCCCGTGGGTGGCCATGGGAGACACCTGCTTCTCTCTTGCAAGTGTCTGGCTCCCAGGTGGGCACTCTCCCGCTAATGTGGAAGGTGCCGCCTGCAGGAGACCTGTAGGAGGGTCCTGGGGCTCCCACAGCAAATGACCCAGACTGGGTAACTTAAAGGAAACTTACCTTCTCATAGTCTGGAGGCCAGAATTCTGAAATCAAGGTGTCGGCAGGGCTGTGCCCCCTCCGAAGGCCTTAGTGGAGGGTCCTCCTTGCTTCTTCCAGCTTCTGGGCCCTGCCGGCGACCCTCGGAGTCCCTTGGGTTGCAGACCCATCACCCATCTCTGCCTGCGCCGTCACAGGGCCTCTCTGTGTGCCATATATCCCTTTCCTTTCTCTGTCCCTGTCGTTAGCTGTAGGGCGCACCCCAACCCAGGATGGCCTCATCTGGAGCTCCTTACCTTCATTATATCTGGGAAGACGGCTTTTCCAAAGAAGATCCATCCACAGGTCCCAGGACACTCTTCATCTGTACACCCCCAGCAATCCAGCCCCTTTCTGCAGACCACCCCATCTCCGGTGGGCAGGCCAGCAGTTTGGGGGCCTGGGGCTGGCATGTCAGCCACTGCGCTGGGGGCTGTGCTCAGTCCCACTATGACCTGTGAGTGGGCATTGCCCATAACCCTCTGGACCAGGTGCCGCGGGGCTCACAGACCCGTCATGCGGCAGGCTGGGCAGTGTAGACACAGGGCGCACTGTGTCTTCCTACACTGGAAGGTGGGACTAAGACAGGAGGGGGTGCTGGGGATCAGGTGGGGTGTCCTCCCCTTTAAAAGGGACAGAAAAGGAATCTAGGTCCCCTCCTCCCTCCCCTTCCTATCCCCCAAAGATAGGGTCTTTGATGGGAACACACGCAGGTGCTCCAGGGGCACTTCTGGGTGGCGACAAGCCGGGGACTCTGCAGAGAGGAGAGGCCACTGCTGGCAGCCTCGAGCTTCTCTCCCTCAGAAAGGTTGGTTGGCAGGGGAGTGGGGACCCTGCCAGGCAGGAAGGGTCTGCCAGCATGCCCTTTGCAGGCACAGAGGCTCCGAATCACACCGTTAACAAACTCAAAGAGCATTTGCGTTTTGTGGACTCTCAAGGTGGTGCGCTTGACTGATCGAGTGATTGGATTGCCCGCGGTTCACAAGGGAGTCTGTTCTTGGGGACTGCTTTTTCTTTCCTTTCTCCCTTTTTTTGATGGAAGTTAACTACCTGTTTAGGGCTGTAGTGCCCAGTTCTGCCACGTGGTGGCGCAGGCCAGCCACCCGCCCGGAGGACGCATTCCCAGGGTTTGATCTCCCCTCGGAGCCCGGGCGCAGGAACTTGTCCGTCTGCGGAATCCTTGTCGTTCTAGAACCACCCCGGGGAGCCCGATCCGGCTGACGGCTGGGAAGGCATTTCAAGAGGCTTCGTGGCTGCGGATGTAAAAGCACGCACACCTAGATTTCTCTTTTTTAAACACGTTATTCTGTTTGGGGTTCGGAGCAGGTTTTCTTGGCATGGAGGAGGCTGCGCCCTCTGCACACGGCAGCATTCGGGGCGGCTTTCAGTTCTGGCTTCAGAGACGGCCCAGCTCAGGGCAGGATGGTCTGGGAGAGGCTCTGTCCCCCAGCCAACAGGCGCTACCCGAGAGATGGCCAGGTGGGGTGCCGCCGCGCAGCGTGGGGGCGGGGAGCACTGGGACGCTGCCTCCCACGGTGGCCGCCTGGCCCCCGGGGCGCTCTCTGGCCCTGGCGGCTGCCCCAGCCCGCCGGCTCCCTTCCCCTTCGTTCCTTCTGGTGCCACCCACTCGCCTCCAGCCACACCTGAGGGGGCCCCACGGTCCACCAGCCCAAGATTCATCTCTTCCCTGCGTCCCCTCCGGGCCCCTCCAGCTCCAGTCCTGATCCCGTCACGCGGGGGCCCGTGATCCCCAGCTGTTCCCTGTCACGCACGGGACTCAGCCCGGTGTCTGTGGGTCAGCACGAGGGCTGGGTGACTCTGGGGGCCTTGGGACTATTCTGGGTGCTGGGGGACCGTGCGTTCCTGCAGTCAGGGTGGGATGGGCCTGCCTTGGAGGGGAGAACCCCGCGGTTCAGGGAGAGGCCCCGGCGCCGGTGTGCCTGAGAGCCCAAGGGGCTGGGGCGCCCTCCACCCTGGCTGCCGCTCAGGGCTTTTCCCACAGAAGCGAAGGCCTGTCCCTTCCTTCCCCCTTAATGTTCACTGGGATCGCTGGCCTGCTGAGGCCGCCGCGGGGGATTTTGCCCGGTTGAGTGACCCCTCATGCTGGAGGCTTGCCCCCGAACCAGAGCCCACACGAACAGAGACAGTAGGAAAGGAAACCCTGTCGGTCCGCTGAGCCAGCTGTCACGTGTCTCCTGCAGGCATTTTGCCATGAAGGAAAAAAATTATGCTCCTTTAAGCTCTTCCAGAATCCCCCCCTTCAGACGGGTCTTCCTTGCAGCCAGGGAGTATTTCCAAGAATTAGGCTCTGCCATCTTAGCCTGGGGCACATCCCATGGTGAAGCGGCTTGTTCTCCCCCAGACCTCCCCAACTGTAGGGGGCAGCTCACACCTAGGGCCTGCGCCCCATGAGGACACACCGGCCCTGCGCTCAGGGGGGCCCTGTGTGGGGTTTAAGGTTTGGTTGTCTGTCTTGAAATTCTCAATAATTTTTTAACAAGGGCGCTGCCTTTTTCTTTGGCACTGGGTCCCTCTGATTATGTAGCTGGTCCTGCCCCTAGCCTGGGGTCCAGGGACCAGAGGAGAGGCGCCTCCCAGGGCTTCTGAGCACAAAGGGTGCCTGCCCCTGGGCCGCCATCCAGCATGTCCTCCGCAGGAAGCGGCAGATGCACGTCCATCAGGTGCACATCTGTTTCCAGCGTCTGAGAAGGGATGGCTCTGCTCAGAGTGGCTGGGGACGGGAGAGGGGGCGCTGGCCTGGAGAGGGGCCTACGGCATCAGGGCCAACTTGCGGGAAGGAAATTGCCCTCAAGTTTTCCTCCTGGTCTGGAAGAAACCCTGAGTGGGTCTGGAATATTCCCATCCTCTGCGGGGGAAGACGGAGGTTCCTGGCGAGGGGGCTGGGGTGCCCCGCTTCCCCGGGGTATGACATAAAGAGCATGGCCAGGAAAGCCATGGAGGCAGGAGCGAGGGACAGGGTGGGGGGCCAGGCAGCGGATGGGGGCTGGCTGTTCACGCTCAGCCAGGTCCCTGTCACCTGGCTGGCGCAGCCCAGCATCCACGTTCCCAGAGAGGGTCTCTACTTGTCCCTGGTAGTCTAGGCCACCAGCGGCCATAACCAGGAGCAGGAGGTGGAGGAAGGAGCCCCCTTGATCCCGGGTGGAGACGAGGCTTTGCTCCCTGCCCAGTTTCTCCTGAGGGGTTCATGGTCCCAGGGACAAGCTGGGTGGTGAGCTCACTCTCCGGACCCCAGAGGGTCTGGCTGGCTCGCACATCCTCACCTCATTGGTTCTGGGCCCTGATGCTGGAGCAGGAAGCCAGTGGCCAGCAAAGGTCAAGTCTGATGGTGTGGGGAGCTCCCCACAACTGGGCTTTAGCCCGGGCTGGCGGGATCCATCAGCCAGAAGGGGGCTTGTGCTGCCTGGGTCTCCCCTCAGAGAGGCAGCCGAGGCCCAGGCACCTGCTCTCCCAGGCTGGCCACGTGCTGCTGTCGCCCTGGGCAAGCCCTTCCACCCGTGCCTCAGTGCCCCCTCTGTGAACTGAGGCTGCAGCCACACCCCGCCTGGGACGTCAGCCCTCAAGCAGCCCCTGGACCAGCGCCCACTCACACTCAGTCATGTGTCAGCTGCAGAGGGCCCGGCTGCCCACTGTAGACCATGGCCCTGGGCGCTTGTGGGGGCGACAAGCTGGGCTCAGGAGAGTGGATCTCAAGGATGCAACCCGCGTGCACACGTGGGATTTCCTGTACTGCTCACAGATGTGCCTGTGTGTGAATGGAGCACTGGGCATGGTGCCAGGCACACAGTGGGCATGATGCCAGGCACACAGTGGGCTCCTGGGAAGCAGGAGTCCTAAAGGGGCGGGCTGGCTCCATCCCGTTCCTCCTGGGCATGGCATGACCTGTCCCTTAGCAGTAAGTGGCCCTTTAAGGCAGGGGGCCAAGTGGTTTGTCCAGGACAGAGGTCACCACACCCCCTCCCCTCAGCCAGGTGTCGCCAGGACCTCACAGCCCCCTCAGAGTGGCCGGTCGCGGGGCGGACGGTGGAGGAGGGGCCTGCACTGCCTGGTGGCCCCATCCCTTCTCAGCCCAGCCCAGAGGGGGGCGCCTGGGGCAGGCATCCCACCAGTAGGCTATGTTTCCAGGTGACCGGAGTGCCTGGAACTTGGTGGGCCCATGAGCCCCCATCCCAGCGGGGGAGGTGGGCCTGGTGCGCTTCAGCCTTGGGGGCCCCTCTGCATTGCAGGGGTGTCCGAATGACTTGTCATTGGCAGAGTGGGGCTCCTCCCTGGACCCTGGCATGGGGCTGTCCTCGGGCCACCAAGTGACTTTCCACCCTATGGATGCTGGGTTCCCAGGGCCCACAGGCTGAGGAGTCAGACTTATAGGGTGATTCGTGTCCCACACGTTCTGGCCCTGACAGGCGCAGATGGCGTCAAGAGGGGGCTCCAGGCAGTGCCAGCCAGCGCCTCGAGGTGGCGCCAGGGACCGCGGCAAACGGTGTCTTCCAGGATGTTCCCCTGGTTTATTCCCTGATAACTCTGTAACCTCAGACCATTTCTCTTCTGATAAACAAGCTGGCGGGTGCTGGGGGGAGAGGCGTCTCCAGCGTTCGCCTCCACTGTTGGCAGGTGGCCTCCTAGGTGGGGCTAGAACCAGACCGTGACGCCCAACATCAAGGCCTGGGAAGGTGTTTGGGCTTTTGAGGAAACAAAAGCCGTGGAACTCTCTGCTTCCCCTCTTGTTCACGTCATAGCTCATGATGTCTTTGAATTGCAAATCTCACTAGTACTATTGCTTGGTATTCTTCATTTTGGGAAAAGAAATGTGTGTGTTTGTTAATTCATATTTATTCATATTTAATAAGCATATGTTAAGGTAAACGAGGAAGAATAGTTTCTTTTCAGAAATAATACTGTATTAATCAACATAAGCTGGGTTGTGCTCAGTAACAAGCCGAAATCCACGTTCTGTAACAAATACAGGTTTATCTCTGACTCACGTGGTATCGTGGGGCAGCTGGGGAGCCCTGCGTGGCTGTCACCAAGACCCAGGCTTAGGGACTGACCACCTGCTGGCTGCCACGTTGGGGGAGAAGAAAGTGTGGCACAAGGCACACTGGGTCTGAAAACTTCCACCAGAAATGACGCACCTCACCCCCGTTTCATGAGTAAGCCAGTCACGTGACGGTGTGGGGCGCAGTCCTCCCGGGGCCCAGCAGGAGGGGGGCCGGAAGGCGGTGAACACCCCAGCGCCCACCAGGGCACGGCAGCACGCTGACTTCCCCGGGCCCCCGGGCCTCGCCAGGCCCTGCTCTCAGCACTCACAAGGATCGAGTCCTGAACCACCTTGGTCACAGCCCTGTAAGGCACAGAGCACCGAATAACTTGCTGGGGAGAGGCAGCCAGCGAGCGGCAGAGCCAGGGTGTCAGGCTGCCTGGCCAGTCTGTGCCAAGGCCAAATGGTGAGCTGCCCCTGGGTCTCCATTCACACACCCCGGGCACCTTCCTCGTTCCCACGGGGATTCTGGTGACGACGTCGATGCCTGGTGCAGGGGAAGGTTGCAGACCAGGCAGAGGAGGAATAAAAAAGAGAAAGAGGGAGGCAGTGGACAAACGACGCTACTGAGGCTGACGCAGTTACGGGGCCTGAAGCGCCCTCTCTGTTCTTCTCCCAGAAGCCTCAGAGCAGAACAGTCGTCACACTCTGATGTTCGCTGCAGGCCTCATGGCACCTGTGCTTTTCGTGTTTCACCTCATCCCACCACCAAAACAGCCCTAGAAGGTGCACTTGATTAGCCCTATTTCACAGGCGAAGGGGCTGAGGCTGAGGAGTAGGGTCTGCGGTGGCACTTAGGAGACCTGGTGCCTCAGGAGCCCCTGGGGGGACGCGGCCTTGGCTGCACGGAGCCTGTGATCCAGCGGCCGGGTGGGGAGCATGCCATGCAAGCTCCTCCCACCAGGTGGCAGCACATGTCCTCCCGGAAGCCACCTGCACCTGCCAAGTGAGCGTGGGACCCAGGGAAGCAGGGAATCTGGGGGTCCATCAGGCCCCTTCTCTGCAAAGAAACTGAGGTGCCACCCCAAACACATGCCCTCTGGTTGCCACAGGGCCCAGTGGCCCCCCCCAGGCCCCGGCCCCAACACAGACACACTGCACGCACACACATGCCTCCCTGTGTGGGCCTCGTTTCTGAATCCGTCCCGCCCTTGTGTGGTCAGCCTCAGCCCAGCTAAAGAGGTGGCATCGCTCTAGCTGGGCAGACGCACCTGGCATTTTAGTAACAATGCAAGGGAGGTGTTAGAGTACCCATTGCTAAGACAAGGACACTGAGGTGCAGAGGACTTATCCTCTGCAGGAGCCCATGTTCTCCCCAGTCAGGAGAGGGAGCGCTGGGGCGTCACCTGGCCGTGCAGCATTACAGCCGCTGTCCCTCCCTCAGGTGTTTGTGTCGGGTGCCGGGGGGGCAGGGGTGGCGGGGGGGCAGGTGCCTGGGGGGGGCAGGGGTGGCGGGGGGGGCAGAGGTGCTGGGGGGCGGGGGGGGCAGCCTTTGCTGCTGGCCTGAGGGTTTGGGTTTCCTCTGGTGGTGGCTGTGGGAAGCCCCTGAAGGCAGACGAGGAGATAATGTGATGACAGTGACATTTTAAGGGAAGGAACCCGGGCTTGTCTGAGAAAGGAGAGCCGGTGTGGGGGGCCTGCCAGAGGGGTTACAGACACTCGGTTCAGGGTGTCATGGCTCTGATGGAGGAAGGTGGGAGAGAGTTTGAAGAGGAATGAGAGATACTTTTGAGGAGGAACCTGCCGACTTAGGGAATGTGGAGACCGGCGCCGGGAGGGAGAGGGAGAGGCGGAGATGGCTTGGGGTCCCAGAAGCCTGGAAGTTTCCATCACCGCTGCGCTGGGCTGAGAGGCGGCTCAGGCCGCTTAGCTTCCCACCTGCCCCTTCCCCGAACCAGCCTTCCACCGAATGCAGCGTGGGCACGGACTGAGAGCGCATGTCCAGCCTGCCCGGACGCGGAAGGGGCCACGATGGACAGGCAGGCAGCCCTTAGATTCTTGGGCCGAACCCCAAGCAAGACCCAGCCCATCGCCTGGCTGTGGTGCGGCCTTCACACTGACCACAACACTGGCGAGGATTCATGGCAAAGCCAAGTACGGCATTTTAAGAAAACCGCAAGGATGCTGGTGATGGTGGCACTGGAGGGACTTCTGGGCCCTTTTCAGGGGCTGAAAGTCGGCACAGAATCTCGCAGGCTGGATGAGCCTTGGAACTCCCTCGATTCACCTTTCTTCCCACCACTGGCTCTGTCCTGCAGCTGCCAGCTCCTTGGTGGATCTTCTTGGGACGCTGGGGGCTTGACGGTTTGCTGTCGCCCAGGTGCGGAGGGCTGTTTCTCACTGTTCTGCCTTCTCCTGAGTTCAAATCTGCTCTGCTTTGGAAACACATAGAAAACGTGTTTCCAGCCTATCAGCCCCCTGTGCCCTCGCTCCCTCAGAGCTGTTTTCTTTTGTGCCATTGAGTAAATGAATCCACACTGATGAATTAGAGCAGCCATTCCCAAAGTGTGCTTCTGCGACCAGCGACAACAGCCCCACCCAGGCACGTGATAGAACTGTAAGTCGTCTGCCCCACCCCAGGCCTCCAGAACCTCATGCTCTGGGCGGGGGCCCGGCGGCCTCATCCGTCTGAGCTCTGAGGATGCTCGTCTGTGTCCTGACCACCTTCCAGTGACCCATGATGGGTCAAGGTGAGATCTGCCGAGGCAGTGGTGTGATGGTAAATGTGCAGCAGCAGGTTCTTCCAAAGGGGAGAAAAGAGCAACATGATGTGTGGCACTTGCCAATTCCCATGGTGCAAATATTCCCAGCACAGCTGACTGAGTCCAGCATCAACTGGCTGGCAAAGTTCCTGAGAAGCGTGAACCGACCCCAGCGCACCTGACGGGTGGGGGGTGGGGGAATCCCACTTAAAGTGCCCCGGCGATGATCAGGAGGAGATTCTGGGCCTCAGTGCGGCCTGGGGAAGGGCTTGGGGTCGGGGCCTGTGCCCTGGAGGACACCTGGACACATTTACTTGGGCACCTCCTCCAGGGGTTCCTCAAACCTCACATTTGTACCCCAAATCTCCCCATTTTTCAGGTACTGACTCCCAAGTTGAACAGTCTAAGGGCCTCTCTTCTATTGTTCATGCTCTAGGCACACTCATACACCCACACACGTGTGCGCCTGTACACAGCATACACTTCTTCATGGACTGCACACACTGTGCACATGCGTGCGCGCACCCAGCCAGTCAGGGCCTGCCTCTGGGGTGGGGCTTGGGAAGGGTGAGGCTCATTCTTCTGTCCAGGTGCTGGGCCCCCTGAAGGTGGTCACACGCAGAAGAGCTTTGGCACCTGCTTGTGCCAAGAGGCCTGTCCTCTGTGGACTCAGCGCCCTTGTCCAGCACGGAGGGCTGCACGTCATGAGCTGTCCAGCCCAGTGGAGCCTTTGCGTCCCAGGCAGCATTCACACCAGACCCTGTTTAGGAGGACGTTGCTTTCAAAAGTCCTGCGACTGGTTTTCAGGACTCCAGTGAGGCTGCTTCCCAGAATTTACACCGTGTCTGTGATTGTTAGCACAGCAGGATCGGCTTTTTATAAAAAGATGCTGGGGGTTTTGTGATGAAGAGATACACAAACGCTTTTACGGACTGTATAAAACCCACGGCTATGAACGAGGCTTGTACTGTGAGCACAGGTGTGGCCAGAGCTGGCTTGGACAGCTGGACCCACAAGCAACCTTCTGGAACTCAAGGGGGCCCTTGGGAACCCAGGATCCACTTCCCCAGGGGACCCTTGGTGCCCCTGAATCCTAGAGGCACCAGGGGTGGGGAAAATAGTTTTAGAAATTGTGAAAATGAGGTAAAAGCAGAATTTCTGCCTTTAGGCATCAACCCTGCCGTCCAGTTTCCTTTTGTTTCCCCTGAGAATACTTGCCTCCCCGAGTGGGTGGCCGTGGCGAGCACAGGATTCTGGCCTGCCCCCTGGCTGCAAGCAGGCGCCGGCGGCCCTCTGCCCTGGCGGGGTGGGTTGGAAACAGCTGTGTGGCCTCCTTGGTGGGGGCTGCGTGGGTCCTGCAGGGCTGGGAAGTCGCCTGGGAGGCCTCGACGGGCCCTGCCCTGCCTCAGGGCTCACGCCTCCACCAGTCAGGCCTTGGGGACACATGAGGGCTCTGATGCTGGACAGACCCCAGCCGGGAGCTTCACTCTGTCTTCACTGCCCGTTGACTGAGCGAGTAGCTTTCTCTCTCACATTCTGCGTCCCCACCTGTACCTGGAGGGGCTGTGGCCCGCCCCGGAGCGTGTCCGGTAGGTTGGGGACAAAGTGCACACAGTGTCTGGTGTTCGGTGTGACGTGCGAACCTCCCCAGGTGTGGAGCCCTGAGTTTTCAGACGGGTGTGGCGGGCCAGGCCCCACCTGCCGCACTGACGCCCCGGTGGGCAGAGGTCCCCTCCCTCCGTCTCCTTGGGGGCTCAGTGTCCGCCTCTGCCCCAAGGCCTCCCCAAGATGGCCTGGGTACCTTCACTGGCATCTTCACACACGTTCATTCTCTCCCCCCAGTGACCTTTGCAAGTCATGCCTGACTGCAGACTGGCTGGCGGGGGACCCTGGGCCTGAGCACCCCGGTCACCTTCCCCTGCTGGGCACTGTTGCCTGATCTGCCCAGGGCGTGGAGCGGGGCCACATGCCATGGCCGCCAGCCTCTGTCTGCCCCGTCCTGCCCCAGGAGAGCTCCCGCTGCGGGCTCTGTCCTCTTCCACATCTTGCTTTTCTGGACAGGCTGTGGATGTGCCAGGGAGGTAGACGGGAAAGGGCTGGGCTTTCCTGGGACTCCGGGAGTGCGCGGGGCCTGGCAGGGAGCAGGGAGGACTTGCCCCCACACGGCTCCGCAGCCACTGGACGGGCCCTGGAAAGGGGGCGAGGGGCGGGGTCTTGGGCTGCCCTCCAGCTTCAGGCCGCCCATTGGGAATTTGAAGGGAGCCACTCCCTTCCCATCTCACTTTGGAATAGTCCCCAGGAAAAGCTTTTTGCCACTCCATTCTTGGCCAACAAGATCTGGCCTGTGTCCAGATGTGCTGTGGCCAGGGCCCGGGTGCGAGTGGGTCTCGGCAACTGGGGTTGACAGCTTGGATGCCGCCGTCTGTCTTTCCACAGTGGGGTGGCCCGGTGGGGGCCTTGTCCGCTGAGCCTCTGTTGGGTGCATGGGGCCGTGCCCACTGGGCCCTGGATCCTGGCCATCCGTGGCCCTCCTATGGCACCTGGGCATGTGATTTTCTTTGTCCCTAGGTGGGCAGGCCAAGCTGGGCTGCGTAGGGCACTGGTAGGGCCCCTGGCCTCAGAGACCTGCTCCTGCTCTGCTGCACGGGCCTGGAGGCCGGCCCTGCGATGCCGGGGAGGGGCGCGTCCTGAGGGCAGAACGGGCCTCCCGGCCACACTGTCCAATCAGCTCCTACCCCTGAGAACTCCCCCCATTCACTCCCCTGAGAACTCCCCCCATTCACTCCCCCAAGCACTCGCTGGCACAAACAGGTGCCATGCCAGGAAACCTGGCCCCGACCAGGCAGAATACCTGCCTTTAAGGCATGAGGCTGTTGGGATGGGACAGGGCAGTGTGGCCACATGTGCCATTAGTGGCCTCACCCCCGTCCGTAAGAGCTTCCCACTAAACAGACCCACAGGAGGACCCAGAGATGCTGCTTCCCAGGAGAGTTCACTTCCTTCCCTCTCACCTTGCTTGGGGGCCCCATGAGCAAGGGAGCCCTGGCGCCCGCTTCCCCCAGCATTGGCTTAGCTTGACCTCTGCCCTCTGGCCATGACGGCTTTGCGAGGCGCCCTCTCCTGGGTCCCACCTCCACTTTCCTGACCTTTGAAACACTGGCTTCCAACCTCATGTCCTTTGATCCGAGGCCTGAATCCTGCTCTCCATCAATGGCCGTGGTCTCATCCCACTGTGTCCCTGAATACTCCCAGCTCGCAACGCTACAGGCCTCACCTGGGGGTCCCGGGACAGAGGCACTGCCCCTCTGAAATCATAGCCAGGAGCGCCAAAGCCCAGGGGTGGCCAACAAGCCCTCCATGTCCTTCTGGCAGCTTCTCCCGGCCACGTGCACTGTTCTCAGGATGGAGGGGCCCGTGGTGCTGAGCCCCTGGGCCCTGCCGCAGACCGAGGCTCTCAGCACCTGTCTGACTCTGAACCACATAGTCTGGTCCTTTCCTGGTGTGCGCCCGGAAAGTCCCCAGGAGCCCCCGGGTCGCCCTAAGCTCTGATTCCATGAGAAGTTTTTACAAGTTGGGGCAGGAACCAGCCGTCTGGGTGGGTTCCCTCGAGGGAAGTGTGTTCCTTCAGTGATGAAATTTCATCAGCAGCAATTAATTCTCCATCAAGAAAGCCCACGATTTTGTGCTGGAAGCAGGAGAGAAAGAGATGAATCTTTGATCAAACAAGCCTGTGCTGAGAGCTGTACAGGTAACTACCTTTTACTCGGGCGTGGCTCTCAGCTGAGGCGGAGGGCACCCGGCTCCCTCCCTGGCCCCTCGGAAGGGCGGTGGCTGTGCGGCCGGATATTTGGTGGGGTCCTGATGTGGCCCGGCTGCAGGAGGAGGAGCGGGAGGCCCCTGGGAGGCTCTATGCCTCAGCGCTGCCCTTACGGCAGGCACACGTCCTGCTGTCCACCTGTCCTGTGCTGTAGTCTCAGGACAGACAGTAATGGGATCCTGGAGCCTGGCTCTGGTGGGGGTTATGGCACTGATTCTACACGTGTGTGTGTGTGTGTGTTCAAGGGTGAGAGATTGATTTAGAAATGTACCCGCAGAGCTACCAAATACAGTCCCAAAAGTTAAAGTCCATCATTAGGATAATTTGAACCAGCCATTCAGATTAGCCATACTGGCCTGTCCACCTCCAAACCACAGTATGAGCTCAGAAAGCTCTGAAAACACCCTGCCACGGCTCCACTGCTGCCTCTGACCTGGTGCCTGGCATCCACCGGCAAACGTTTGAGGAGCCGTGGCAGGGTGGCAGGTGCCCGTGGTCCTTTTGCAAGGAGCTTGGGGAAGCTGCACATGGCAAAGCCTGCCTGGGGTCTGCTCCCAGGAGGTGGGCTTTGGAAGCTGTTTGTAGGGATGCCAGCTCTGGAGCCTCAGAATGCGTGGGTGCTTGTGGTTTGAGCTGGATTGGAGAGGTCTCGGGTGAGGAAAAAGAGATGCTCATGGCCACGTGGGGCTCTGTTCCCCAGTGAGAAGTCTGGGAATAGCCAGCCCAGGCGAGTCTGTGTGCCCTTGGGAAAGTGTGCGATGTTGCCACTCTCATGGCAAGAGTCAGGCTGTTCTGTAGCCTGACTGGGGGAGCACAGACAGGAAAGGGAGAGCCCCAGCCTGTGTAGTCCAAAGTCCCATCCCCAGAGCACACGGGAAAGCCCGGAGGGAGGAGGCCATCACCTGGACGGCTGGTTTCCATCAGCAGCAAATATGTGAATGTCTGTGCAATTTGCCCCCATCGATGGCACCGACCAGCTGCTCCTGTCCCTGCAGTGCCACACCGTGGAAAAACCAGGTCTGGCTGGGCGGTGTGTCAGACCAACCAGGGGGATGCATTAAGCCCCAGTGAGGTCTCACGTGGTTGAATCCCGACGTGTGCATATGGTGATCTTTCTGGATCCTTCTGGGGGCACTTGGGAAGGATGTGTGGCGGACACCACCTTGCATTCCCAGAGGGGCAGTGACGGCATGGCTGGGGAGAAGCAGACGTTTCGTCCTCTCTGCTCACATCCGCTCTGGGGATGACGAGGTTGGTTCGGGTGCGTTTCTCGGGGGAGTTCTCAGGCTGCCATCAGAGTCCTGCCCTTCCCATTTCCAAATAACCTGAAGGAGAAGGAAGGTGTGAGACCTGCTTGGGAGAGTCCTGGGAGCTGGGAGGCCCCAGGTTTAGAAAATGGGCAAAGGCGGTAATAATTCCTGTGGAAGGAGAGTCCTTCCCCCACTGAACGCCTGCTTCACAGACGAGCCAGAGCCGCACAGGAGGACGGCTCACTTATTCATGCAACAAACATATACGATGCCCTGGGCTGGCGATTAAGAGCCTGAGACAACGGTCGCCTTCCTGACCTGCCTCCAGGAGCCCATGTCCCAGGATGCACTGTCCCGTATGGTGGCCGTGAGCCGGTGTGGCTGCCGGGCACTATAGGTGCGGCCAGAGGGAATTGAGGGGGCTGGGCGGGGGCGACATGCACGCGGGATTTTAAAGACTTAGTACGAAGGAAAGGCTTAAACCTCTCATCAATAGCTTTTATATTGACTGCATGCTGAAGTGATCACGCTTAGGATATCTCATGCTAAATAAAATAGATTATTAACGTAAATCCCCCTGTTTCTTTTCACCTTTTTAACATGACTACGAGAATATTGAATTACATGGCTCGCCTTGCGTTTCCGTTGGTCAATGCTGGCCTGGAGGCCGCTGTGGCTGTGGACCGTCACAGGCCCTAGACGATAATGCAAGGGACGCAGTGCTGCCGGGGGCCCGGGGGAGCGGAGGGCGCCGCGGTGCTGGCGGCACAGGGGCACAGCTGCGGCCGAAAGCGTGCTGGAGAATGTGGTCCAGCACTGGCATAATGCATCCAAAATTCCCAACTCAACGAATTCCAGCCTCCTTCCCCTGTGTGCCCACCCCACCCAATTCTCTCCCATTTCAAAAGGATGGCTCTCCCTCTCAGCACCCCCTTGCCGCCCCCTGCTCAGAGCAGCCCCCGTGGAGCTCACTGAAAGGCTCCCAGGTGGCCCAGGAGGCTCCGAGCAGCCCTGGGGGGTGAGCAGCTCTCTCCCAGGTCGCGGAGGGGACGGCGTGGGGCCGGGGTCAGTGTTTCCAGGAGAGGGGTCCTCCTTGTCAATGCTCAGCTTGTTCACCCCATCTTGGGGGCCTAGGATAAAGTGTGCCCATGAAGGAGATAATTGAAAATCAAAAAAGACTTTGCTAATTTGATTAGGCAGAGCCGTAGTTGAATTGTTCTTCATCAAAAGAGATTTAATTTTGACATCCAATTAAATCCTTGTGCGGGAAGCTCTGGTGTACTGGAGACGGGCTGGGCCGCTGGGGGCAGGGTGTTGGGGAGGGGGCGGTGAGGAAGTGTTAGGTGGGGGCTTACAAATGCTGGGGATTTGGGGGAGGACAGAACCGATGGCGACAGAGCCAAGGAAGAGGAGAGGAAGGGGCTGCAGTGGGTGGGGGCAGCTGAAATGGCAGAAGAACTCAAATGAGGGGGATAGAGCTGGGGGCTCCTTCCCTCTATAGAGGGAAGGAGAGGGGAGACCCCTTTGGGGGAGTTCCAGGATGTGTGCACGGCTTCACAGTGTCTTGAAGAACTTCTCTGTGATTCTTAGGGGGTTTGGTCACATGTGCGAACCAGGACGGCTTCTTGCTGCCTCAAGTCAAGAAATGTCCAGTGTGCCTGTGTGCAGGGCTGGGGGCTGATGTGGGGAAGGTGGTTGGGATGGATGCTGGTGAGAGGTGCCCCCATCCCTGGGGTTTAGTGGTCCAGGAGCCAGGCCCCCAGAGCCAGACCCAGGGCTCTTTCTAAGCTGGGGCAACCTGGACAGGAGCCCTTTGCCTGGGAAGCAGGTGACAGGGCCAACAGCCGGTGAGGGTGACCGGCCACCCCCGTGGACACCCAGCTGCTGGGGGAGAGGGTCTACCCTGCCATGTGGGGTTACCTCCAACGGGAATCAAAACGATGTAATTGGCAAATGTTCACTGCTAGGCCGCAGTTCTGAGCAACATGGGTAATTGTGTCAAAGATGCATTAACACACGGCTCGGCCTGGGGCGGGAGGGGCTCCTGGGAGGAGTGGGGGCTACAGGAGGGGCCCTCTCTTTTCGTTCCGACTCCGTGCCACCCAGCACCCGTCTTGGGAAGCTGGGTCTGGGTGTCAGCCCCAAGCGTGGAAGGCACTAGGCAGGTACCCTCGCCATCCGGAAGGTGTGGCCACAGGCTATGTCCCTGCATGCCCGACGCCTCGGCAGATGCTGTATCTTTTTTAATGCTGTCTGTCATATTATTTTAGTATCTCCTCCACCTGGTCTTAGGGGAAAAATGTAGTCTGGGGCAGGCCTCTGCCTGGCTCATGAGCCACCAAAGTGAGGTCCTGTGCGATCCTGCAGCTGCTCCTCTCGTTCTGGCAACTCCGGGAAGGAGGCTCGCACCCAGCACCCCCTCAGGCCCCACCCTCGTTGTCCTGAGCCTGGGGGTGCGGCTTGGCCTTCGTGCTCAGCCTGCAGGCTCCCTCCTCCGTGAGAAAGGGCTGAAAGTTATATTTTATGACTGCATTGGTATAAGATGACTATATTAATATTACATATTAAGACATTGTCCTCAACCTAAAAGTTTATTCATTTCTTCTGGTTTTAAAAGAGATCAGGACGTTTTTATAGACCCTGAAGCTGCACCTCCTGGGCCTGATAGGATGCCTGCCCTCCATCGAGGGCACTGAGGATGAGTGTTCAGATTTCCAAATCACTGACCACTGGGGCATAACGTGGGCTCACAGGGAGCTCGAAAGCAGAGTTCTCCGTGTGCAGAGCAAGGGGAGCTTCCCCACACGGACAAGCCTGCCCAAGAGGCCTTGGGCTCCTCCCGCAGAGTTCCCAACAGGAGCCGGTGCGATGGAGCCACGGAGGACCCGTGCGGGGCCCGCGCCGCCTCCGTTTCAGGGCAGACACACAGACGCTGGGTGCCCACGCCCCCTCCTTCCATTTGAAGCTTCCTGACCAGGCTGGTACCTCAGAAGGGGTCTGCATCTCAGGGCAAGCCTGCCTCTCCCGTCCCAGCTTGGCCTCCCTGAGTCTCAGGCTTTCACCTGTAAAATGGGCCATCGTGAGGATGTCATGTGCCTGGGAGATGACATCACTGAGCACAGGGTGTGTCTGTGTGCAGGGAAGGGATGCACGCACCACAGCCCTGATGATCACGGCTGAGCCTTAACGTCTTTGAGAGGAGGTAGTGATTTCCCGGTTTGGGACGCCTGGCATTCTCTCTGGAGGTCACACTTTCCACGACAGGACATTTCGCTGCAACTTGACATGTAGACAATGGCTGTGACTTGGTGTACGTGTGCATGCACGGGAGCCTGTGTGTTTCCGTGTGTCCGTGCCTCTCTGGGTATATGCGTGTCCCTGTATGTGTGTGTCCGTGTGCATACATGTTTCTGGGTACCTGTGTTTGTGTGTGTTCCTGCACACGCACAGGCAAACCTGCCAGGTGTTGGAGGTCTGGAGCAGCGTCACAGAAACAGCCTAATTAGGGAAATGAGTCTTTAGGAGGGAGATATTTTGTGCTTAATCAGGGATATTTTCCCCTGGCAGTTTCTTTAAATCTACTAGGAAAACACAAAATGCCCCAAATTGGATCAGCGACCTGCTGGAAGGCACAGTGAGTTTCCCCCCGGCAGGAGCCTGGGCAGAGGTGCCGGGGCTCGAGGTCGGGGCCGTGGGGGGCCAGTACTCCATGTTCACAGGAAAGTGCCCCTGCCCGGGGCCAGCGGGAAGATGTGCGAGGGAGCAGGCGACCTTACCTTCCCTGTGCCTGGGTGTCCCTGTGGTGGGGGGACGGGAAAGAATAGGACAGACGCAGTGAGTATGGTGGCCCTGCACTGAGCTCCCCCGCTGCAGGTGACGCCCTCCCCCTGCAGGGTCCCGCCTGGGACCTGGAACCTTTGCTCCCCTCCTCCCGTCCCTCCTGCACCCCCTACCCCGCCCCCCGCCTGCTCGCCTGTGTCAGGTGAGACGGTGAGAAACATGGGAGGCTGGGCTGCAGATTTGTTCACAGAGGGATAGTATTCCTCTTACACCACTTTGAAAAGCAATTCAGCTAAACCCTTGGCTTCGTGCGCACATCGGGGGCTGGAGTCCTGCCCCCAGAGGCCCTGCTCCTCCCACTGGGCAGCTCCAGTGTCCAGGTCTGAGCCCAGAGGGGGTCCTGCTGGCCAGCCCTGCCCCGAACCCCTCATCCGGGTTCCACACACGCCTCTCCTTGCTGGTGCTGCAGTGACTCACAGGCAGGTTCAGGAATGGGAACTCCCTCTCTCCCTCCTCCCAAAATAACACAGGGGGACAGAGCACCCTGACCCCGCCGGTCAGTCCCCAGCGGGCGTATCCAGGACGAGTGGGTGGAGACCGAACTAGGGAAGGTGGGATCCTGGCCCTGGGGGACTGTTGAGCAAAGGGCCACCCTGCCTGGGGGAGGGCTGGGCTCTGGGCACTTGCACTCCACACGGGGATATTCAGGGCGTGGTGGGAGGCGTGCACTGAGTGCTCGCTGCGTGCTGGACGTGGTTCTCAGAGTAGCTCACTAAGCCTTCGCCCACACTGTGAGGAATATGCACTGCTACCCTTGTTTTTACAGTCGAGGCCCAGAGAGGTTAAGTAACTTGCCTAAGGTCACACAGCTGGTACAGGGCAGAGTCTGGGCTGGTAACCACTGAAGGGCCCCAGAGGCTGCATTTTTTCGCAGGCCCAGATGTCTCGCCTGGAGCAGTGTAAGGATTCTGTGACCCTTTTCCGAGCAGGCATGCAATCCCGGGAGCTAATCCTAGCCCGACGGCGCCCTTTATGGCTTCCGAGGGGGTAGTCGCAGCCCTGGACCCCCGCCCACCCCACCCCTGTTCACTTTACCCGCCAGCCCAGACAGGGGGTGACATTCCACATACCTGCCTGCTCCCCCAGGGCCACGGCAGCAGCGTGTGTCTGAGGGTGTGATGTGACGCGTGTGCACCTGTTCTCCCCCCCTCCCTGGCTGAATCCCCCCCACGCCCTCCTCACCCACCCCTCCCAAGTCCGGTGGAGCAGGAGTAGGTTGGACCCTGATCAACGCTGTTGATGGACTGCCTGGCAGTGACTTTCCCTCCCGTGGAAACCTTGTCTGGACCAAATTACAGGTCTGGAAGGCTGTGCCTCCAGTGCCCCAGGAGGTCTCATAACTTCAGGAGCACAGGGTGTCTCTCAATGGCCCAGAGCTGGTGTGATGGCTCAGGGGGAGCCTGGGGTCTGGGGGCCTGGTGGGGAGAGAACGCAGCGATCAGAGAGGAGGGGGTGTCTGATGGGAACAGGCAAGTGGGGAGAGCTGCAAGTGAGAGGCAGGGAGGGCGGAAGCCCTGGGAAGGGGGGCCTGTGGCCCTCCAGAGGAGGAAGGGGGATGGTCATATATAAATAGAGCTTCTTTAAATCAAATCCATTTTAAATGCACGGAAGAGGCTGGTCCATAAAGAAACCTCGTCAAAAATCAACCCTTTGGCTTGATGCGTGGCATCATTCTTTAATTCATGTGTTTCATTCGGAGTGTTCCTAAAGCAGGACACACCTGACCAGAGAAAAACTGGGAAGCCTGCAGACATGAGAGGGCGGAACGTGCATGGAGCCCTGCTTTCCACCCACCTGGGCGCAGCCGGTGTGGACATTCTCATGGCTCCGTTCAATTTAAATTAAAGCTAATGTTTAAGAGCCCTCCCTTCCTGTTTATATTTGCTGGTCATCGGCAGCAACTCATTAGTTCACCGAGTTTTCTTAATTCTTCTCTATTAGAAAACCATGTTTCTGCATTGAAGCCAATCCTTTCCAAAGGACAGGGGCTTGGCAGCTCGTCATTTCTACCTGGACACAGCCACCCAGTCCCCAACCTGCCTCAGGAGAAGGTGGCCCTCTCTGTTCCTGCCTGGAGGCCCCACACGGTCTCTCCAGGGCCTTTTCCCCTGGGAGCTGCTCAGGCTGGGGAGGCAGGCGCCACAGGTCACTACAGGGCTGCCCCGAGAAATTAGTGCATCGGAGGAAGGGAGGGTCCTTCCTCCTCCCCAGCCTGTCCTCCTGTGCGTCCATTCGGGGGCTGCCAGCCCTGTTGGTGGGCAGTGACGCGCCTGCCCGCAGAGCCCCGTGGGCCAGGGCGCCGTGTTGTCCTCAGCGGAGAGCTGTTCAGTGCGTGGCACTCCTTCCGGGAAGTGTCCTCCTGGCCTTTCTGACACGTTTCATGGAATACTTGGAAGAAACTACTTCAAGGTGCTCAGCGGTGAGGTGGGCCTGCCAGTAGCCCTCCAGGATTTGGGCTGTTTTCTTCCCCAGGTGCTCCGAGTGCCCTGGGGCAGGGAGGCAGGGGGCTCTGCAGGATGGAGCTGGCAGCCTGCAGTGGAAATGGGGTCAGGAGCCCCTGCCCGCTCTGCTGGGACCCCAGGCCTCTAACCGCCCGATGGGAGTCTGTGCTCTTTCCCCTTCAGACAGCAGAACGAAGTCCTAGCAGGCCTCCCTGTCACCCCAGGAGCTGGGGTCCCGCCCCCCCAACCCTGCCTGGGACTCCAGGCACCCCCCTCACACGTCCGCATACTGGCTCCCTGCAACCAGATACCCCCACCCTCACCCGACTATCTGCTGTACGGATTAATTCTCATTCCAAAATTTCATACACTTTGACCTGAAAGATATTTAGGAACACTCATGTGAACATCGGTCAGCTTCCTGTCTTCCTCTGTTTGGGCTGTGATAACAAAATATCACAACTGGAATGTAAAATATAAACAACAGAAACGTATTTCTTTCCTGTAGTGCTGAGGCTGGAGTCTGAGACCCGGGCTTCCTCCGGGGCTGCCGTCCTCACAGGGCGGATGCGCCAGGGATCTTCCCCGAGCTTCTTCGCAGGGGCACTGACCCCCACCCTGGTCAGCACCCAGCGGCCCGTCTCCTAACGCCATCCCACTGCGGGGCGGGACCCCGGCAGGTTTGCCCGGTGGGGACACAGACACTCGGGGCACCGCGCGGGGCCAGGCCAGCACCCACACCCACCTCCACTGATGGCTCCCGACGCCCACCGTGGGGTGGGGGGCAGATGCCTCCTTACCCAGCGCTGGCCTCTGTCTGGAGCATGGAAAGGATTTGAACCAGCATGTCTGGCTTCCTCCCCTCCTTCCCTGCCCCGGGGGTGGAAGCAGGTGCCCAAGGAATCGTGGCTGGGCCAGGGGTCGGGACCCCCTGCAGGCCGGGCTGGACCAGGCAGTTCCTCCTGACTGGGGCTGCTGGTGGGGGAAGAGCGCCCCCGTGAGCACAGGTGCGGCCAGGCCTGGCCCCGGGGCACCCATCACAGAGACAGAGCCTTAGGGCCCGGAGGAGCCCCAGGACCTGGGGAAGGGACGCGGGGAGCCGACGGGGAGGTCTCTCCAAGGAGGCGGCGCTGCCTGGAGGAGGTGGTTTGTGGGGAGCAGCTTTCACACCTGCTGAAGGGGCACAAGGCCCGCCCTGGGCAGGCTCCGGCGAGCGTCGCTGGGAGGTCCCCCGACCCTGCCTATGGGGCTCCGCTGACGCTTGAATCTCCTTGGCCCGCTTAAGATGAAGCTTTGATTGTATTATCGTTGTTTCTGTGTTAACTGAAGAGATGTTTTCTTCTGAGGCAGCAAACCCCCAGTTCTTGGTGGCAAAAGGCCATGGAAATTGCTTCCAGGTGGAGCCCCCAGAGGATGGTCTGACCCGGGCGGGGGCCCTGCTCCCACCGTGTTCCAGTCCTGCTTCCTCCCGTTTTATGGGGCCCACCACCTCTGACACGCCACTTCCACGTTCTTGAGAAAGGGAGAGAGAGCAGGGGTCTGTTGGGGCCGTCCCGGGGCATCAGGCTTGTCCCTCCACGCCCGATGCTGGGGGCCAGTAGGCACGCAGAAGGGCGAGGAGTGGGCTCTGCCATCTCTGCTTCTTCTTTAATCTGCCGTCTCTGTGACAGCAAGGAGTGCCTTCTGGAGTCAGAGCGCTTGATTGACTCACCAGGGGGACCACGGAGCTCCAGGGAAAGGTCTGTGGGCGGCTTTGTCTGTGAGCGTCTCATCCTGTGGGGAGCAGATAGGCGAGAGCGGGGAGCAAGGCCTCCCCTTGAAGCCCTGCGATCCTCCTGATGACCGTCAGAGGGAATGTCCCTATTTGGTTGAAGCCACAAGATATTCGCAGCCCTTCAGAGTGCCCATTTTTAAAGGGAAGGTAACCGTGCCTCTAGACCCAGAGGTGAAGTGAGGTGGGGCCGCTGCCACCCCTCACGCGGACATGAGTCCTGCACCCCAGGGCGGAGGGGCAGGAGGAGGGGTGGAGCCCCCCACCCAGCCCTCTGCATACTCCCCACTGCTTTCCCTGGTCTCAGCAGCTTCTAGATGGAAGTGCTTGGTTCTGTGACTGGAGGGCCTGAGTTATTTCATCAGCATTTTCCAAATGAAGGGGCTGAGGGTGCCCGTGTAACTGTGGGCAAGCGTGTGTGCATTTACGCAGGTGTCCATGCATGCATGCGTTGGTGTGAGTGTGAGCGACACGGTATATCTGTGTAAGCCATCCTGTGGGCAGTGGGTGGCTGTCCACACTCGCTGCCGCCATTCAGGCAGCAGAGCCACCCCGTGAATGGAAAGTAGGGCTTCTGCAGGGTTCCCCCATCCCAGGGGCACAGGCACTTTCCCAGGCTCTGCTCCCCTGGGAACCCTCTGGAAGACCTCCTCATCTTCCCTGTTCTTGCCTCTCCATTCCTCCGGCTCTGCTTCTGGCGAGAGGTCTTGGGGTGGTGGGCACCACGGCGTCACCAAGTGGCTGGAACCCTCAGGAGGGGTGTCTACTCTCTGACACCCCTCGACTGGGTCACCAGTGAGACTCCAGAGATGAGGTCCTCCTGCTGGATGGCAGACATTCCCTTTTGGCGGGACCTCTTTGCCACCCAAACGGAAGAGATGCCTTTTCAGTCTTGCAGGGCCTGACCATCGTCCACACCCAAGACCACTGCCGCAGCCTCGGTGGGGTCCTCTTCACACAGCCTTCTTTGGGAGGGACGGGGCCCAGGAGACAAAGCGTAGATGTTCATTCAGATGCTGCCGGCCAGCCTGTGACCTGGGGTCGGACACTGTCAGCCAGAGCCTCAGCGGAGGACCCTGGGCCGGAGCGCGCGGGAGCGTTCCACCCAGAGGCCCTCGCAGGTGGGGGAGATGGGACGGCTGTGCCGACGGGGTGTCACGCCTCAGCTCTAATGGTCACTGTGCACAGAGCTGTCAGAGATGGGCGAGCTTCCGTGTGAAATAGTTTTGAACCCTAATTAACAGGATGTATCAGCAGCGTTCCCAAAATAGACAAGCAGAGGGGCTGCCTCTGAGGCTGTGAAGGGAGGCTTAGACTGTGTGGGTGAGCATGAGTGCTGGCACGGGGCGGACGCCCGGTAAGCAGAGCCCCCTCAGCCCCTCCCCCTTGGGCATGGGGGTAGGCGGCAGACCAGACTGCTCCGAAGTGTGATGGCTTCTCAGTCCCCATCCCAGAGGCTATGGTGCCATTGACGCTGGGCTGGGAGGGTGGGGCCCCCTCCAGCTTAGAGTTCCCATTGCTTTGCGTAAGGGGGACCCTTCCCAAGAGGGAGTGGGTGTGCGAAGGAGGAAAAGTGTCCTAAAGAAGATCCCAGGATGTGGGGCCCTTGGGGGGAAAGAGAGTCGGCACATAAAGAATCGGGTCAACAAGAACTTTGGGCCCAACAGCTCGTCATCTCCTTAGTAGGAGGTGAATGCGAATCACGCTGAAACTCATCTTCCCGTGGGCAGAGAATCTCCTGTAAGAATCTCAGGAGTCCCTGCACCTCCACTGCTGCTCGTCTCAGGCTGAATTTGGCTCTGCCAGTCCAGCGCGCACAAAGCCAGCCTCGGTGTCACAGGCCGCAGGAGGCAGGGGAAATCCCTCCTCGGTGAATGTCGCTGGGCCTGCTCCTGTCACGGGCGGTTAAGGGGCTTGCCCGTGCCCCCCACACCCGAGGCTTGGGCCCCTCTTCTGCCCCCTTGAAGGCGGCTGGTCCTGCCAAGCCTCAGAGCCGCTAGCCATGCGTTCCCTTTACTGCTGTCCGTGCAGGGTCTGCCGTGGCCCTGTTCTCTCCCCCCCTGAAGCCATGGTGGTCGCTGGAGGGGTATTCCTGAGTTGTCCACAGAGTAAATCCCACCTCTGCAACCTGAGCTGTAAAGCCAGGGAGAGGGCTTCCTTCTGTTTACTGGGCGTCTCCTTCTCACAGGGTCCTCCCAGCCCCTGTCGCCAGGGCTCGCGTTTGGTGAGCAGTAAATACTGGCTGACAAGTGCACGAATCCAGCCAACATGATCAGCAGTCTGACAAGAATGAAGCAGTGGGCGAGGCCAGGGCAGCCAAGGAGGAGGAGGAGGAGGCGAAGGAGGGGGCCCCCCACCAGGAAGGACCTGGGACGGCTCTGGCTCAGTGCTGGCTGGAGCCCGCAGACAGGAGCCTCCCAGCTGCACGCACATGCTCTCCACCGCACTGGGGCATTTCTGCATTTGTCCTCTGCTAATTGGGCAGATGCTCGGCTGGCGGAGAAGCCGGCCAGCATCGACTGCATGCAGTAGAAGCATCAATAAAGCATCGCATGTTAGGAGGCCGACTTGCACACTGGCAGACAGCAGGGGCTGGAAAGTGGCACTCTATTCATGATGTTTTGATTTCTTGGGCTCTGGGGACACTGACTTTGATAGATTGAGATGTGGCGCCAGCACAATATACCATAAAATAACAGCTCCCTTCCAGAGCCGTGTTTGCTGCTGGGCCCACCCTTTCCTTTAAAATTAAATAAATACTTGAAAGAAAAAAAACGAAGCTTGGGAGAAACAGAGCTGCAACCCACAAATGTTAGTAGTTCAGGAAGCCAGCAGCCGGTCATGCTTCAGTTACTCGGGAGTCAGCCACCCAGCTGCCAGGAAGACCCTCGACGTGCCTGGCCATTGCTTGACCACAGGCTGGCTTTGGGTGGCCTGTCAGCTATCCAGTTAGCTCCACGAGGGAATGGGCTGCTTCGTTTGTGCTCCGTGGCCTGCAGGCCTTTAAAGGTGTGCCTCCTTCCTCACCACAATGCTGCTTCCAGCACGGGGTCCCAAGCTACAGGCCGTTCCTCTTCAGAGCAAGCCCACGACAGCCCCCACTGCGGGCCGTCACAGAGGCAGGAGCGTCCCCGGTCACGGCCCTCCCTCATCAGAGCTGGGCTGTGGCCGGACTCCCGTGGTTAGTGCTGACAGCGTCTCTGGAGCAAGAGGGTGGTACCCAGAGAGGCCTCCCATCTCTGTGGTTACAGGGCAGCCAGGGCTGTGAGGCTGGGCTCCTGGGGGGCTCCCTCCTTCCCCGTGGCAGGTGCTGTGGCCTCTTGGCCTCGGCCAGGGTCTGATCGTGTCCTCCTTACCCCCAAGCTTCATGAGCTCTAAATCAGAGAGCAGCTGTAAGAATAGAATGTGGGGCAGAACTGTTTAATCCACATCGTCAGTGTGGGGAAGATCTACTCCTTCAGTTTTCTGTCTTCAGAAGGTGTCATCAAATGTGCTGGTGATTCATGTCTAGGAAATATATTCTGTTACAGCATTTTTCACTTGCGGGCGCGCGCCGTCACCCCGCCTCTCCAACCCTTTATCTGGTGCTCGTGTGGGAGCGCGGGGGCCGCGGCCGGAGCACATTGGAATTAAGTATGAATTAAATGTACCATTAAAATAAAGCGTTATCACAGGCATTTAATGAGTTTTATCCCTTAAGAGTTCCGTTTCGCAGTGTCTGGCCGTTCCCTGTTGCGTGTTCTCTCTGCGGAATTTCATTCAGGAGTTCATTGCATCACGTAGTGCCCGAGGGGGGCCCCTTTCCCACAGCTACAGCGGCCCCTCTCGCTGCTGCTGGACTCAAGGTTTTGTTCAGATGAGAATGCAAGTGATGTTTTTAAAGGGATTGAAAAGAGCAAGAAGCCAAGAGGTTTTCTCTCCAAGAAATATTGTGTGTGTGTGTGTGTGTGTGTGTGTGTGTGTGTGTGTGTGTGTGTGTCCAGAGCAGAAATGAAAGCTTTTGAGGTCGACAGGCTTCAGCTGGGCTCAGCGAGAACCCAGAGACAGCCCTTCCACCCCCACGTCTGCCTGCCGTGGCCAGGACACACAGTCTGCTTTTGTCTTATGTTTACGGTTCTGCTTCCTGCCCCCTGTCCCCCCACGCCTCCCCCCGCCGCTCCCCAGGCCCGCAAGGCCCAGCCACACTGGCCCAGGGGACGCCTGGCCTTCCTCTGGGCAGCCTCTCTGAGCTTTGTGCCAATATGTACTATTGCTGACTTCATGCCAGGTGGGCTGCAGGTCTGGGAAGGAGCAGAGTGGATAGCTCCCCGCGGCCCTCGCAGAGCTCGCACTCCAGCACGGGGTTATTTACGCCAACCGGTGAATGACCCCAGAGCGATGTATACTGTCCCAAGGACCCATGATGGTGGCAGCCACTGCTTGCAGGGGATGGACAATCTCCAAGGCTGTGGTGTCTGAGCCTGAGGCCCTAGGAGGGTGGAGGAGGGGCTGCAGAGAGAGTGGAGTAGGGGTGTGGGGCAGCAGCACAGCCAGGACTGTGGCTCTGAGCCATGGTGCAGAAGAACCAGAGTGCAGTGGGCACAGGGGATAGGGGAGGGAAGGGCGGGGGCCGCAGCAGCCACCAGACAGTTTTGAGCAGGGGTGTGGGAGGCACTGATTCACCTTTCGGAAGCAGACCCAGGCCGAAGGGGGCAGGGAGGCCACGCCCAAGGGCTCTGAAGGGCTTTTGGAGGTGAGCTGAGAGCACCAGGAGTATGGAGACCCGGGAGTTTTGGCTTGAACCACAGGGTGAGTCGGGTGCTATTTTCAAGGGTCCCTGGGGGAGCCTGGGCAGGAACAGGGAAGGAGAAATTGGGACTCTTGCTTTGGACCTGCTGGATTCCGGATGCCCACAGGGCCTCTGGAAGGTGCCAGGAAGGTGACAGACAGAAGAGCCAGGGGCTCAGGCTGGGAGGGGCCTTTCAAAGCCACAGCATTTGGACAGCCTGGCTGAGGTCGCCTGGCCTCCACTTCCAGAGGGCACACACCATGGCTTCCTGGATCTCACAGGGGTCCCTGTCACGTCCCTAGACATTCTGGAAGGCGTCTCTCCTTTTGTAGGACCTGTGCCTTCTGAGTCCCTCAGCCCTTCTGGCGTCTTACCGAACGTCCCCGGCCCCTCTGCAGGCTGCAGGATGCTGGGGCACGCTCAGAAGGGCAGGAAGCCTGCTCGGAGGCAGGGGGCTCTCGCCTGCCTGTGGGTCTCCCTCCTCCTTCCCCACAGCTCGCCCTGGGGCCGGGATGACCCTCAGTGCCCTGCATTTTCAGTTACGTGTGGCTCTCAGTTTCTTATGAGTGGAGAACGCACTCTGCCTGGTGAGATGTGTGGGCCGCGTGCCCTGTCCCAGTGGGTCTCCTAGAGGCAGAATTATTTCTAGGTCCCCTGCCCAGGGCTGAGGGTTCTCTGACGCTCCTGTACTAGCCAGAGTCACTCCTCTGAGCTAATCCGCCATGAAAGGGGGCTTGCAGGCAGCTTTCCACACACTGGGTACCGAATGCCTGCTCAGCGGTCTTGGGCAGGTGGCAGGGCATCTCAGGGCCTCCTTTTCTTCATGGCAGAGCTGGAGAAGGTGGGGTGGCACCTGGGCCTGGCTCGGCACCGGGAACAGATGCCCAGAAGGCCGGCTGTCCTCCAGGAGCATCATGCAGTTCAAGCCTTGAAAAGAGGCCTCTGAGCACCTCCACACGCAAGACATAAAAGGCTCCCCACTGCCCCTGAGGTCCAGCTGGCACCCATCGGCGTGTTCACTTGCTGCCTGGCATGGTCCCTACAGCCCAGCTCCAGGCCCAGTGCAGGTGGCCATCCACGCCGTCCCTCCCAGTCCCCTGGCGGCCACCCCCTCCCGGCACCACAGAGCTCGGCCCATTTGGCTCTGAAGATGCTCCCGTCCCCACTGTCCTCCCAGACTCAGGCTGGGCATGTCTGCCAAGTCCTGGAGCGCCTTGTTTAAACTGGTGATGAGCTGACAATTCTGGCCAGAGATGTGCAGAAGAAGAGCATTTTCCCCAGGGCAAGAGGGTGTCTGAGAACTTAAGAAAGTTCTCCGGGGTGCTCCCCACCAGGCCGAAGGACCCAGCACGTGGCGCTGTTCCAACTCTGTTGGCCCCGTGTTCGGCCGTCGTCCGGCTCTGGAGCGAGAGCGTGGTGCTGGCGCAGGCTCTCCCGAGAGGAGTGGTGTGCTACCCGCCGCATCGCATTTGAGGACTGGGGAAATGCGCGGCGGGCAGGGAACATTCGTCCAAGGCAGCTGCATTATTTACACAGAGACTCGGGGACCCTCAGGGGACAGCCGGTGCTGCCTGCATATTAAAATGGAAATGGCAATTAACTACCAAAATAAGGCATTTTTATAACATTTTTATTGAAGGCTTAATGAACAAATAAAGAAACAGAAACCTGCATATGCCTTGCAAGCCGTATAAAACTGACTAAATCAAGATGAAATGGCAGGCCTGTAAGCTTCCCCTGCTTCTCAGTGTGAACAGAGAAGTGCATGCGGTCACACTCACGTACATGCGTGCAGCCTCACAGACCAGGAAGTGTGTGAACAGTGGGGGTGGGATAAGAAGGCAGGAGAGGAAGGAGCCCCCTGGGAAGGCAGGTGCCTTCCAGCGGGTTGGACGGTGCTGGGGGTGGCTGATGACAGCCGAGCGCCACAGGGCTGAACACAGACCCGGGGCCATGCGGGCTCAGGGCCCGGGTGTGGTGGCCATGGGGCTCAGGGGGGTGCTGGGCATCCTTGCAAGGATGTGGCTTTTAATTACCTTAGAGATGTCGGCTCAGAGAGGGGTTTCCCCGTGCTTGGAGGGTGGGGGAGAAGTCAGCCTGTAGCAGCTGAGGGGAGCCGTGTACTGGCCGAGCCCAGTGACTAGCGTCATGGGTCACCCCATTGGCAAGAGGGTCCGCGCCCAGACCAACAGAAAGCTGCGGACTGGGGAGAAGGGAAAGGAGAGGTGGGGACGTGGCACACAGCAGATGGGAAGGATGCCGTCTGCAGGGTGGCCTCTGGATGCTGGGCCAAGGGACACATGCCAGTCACCCTCGTACAAACCTTGGGGGCCAAATGTGGGTCTTTTCAGTCATGTGGGGGGATCCATCCCTTCCACTCCCCTTTCCTACCTGAGGGCCGAGCCCCTGCGCAGAGCTGACATTCTCCGTGTTCAACGGCGCAGACAGGCGTAGCTCCCAGTAGGTACTCCCAAAGCGTGACACACAAGTTGGTTTACGATCGTACCTCAATTTTATCACAACTAATTTAAAACTCATATGCTTTTCCCCTGCCCCCCACACATAATTTAATCTGTTTCTTTGAGGAAAAAAAAATTAAGGAATTTGATCTAGAGCAATTTTTCTCAATTAAAATTTGTGATTATGTTTCGGAGCTTCCACGGGCAGAGTTCTGAGTGGGGCGGTGATATAATTTAACTTCTAAACTGCTGACACCAATAACCCTATAAATCAGCAGATGGTGGAGGGAAGGCTCCTGTCTGCTTCCTTGCTATTTTGTAATGGTTTGATTCTGTAATAGGGGTTTTGAGTCCAAGCCAGGAATTCCTCCACCAGCAGTGGGGAGAGCTTATCCCATTTCATTGTCTCTGAAGCTGGCTGCACAGATTTTAGTTCTGCGAGCTTGCAGGAGCAAGAAAACCAGGCTGGCATGGGTGTCCTTGCAGAGCCTGATGGAGGGGGGCCCCGGCCTGCGCTGGATGGGGCTGCGGAGACGGGCCTGGTTTGGCCGCCAGGTTGCACTGCAACCACCGCACCAGCTGGGGTCCCTCCCGGCCAAGGCTGACCGGCCATCCTCTCAGCTTTCAAGCTCACTGTGTCACCCATGACTCCCTTTCGATGGGTTCTTTTAATATCTAGGTAGTTCTTAGGGCTTTGACAGCACATCTGCTTAAGCACGCCCCTTTGAAATGATGTCTTTAAATATTGTGCTTCTCTAGGTTGGATGCTTCAAGAGCTTTATTAGTTAAGGTGTATTGAGAAAAGGTTAAGACATCCAGGCACCAGGACACTGGCTGCCAACATGAGAAAAACAAATAAAAAGGATCCCGAACTGCCAGACGCAGTGGAGGGCTGGACCTGGCAGAACTGGCCTGCTGGGGCCTGGCTCCGTCAGGCCTGCCCCAGTCTGGACGTGGAGGTTGGTGTTCTGCCCTCTCTCTCACGGAGCGTCAGCCAGACTGTTCAAACATACCTGGCTGCCAGCGAGGAGGCACCCTGTAGGCGGGTGCAGCCCGGGCCTGAGAGGGCTAAGTCCTCATCGTCCACAAGATGTACTGTTTGGAATTGGGGGGACAGTGGGAAAGTAGGTGGCCGGATAAAATATGGGATGCCCAGTTGAAGTTGAATTTTAGATACACAATGAATAATTTTTAAGGTAAGTACAGGCTATGCAGTAGTTGGGATATACTTACAAGAAAATTATTTGTTGCTTATTTGAAATTCACATTTAATGGGACACCCTGCATTTTTATTTGCTAAATCTGTCCGTCCTAAGAGGCAAGGGGGCAGTTAGCCAGGTGTTCCCTGCCCTCCTGCCCTGAGCCTCGGGGGGTTATCTTTGCGAGGTGATTAAGTGTAAATCCACCCAACCCTTCCGAACCTTGACTTCCTCACCCACAAGATAGAGTTTCAAGAGGAAGGACCAAACGTGTTGACGTGCTCCTGGCCTGGTGCCAACCAATAAGAGACAAGACGTGAGCAGGAGTGTCCTGCGCTCTGCACCTCGGCAGGCAAGGTGTGGTGCCCAGGGCGGGAGGAGATGGCTCTGGGCCGGACTGCTTCAGGCTACAGCAGCTTCTCCTGGTGTCCACGCGAGCCCTCTGGGGTGCCTGGGAACAGGAGGAAAGGGCACATTTTTTCCTGGTGTCCAAGTCATCCTGGGGCAACTGGCGCGGAGGTAGGGCTGTGGCGTGATGTGATGGTCCCATTGCGTGGCAGAAACAACAGTTGTGATTAGAACTCAGAAGAGGGAGACTGCCGTGTAGACCAGAGGGATCCAGCACGGAGTCACGAAAGAAGTGGGTCGTGGGGGGTTTTGAGTCGGAGGGCAGGGCTCGTGGGTGAGGCGGGTGACTGGTTATCCAGAGCGAAGCGTCTTACCAAGTCCTGGGGAGGGAGGCATTGCCACCTCACAGCCTCCCCTCCTTGTCTATCCTGAAATCCCACAAGAAAAAAAAAATAGCTTGTTTGGAATCTGGCAAGTGGAAGTCATTAAAATATAGAAGGAAAACTCAATTTAGTGATTTTTAAAATAAAGTTAATTGATACACTTTTATTGAATTGGAAAACAGCAAGTTAAAAAAAAAGACACTGAGTTAAAATATTTCTCTCTTTTGAGAAATTCACCAAAAGCCCTTCATTCTTTCCCCCCACTTTTAATTCTTTTAAAATTCAGTGTATGGAACTGAAACATCTCTCGTCGTTTTTCCAAACTGTGGGTGAAGCTTCCTTCTGCCCCGAGCTCAGGCCTCCCTGAATCTGGGTCGGCTTGCAGCTGATACTTGTTTTGCTCGAGGGTGCATGCGCCCTGCCCCACCTCCTGTATTTACAGGCTGCTGGGGTTTGCAGTTTAGGAACTGTGCACACATGTTTTCTAGAATAGCAGCTGTAGCACCTGGGGAGGATGTGTTTGTGACCCGCAGGGGTAGAAGTGTCTGGAGCCTGGGCCCAGACAGAACTGGCCCAGAGCAGAATATCACTGGGGCACCCACCCCAAGCTGTAATTGCTGAGTCTCCATTTCGAACATTCAGGAGAACACTTTAGAAAGTAGCTTCTCAAGTAAGAGGCAAGTAGCCAGGGGGCCCCTCAGCACAGCTGGGAGCCCCCCCATCAGATGGGAGCTAGCTGTGGAGTGCAGGGGTGCTCCAGGCCGGCGGGGGTGTGCGGGGGCACTGACAGGAACCCGGGCGGTCCTTACAACACTTAGTACTGGGCAGTGAGAACTGACTTTCCATCCCAATTCCCCCAAAATTCTTACTTTGGCCTCTTTTAGAATCTTCATCTCTTTGAAGGAAATAAATAGATGTTTTTCAAATAGTTGCTCAAAGCTACTACTAGAGTATGTCTTTTTGTGGTGGCCTAAAAATAATCAAAATGTTCTTGTTTCATAGTGAGACACTCATGTCCCACTAGAGAGGCTCCCCTCTCAGAGCCGGGGGGTCCCAGCAGTGCTCACCTCTGTGCCGCCTGACCTGAGGGTTGGCTTGCTTCTCCTGTTCTCGGGAGAACACAGATCTCGCCGGTTTTTAGGGACAGGAATGTCGGGACAGCAGATGGGACAGGTGTCTTGCTCAAGCTCCTGCAGAAAGTCGAGAAGAGGGAATGCTTGTGTTCAGACCTCAGCTGGGGGAAATGCTACAGAGCTGTATCCCCAAGCTCACACTCTCATTTCGGGTGGGAGGGAGGCGTTTACAAAGACTCAGTGATGTGTGGAGTTGGGGGCCAGCCGGGATGTCAGACTGTGGAAAATCACCGAAGTCATATAGTACATAATTACGTTCTGCCTCCTGTCAAACATGTAGCAGAGCTGGAATTTTCCTTGCATTTTCAGGTAATGTAATTAAAAAAAAAAATTCTCGTCAACGGACTCGGGGCATATTCAGCTTTGTGGTTCCCGTTGTGCGTTGAAATCAGTGGTCCGGGAGTTGGTGGTCACTCAGCCAGCAGTGTCTGGAGAGGGGCCGGAGGACTCTGCCTCCTCTACAGCCTCCCAGGTCCCCGGGCTTCCATTCAAGCACAGAAAAGGGGTGGGTGTCCCAGCAGAGAGGATATGCTTGCCTGGTGAAGTCGATAGGGGTCGTGCCTCGGTGTCTGCAAACAGAGCTCAACCTGCTTTGCAAACAACACATCTCCCCGAAGTGCTCAATACATCCTCAAGAATTGCACACACCTGCCCAGAGTCACACTTCCGATGGCCATCCTTGTAGGTGCTCTGTTATTTTTAGAAGGAGTCGGCCCCAAACCAGGGTCCCTCCCTTCTCCTGCTGCACATCTTTCCCTGCCGCACCCTGTGCTTTGAGTCATTACTCTGTGCATTTCCACCCGAAAAGGATAGTATATCCATCAGAGGGTCCTGCTTCAAACTATGTGAAAGCACACGAGGAGATGGAATCCATGGAGCAGGATGACCCCATTTGGGAACATAGAGAGGTGAGGCCAGCAGGGAAGAGCCCCCATCAAAGGGGCGGGCTGTTAGCAATAACCTCCATTAATAATCCTGCAGCAGGGAGGAGAGCAAGCCATTAGGGGACAGCGAACCAAGAGCAATTCTCTATTAAACGAGCTAATTATATCCTTTAATTTTACTTTCGAAGGATCAAGGATACCTTGCAGAAATGCAGAGCGTGTTAAGCTACTTCAGTCTTATGGAACTAAAAATAATTATAATAATGATTAATAATACAGTGTGGAAATTAACCCCTGTGCGAGGGCGAGGGTGAGTCCCTCTGCCCGGGCAGCATGCACAGCTGGGGGGCACCGTTTCGGAGACTCCTCTGCCCTGCGGAGCCCAAGCAGGAGCCACAGGAATGCCCCTCTGCACCGGGTTCTTTCCTCTCTCTCTGCCATGGGGTCGGCCAAGAGCTCATCCATAAGATTCCCTCTGAGAAAAACTGCCGAACTCCCAGACTGCAGGGGTAAAGTATGGGAGCAGTGCAAAGGGTCCTACTGCCCGGAGGAGCAGGGCGGGACGGAGGGATGAATAGATGGGCACAGAGGATCTGTAGGGCCGTGGAACTGCTCGGGGCGACACTAGCGGTGGATGTGTCCAAACCCACAGAATGCACGGCACGGGGCGCAGACCCTGCCGTGAGCTGTGGGCTCTGGTGATGATGACATGTCCCTGTGGGTTCATCAGCTCGCACAAACGTCCACCTGGTGGAGATGTTGACAGTGGGAGAGCTGAGGAGGGCGGCGGCCCAGGAAGCTTATGAGAAATCCCTGTCCTTCTGCTCAGTTTTGCTGCAGACCAAAAACTGCCCTACGAAATGAAGTCTATTTAAGAGCAAATGCAGTGAGAAGCCACTTCATACCTACCAGGATGGCCGTGACCCTCGCCCATCACTGGTAGGAATGCACAATAGTGCAGCAGCTGTGGAAACAGATCAGTGTTTCCTCCCAAAGCTAATCATAGAGTCGCCATATGACCCAGCAAGTCCCCTTGTAGATATTCCCCAAAAGGATGGAAAACGGGGACTCTCACAGAGACCTGTACCCTGATGTCTGTAGCGACTGTCCACAGTCACTGAAAGCTGAAAACAACCCAAGCGTGTGGATAAACAAAACGTGGTGCATCCACATGATGGAATATTATTCAGCTATGAATTGGGTGAAGTTCTGACACCGGCTACCACGTGGATGAACCCGGAAAACAGTGTGCTAAGTGAAAGAAGCCAGATGCAAAAGGCCACGTGCTGCGTGATTCCACTTAGATGGAATATTCGACACAATAGAAGAAACAGATGAGAGGGCGCCAGGGCTGGGAGGGGGGAGGGGTGCGGAGTCGAGAAAAGGAAAGAGAAGGCACTGTTTGGGTGCTGGAGGGTGGGAGAGGCGTCTAGGTGTGCATAAGGGCAGAGGGACCGTCCTTCTCTGTGCCTGACACTCAGGCCCACCAGCTCGCCCCACCCCTTGGGACGGCCCACCTGACCCCGTCAGAGGCTCCACAGGGTGGTGGGCCGCAGTCACTCCTGCCTCCCCGGGGGAAGAGGCCTGGTGAGGGTGGGTGCTCACCATCTGTAACTGCTCACCATGGGTCCCCCGGGCCCGGGGTGGTGGGACCAGCTCTGCACGTGTGCCTGGGTCTCTGGGGTGTGGGCTTTCATGTTAAAATCAGGCTAGTCCTGGGCAAACCGGGAGGAGCTGATTACCTTATCAGTAAATACTGGTCAGGTAAAAGAGCCTTCTAATCTAAGAACCACTGGCCTGTCACACGGTGGGTAGGTCAGGGTCCACCCAGGCAGAGAAAGACCAGTCTAGGCATTTCAGAGGGAGCGGTGCATGCTGAGAATCAGTTACCCAGACCGGGGAGGAGTCAGAGACCAGACAAGACACTCCAGAGGGGAAGGTCAGCCGGACAGCTGACACCCAGGGCTGCAGAGGCATGTGTGCGTGTGGGGTCACCAGAGCCGGGACCCTATCAGAACTGCCTATCAGGAGTGGCTGCCTGGTGGAGCGGGGCAGCTGCCAGAGCAGCCACAGAGGGGGGACTAACCCTGTCCCTTCCCTCTCCCCGTGCCTGTGTGTCCACTGGCCAGCTTCTCTAGAATCTGGTTGTCCAGGCTAGTGTGGTCCCCTCTGTGCTGAGTGGCATGGGGGTGGAGCAGGGACCCCTCCCAGCAGGACAGGAAGTGACCACACTGGGCCCTAGAGCAGAAGGTGCCCGACAGCAAATGTGACCTGTGGTCGGGCCCACCCAGCCTGTCATTTCAGCCCTCAGGCATCGAGATGTCCAGTAGGGACGGACAACAAGGCTTGTCTTGCTCATGAACTGCCACACGCGGCGCACGTCCGTGGAGCATGCACTGTGCTTCAGGGCTGTGCTGGGCACAGGGGAGTTGGAGCGGCCGTAGGCAGAGGCTGTCTCCAGGCAGCATCTGGTCTGGTAGGATGGACAGGTGTCAGACAAACAGAACCGCCCAAGATGATAAATGTGGTCCAGAAAGGGCATGGAGCCCTTGTGGGTGTTTCTAGGTGTGCCTAGGTTGTGGGGCTACCCTGAGAAAGGGAGAGATTTCAGCAGAGGCCAGAAGGGTGGGTAGGAGTTGGGAGAAGTTAGGGAGAAGGGTGACAGGGACAGGAAGTAGCAACTACTGGGCCCCCAGGTGCAGGGAGCTCAGACTACAGCTCCAGAAAGGCCTGTGTGGTGGGGTGGCCTGGAGTGGGGAGCCCTGCAGCCCGCAGGGCCGGGGCAGGTGGGTACAGGGGCAGAGCAGGGAATGGCCAGGCTGGGGCTGTATTTTAAAAGATGAGCCCGGCCGCTGAAGAGGCGAGGGGGCCGCAGGGACTCAGGCAGGAAACTTGCAGTAGTCAGGGCAGGAGGGGGCCAAGTCTCAGGAGCTGGGGCCACGTGGAGCCAGGCGGTGGGTACCTGTCGGGGATGGAACCCAGGGGCCTTGCTGGTGAACTGGATGCAGGGTGAGGAAGGGAGGGGGCAAGGCTGACCTTTCATTCGGATGTGGCCAGGGAGGTGCCCGGAGGGCCTGTTTATTTGGATGACCCGGAAGGAGGAACAGAAATTCTTGGACAGTAAGGAGGTCAAGGGTTCTGGGCTTGGCACATTATATTTGAAGTGTGGGTTGGTTCTGATGCTTAACTAGCAAGACCACTGGCCCCTTGTGCCGAAATCTCCCCCAGGGCAACATCAGAGGGAAACCGGCGAGAGGGGGCTCGGGGGTGGGTTCCAAATCCATGTGTACAGGGGCTGTGGCTTTGCTTGGGCTGGAGGTGGCCATGCACCACCGTGGGAGAGCACAGTATGAAGGGGCCGGGGGAGGTCCCCCCAGCTGGCCCCAGCTCCTGCCAGCACTGCCTGGGCACAGCCGGGGCCTACCGCGCACCTGCAGCCGCGCCCCGCACCTGGGCTCTAACAGCAAACAGCAGAGAACCCTGAGCTCAGGGGGAGCCGAGCAGAACAGGTGTGGGCCACCTGGCCTCGGCAGCGCTCCCCACCTGCCTCCCTGCAGGCCACACCAGGGCGGGCGGGGAGTGGGGGGCTCCCTCCCAGTGCTGCTGCTCTCCGGGGAAGTGAAGCTCTGACCCAAGAAGGAGTTTGGTAGAGTCAAGCATGGCTGACTATGATCTGGAGCCTCTTCCCTGAGGGTTTCCACCCACTGCCACCCCTGGGCTCACGTGGGCCCCTCCTCCAAATGCTCTGTGGGCAGGTAGCAGATTCCCACCGGAGGGAAACGAGCTCATAGGCAAAATAACGCATTTGAGATGTGCAGGCATTTTTTTAAAAAGGTAACAAAGTGTGTTACAGATTATTCTAAATGCCATCGATGCAGAAATACTAGAACAGAGAGACCAATTTTTTTAAAAGTTGGCTTAATAAACATACTAAAGGAGATAAGGGACATCACAAATAATGTGAAAAAGAACAAGATACACAAAAGAATCAAGTAGAAATATTAGGTATTAAAATGTACTAGTTGAAATTAAGAACACCATGCAGTGCACAAACACTATGATAAATAAATACAGCTGAGCAATGGGTCAGTGACCTGGAAGGCCAGACTGATATATCTGCCCGCAAGGAAAGAAGGGAAATGCAAAGAAAATACAGAGGAAAAGCTGTAACATCATGAGGAAGGATGTTAAAATGCTAACATCTGAGTAACGGAAGTCCTACCAAAAGAGAAAAGTAAAAATATAGAAGAGGACATATCTGAAGAAAATGTGGAGATAAAAATCTCTGGGATTAAAAAAATGGATGATTGGTCCCAGATTGACCAGGTTTTTACAAGTGCCCAAGAGGAGGTAATGGGGAAGAAATCAAACCTACACACTTATGATGAAATTTAAGAATAACAAAGAGAAAGTCCTGCAAGCTTCCAGACAGGAAGAAAAAGTCGCATACAAAGAATAACAATCACATGGACTTCAGAATTTTCAGTAGCAACACTGATGCAAGAAGACAATGGAAGAGTATAAAAGTACAGAAGAGAAAGACCTTAGAATGTAGTTTTGCATGCAGTCAAATTGTCATTCAAGTATGAAGGCAGAGTACAGTCTCCCACTCTGCCCTGTCCTGGAGAGTGCAATAAAGGGAGAAAAAGAAACCACAGGTAAAAGGGTTGGAAAGGAAGGAAGGGTTATTTTCAGATGATATGTTCCTCTACATAGAAAATCCCAAAGAACATCTTTTAGAAACTGGAGAGGTTAGCAATTTGGCTGATAAAAGATTAATATATAAACATCAGGTATAGCCTGTATGCCAGCAGCAAAAAAAAAAAAAAACTAGAAAACATAATTAAGAAGATACCTTTAACAGTAGCTATCAGGAAATGACAAATACATAGAATAATGTTTTTTTAATGTTTAAGACTTATCCAGGCAAAATTATAAACCTTTCTAAGTGCAAGTAAAGGAGTTCTAAACCTGAATAGGAACAGTACATCGTTAAAATGTCATTTTCCCCATATTGATCTATATTGACTATAGCCAAGTCAATTCCGGTCAATGTCCAAACAAACAGATCTTGTCATGGAACTTGACAAGATGCTTATACAGAAGAATAAGGACCCACAAATAACAGGACCCTTCTAATGAGAAGAGCACAGAGAGGGTGCTTTCCTATGGCATATCAGGGCTCATGTGAAGCTATTGTCATCTGGTCGTCAAGACTATGAGGTGCGGTCACAGAAATTGACCAGCTGCCCAGTTCCCAGAATTCCCAGAAACAGATCCCCGTGCTTACGGAACTCTGACTTATGATGGAGGAGCATTTCAAAGCCCTGGTAAAAGGAGGGGCTGTTTAATGAAGAGAGCTGGGGAATAAAAGAGTGTTGTTTCACATATAAAAAGCTATGACAGTGGATCCAGTGGTCGAGGATGTCTGAGGACTGGCTAGTGACCGTGACCTCTGCATTTTACAATCAGAGGTCACAGTGACCCAGGGGAGAGAGGAGTGAATGGTGAGAACAGAGTCAGATTGGCATGGGTTGCCGAGCGAAACGAGGGTGACAAAGCAGGTACATCCCTGTAGTCAGCTACTGAGGCGCTGGGCTGGGAGGACGAGGGAGAGGTCAGCAGCTCCTGCAGGGGAGGGGTGTGGGCGGGCGTTTGGTCCTCCACGTGTTTACTGGGGCTTTGAGTCGCTCAAACTCACTGGAAAGCGGCTGGGAAAGTGTCCTATGGACACTCGGGAATTTTTTTCATTTACCTGGCATCAAAGTAGCCGGCTGAACACACCTGCCACTCAAGGGATTTTTTAAATGCATGTGCATTTCATCATAGGGCCCTGAGCCCTGGGAGTCTGGAGGGCAAGGCGCGAGCCCCAGTGCCCTGAGCACAAGAGTCCCGGAGGGTATGGGCATTCTGTTTGCTGCCCACATCTCTGAACTGGCTCTCCAGCTTGTAAAATCATGGAGATTTGACCTGTCATTTCTGTAAGTGTTTTCCTTTTCCATAGAAATGACCCAGCCGGGGGCATCTTCCCGGCATCTCCCATCACCATCCGAATGGGCTGCCTCTGGGGGGAGCAGGTCTAATTCCGTGGCCAGGAGCTGGCAGTGCAGGCTCTGTCCAAATCTCTCCCTATGCCCTCTGTGTGATGCCAGGCCGTCCCTGAGCGTTCCCCAGCCTCAGCTTCCCCATCCCTAAGACATGCAGACATCTCACGGGGTCCTGGGGAGGCTTAACGAGGCTGTCCTTTGGTTCACTGTCTGGCGGATAGCCCACCCCCCACCCACGGCAGCCTTTATTATTAGGGGTAGGTGTGCCGTGTACCCAGGTGACCTGGGCCCCAGGGAGAAGCCCCTGAAGGAAGCAGATGGCCTTGGTCTAGTGGGGATCTTGCCCAGGACTTAGCCACACCTTCTTCCTCCAGTTTTGAAAGAGCCAAGGAACTTCCATGTGTTGGTGAGGATGACCACGGTCTGGGTCTCACTTACTTAAGAGATGGCCAGGCTTGGCCTCTGCCGAAAGACAAGCCTCAGTGAATCACCAGCAGCCAGCTGGCTGGTTTTACTGACTGTACTCTTCTAAGCCCCTTTCGTGATTCCTGCAAAGAAAGCAGAAGGAAAGCACAACACTCTTTAGTGTGGGCACAGTATTGCCTCGCCAGATTCTGTCTGCTTTCTTTTCTCTCTTCCTCCCTTCCTGCCTTTCGTGTTGTTTAATAAAACTTGAAAAGCCATGTGAAGTAAGCTGTTTTTAAGTGCACTTAGAAGAATTACTACTGAAATATTATGACAATCCTGTCATAAAGTAAATCATTTCTCCCTAGTTTTCTTTATTGTAAGTGTGGATTTTCTTATTTGGAGTTTGCTTGGAGCCATATTCAGCTTTTTAAATTTTTAATTTTGAATGCATTAGGCTTGTTTTCTCTGTAACTCTGACTGGGATTTTAGACTCCCACCCCCACCCCCAACCCCACCCCACATGCCTTTGCACACAAAGCTGGGTCAGCGTCCCCTGTGGTACCTCTAGGTGGGGCTTTGACCCTTTCCACACGAGTGAGGTCCCCCGTTCACTGGCAGGCATGCTGCACCAGAATGAAGCCTGCTCGGAAGACAATGGGCCAAGCAGGGCTCTCCTCTGGCACAGGATTTAAGTTCTCAAGGGTTCTCGGCACCCACCTCACCCCTCCTGCTTAAGATACTACCTTTCTCAGCAAGCGAAAGCTCTGGCATTCAGTCAAGAGAGAAAAGAACCCAATTCCGATCAACATCCACCAGCTGAAAGGACAAAAAACAACAGACGCCCAACAAAATACAAATAAATATCTCTAAAAGTGCAGTCATTGGGAAAAGAAAAGGCAGTTCGTCAGGTTGACATCAGAAGAGCTGCAGTTGTCCTGACAAGCCGCAAAGGGTAATGTTTTATTCACCAGGCCTGAAAAATAACTTCCCAATGAGGGCCCCATAAATAAACCAGCATGATGAATATTACACGAAATAAAAACTGATAAAGCAAGAGCTCCAAACACGCGCCGCACATAGCGGGTAGGGAGCCGCGCGGTTTTCACGGCCTCTAATGTCAGGGGACAGGTTGGGCAGAGCCACCCGCCCACCAGGATGCGGGGGAGGGGGCCGACCCCCAAGGAGACCCTCTCTCCCCAGCTTGGGGCCAAAGGCGAAATTTTCCAAATGAATTCCATTTCTTTCCTCTCTTTTCATGTTAGGATGTCACCTGCATCCACTGAAACAGATATTTCCATACATTAGGAGCTACGGGGCTGCAAACCGTTTTTCCAGGAGCCCTGGCTGGGGGTTTTCAAGAGAACGTTGTTTATGAGAGCAGACAAGCCCTCCTCCCCTCTTCCTATTAAGACTATTATGCAAAGAGCCTGGGACCCAGAGAGGGATCAGGGAGGAGGCTGCATCCTGGGCTGTCCCCCCGGCACTGAGGGGCAGCAGCTGCCTCTCTGGCACAGACAGGGGTCCATCTCTATGCTGCGGTGGCCTGCAGGACAGCTGTCCGCATCCAGCTGCCCACCCTGCTCGTTTGCCCTAATCCCTGGACTCCCAGGGATGATTCCTTCTAAGTCACAAGACAGGCAGAACTTGGACATAGATTTATTAATAGTGGGAAGGCATGGAGGACGGCTCGATGCTGAACAGTATGAAGAGGTTTAAAAAAAGGGAGGCTGCCAAAAAAATAGACTGAAAATATGTAGACTTTTACTTGGACGTTTTTGTGCATGTGTTTACACACACACACATATGCACGCACTTACGTAAGCATATACCTGAGCCCCTGTGTGTGCAACTGCACATGTCCACAGATGCCCGTGTACCCATGTGCACATGCCTGTGTTCCTGGGTGCATGACACTGTGTCACACGTACTTGTGTGGGTGACTCACACTCGCTCACACATGTGCACATGCCTGCATTCCCGTGTGCATGACTGCAAGGCCCACAGCTGTGTGTGCGCATGTCACCATGCCAGTATGAACACGTGCTGATAAACACGCAGAGATACGGTTAATCCTTTTCTTCAAACGACTTTTTTGGGGATCCAACTGCCAAAACCCCGAGGCTGTAATTATACCAGTTTGAGTGCAGAGCTGGACTCGCAGGCCTAAGTGTTTCTCCGCTGTCAGATGCAGAGCCGCCCTCCATGCCCCACCATTTTGAAGGGTTTTCAAACAGGAAGTTGTGGTGTTTGGGGCATTTTTTTTTCCCATTTAAATATTGCAGTTGTTTATAAATACACCCTTTCCCAGTCCTCTCCAGCATGCTGACTCTGAGGAATTTGCTTTCAGGGTGAGCCACAGAATCCAGATGTTCGTTACAGATGTTTTCATTTCCTTGTTTTTTTTGTGTTTTGTTTTTTTATTCATCAAATGAAGTCAGGCCATCGTGGAAAACTGTAGGCACTTGTGTCTCCAGGTTCCTGAGCGCCAGGCCTGTGTCGTGAAGCACGGTGACGAGCCCCTCATCAGACACGTGGGTGCCCTTTCATTACCTTAACTGGGTCCCTGTTCAGATGCAGTGGGACCTGCTGTGAAGCCGCACTGCCCCACGCCGGTTGGGAGGCATGGAGGGGACACATGTCATCTTTGCACTGACTCCAAAAATCAGGGTGCTGAGGGCAGATAAGACTCCATCCCAGTGAACCCTGCCCCGGGCGGAAAGAAACAAACAAGGCTTAGTTTCTGGGAGGCTGAGCTCTGGAGAGCAGCTGCTCAGAGCCTGGCTCCCGGGGCAGATTCTAGTGTGTAGAAAAGTTCAGCATTGGCGACAGAAAGGAGGCGTGAAAGCCGGTGGAAAGAGGCCGGCGAAGCGGGGCTCTGCTCCACCTCCAGCTCTGTGTCCCGGGGGCTCGGTAGCGCTCCGTTGCAGCGGTGCCTAGAACCATAGGCCGTCAGGGTTGGAAAGGACCCTTGTGCTCATCCAATCCAATCCGTGAATTTCATACATGAAAAACTGGTGAACAAGAGGGGACGGCACTTGAGTGGCTTGTCTGAGGTCACACAGGTGTGAGGGCCAGAACCAGGGCCCAGACCCCAGCTTGCAGGCCGACCCTTTTGGCACTAGTGTAGGCTGCGTCCCCCGAGGACAGCTTCTTACAGCGTGGCGCCCACTGGCAGCCTCAGGATCTGGAAACTTGTTAAAAATGCAAAGTCTCAGATCCCACCACAGACCTACTGAATCAGAAACTGTGCCAACAGGCTGGTCCAACCAGCTGTAGTTTAAAACCAGCCCTCATGCACAGCTCAAGGTGGGGAAGCGAGGCTGAGGGTCTGCGGTTCTAGCCCAGGCCCAGCTGGGGCCGATGCTTCTGGGCCAGGGAGCTCAGTGTGAGAAACATTGCCCGGGACCAGTGGTCTTCCAGACCACATAGACAAAAACTTAGAGCAGCTTTCGGGCAAAGGAGAGGCAAGGAGGAAAGGGGCAGAGCCTAGCTAGCTCTTCATGTGTATCTAGGGCTCACCAGAAAAGCCACAGTCATGCAGAAAGATGTGCTCCAAGACAGAGGGCTAAACACACCTTGTTTTCCTTTTGACGGTGTTGAAACATGTGGGGACGTGTGTAGCTATGCTAATTCCAAGAAGGACAGTGAGTAGTTTACTCATGAATTCCACTCCCAGGGGTGTGTTTAGGCCTCTTGGTGTCCCATGTAGTGGGAGCCCCTTTTACACAAATGAAGTTCTCAGGGAAACAGGGGCAGGGGTGGGCTCTGGGGGGAGTTAGATGGATCCAGACGCAACTCTCGAAAACCTGTTCCGCGCGTGCTCCTCTCCGCCTCACCCCGATCTCCCTGCAATTCCATGGAAGGAGAGAAATTTCACAAACAACAGTAATGGAAGTGTCACATTTCTCTCCCTGTCTAATAAATATTCTCTGCTCGCTGCAGCACCTCGGACAGCTACAGAAACCGCCATCTTCCTCTCGCTCCCGTCATTGTGGGCGTCGCTGGGGTGGGAAAGCAGAAACCCCAGCCCCACCCCGCGCCCCCGCCTTCCTTCCACCACAAAATACCCGGGGAGGGGGCGTGCCAGCAAACACATGAAAGCAACGTGACAGTTTAGCCAGACCAGATGTATATACATCTTTGCCAGTTGCTTTTCTTTTAGAGGTAGACTATG